>BMAV01004967.1:0-47239 GCA_019973955.1 Trichonephila inaurata madagascariensis
ACCGTGTTTTTTTAAAGCGGCATAAAGGGATTATTTATATATTTATTATTAGATTAGAAATGTTTATAAAATTGTTTTAAGAATATTTTACAATAAAAAAAAAAATTAAAAAAATTTAAAAAAAGTTTTTCCTTCGATTATAATAATATTTTGCCTGAAATGCTTGACCCCTGTGGGGGCCAATAAATTTTTGAAAATATACCTTAGAAGTGGTTTTCCATGTTTTTTACACGGGGGGGAAAAATTTTTAAAAAAAAAAACGCCGATAATTATTTCAACTGGTTGTAACTCTGAAAATAAGGTAATTTTAAAAACATAGTTGAGACTCTTCGGGGTTTTGGGGCTATATAAGGAAAAATATTATTATAATAGGCATTTTCCAAAAAGGAGAACATTTTGAAAAGGTTAATTTTGCCGAAATATTGTATTTAGATAATTTTTTGTCAAAATGTGTCCTTAAAACAATTTTTATATTATTTTCTAAGTGAAACAAATATCATAAAAAATTACCCATTTATTTTTTTTAAAATCCGGTTCCGAATATCGGTCCCTTAAAACTTATTACCTATTATTTTTTAAAAACAGAAAATGTAAAAGGGGAAAACCACCGTTTCAGCATGCCAATTTCTTCACAAAGAGTCTCCGTTTGGGGGGATCACAAACGTTTTTTTTAACATAGTAACTACCCCAAAGATAAAAAAACCGTCCTTGACTCTCGATTCTAAAAAATTTATTCCCCCTGTTCCTTTTGATAGAGGGCATCGGACGCATGGGTGAAAGGAATGTCCGTTGTGACCATCCCGGGGAGGGGGAAAAGTACAATGAAAATGTGTAAAGTTATCATATTTCATGATTGAACTTACTACCGACTAGAATTTTTTTAACGAAAAAACTGACATTAAACATACAGACACAAAAAAAGGAAGTAAGAAAAAGTAAATGAAATATTAAATTACACCTAATAATATTTTAGAAAAATTTTAAAATTTTTTGAAACAAAAAAAAACTTTTTTTAAATTCATCCAAATCCGCCCTTAAATTTTCCCCCCCGGGCGGGTAAGTTTGTCCCGGCCCCAGAGCCGCCCCCGGTCCGATACCATTAAAGGGAAATTTAAAAATTCATCCCCAAAAAAGGAGATGGGAAAAAGTTTTCTGAAAATATCAACCCCCAAAAAAAAAATTGTTTTGAATATAAAACAATTTATAAAAATTTGTGTAGAATAAAAAATTGCCCCAACGCTAACTCTTTATTTTATTGATTAATTGTATTAATTTAATTCAGGATGTAAATAATGTTTGTCGAAATTTCCAAAAGTTACTTAAAATAAAACGATACTCTTACATCATGCTACGTAAAATGTAAAAAAGTAATGATGCATACAATTATTTTTCAATAGAACAGCATTTAATTAAAAACTAACATGCAGGGTATTTTGTTTTCTGCTTTTTAATTTCCATCTTAGCCAATTAATTTCACTTTTTACTTGAGAAAATTCCTAAGCTTACTCTAATTAAAGGTGACGAAAAATAGGATTATATATATATAAAAGGTAAAAAAAAATTGTTAAATGATATTTATTACCTAAACGAGAGACACTGAACCTGCGGCCCACTGGCCCTTTTTAAGTGGCCCGGTGAGGGCCCATTGCTCTCAGAAATTAATTCATTTAAGAACGAAGTATTAAAAATTTGGCGAGAAATTCTTTCAGTTAAGAAATCAAATATATCAATTTTGTTTTGTGCTGTCGATGTCGTACGAGTGCGAATTGATATTTTTTTTTTACTTGTAACTGTAACAGTTAGTGATAACACGACAACAGCGGAGTAGCGGCCATTTTATAAGTGGAACTAATTTTTAACTATTCTTCATGTCTTGCAAGAAAAAAGTGTTCAAAGGAAATAGGTTGTTTCGAGACGATTGAGAAGTTGACTATTTTGTAGTGAAAAGCAAACATGAATCCGTAATCTTTTGATTTGTTATGTCAAAGTGTTATAATTCAAAAAATAAATAAATAATAATAATAATTGCGAATCGTGCAATGACACTTTTCCTCGAAGTTCTCTTTCAAGAGGCGATAAACAGGCTTTATTGAATAATCTTTGCAACAGCAACGAAATGTTTTGTCAGTGGTAATGTCATTGCGGTACCAAATGCATCCTATGAAGTGTATTATATTATTGGCAACCATATGACGCAGAAATTGTGAAGAAGTATTTCTTAAATGCTTCTTCAATCTAGTGTTTGATAAATTCAGTAACAAAAATAAAAAATAACAATTAAAAAAAGCAAATTAGAAGTTTTAATATTTTGATCATTCTCTACATTTTAAGTTTCCTATGTTATCTTGGTCTTTAAGCGTTTCTTCCTCCAATTAATCCTTCTGTTGCGGCCCGCGTGAAATAGCTTTCTCATGTATGCGTGGGAGAAAAAAAGGTTGAGTTCCCATGATCTAAAGGCACCTATAAAAATATTGTTACAAAATACTTGATTTAATTTTTACCCCGTTTTTTACTTTTTTTTTGTCTCTTTTAAGATTTGTGAACCATGGACAGACTAAATTAATCGTTTCTTATAATTGCCACATATTTCAAGAATTTTATGATGTGTTTAAATTGTATTTTTTTAGAGTTTCTTAGTATATTATCTCTTCAAAAACTAAACAGTAGATGAAAGTGGTTTATAGAATAGTGGTTTAAATTACTAAGTTGTGGGTCTGTTTTGCAGCCCGTTAATGCGAGGGAAACAATTAAGGAAAGACTTTCATGATGCATTGCAGTAGTGATAGTAGACCGATTGTTGTTGTCGTACGGTTCGCAACAAAACAAAGGGGTTTTTTGGGCTTACAAACGTTTTGCACCCTTTTGAAAAAATTTTTGCCTCGATATATGTAACTTGAACACTGAAGTTGCCTAATATAGATTAAAAAATTTTGGGTTTTTGACATGTTTTTCTTCAGTTTAAGGGTTTCCGACTCTTCGAACCTGATTTTGAAAAGCTATAAATGGATAATATTTATATTTTTTCACTTAGATTAGAATACATGTATAAAATTGTTTAAAGGAGATATTTTGACAAAAAAAAAATTTAAATACAATATATATTTTTAAAAAATTTAAATTAGGGGAAAAACCTTTTTCAAAAAAGTTCTCCTTTTTGAAAAAACTTCGATTATAACAATATTTGCTTATATAGCTCAGACCTCTGTACAGAGGCTCAACGAGAATTTTTGAAATACATAACTTAGTGGAAGTGGGTTTATCCATGCTTTATGACAATGAGGGAAGAAATTTATGAAAAAAAACGCCGATAATTATTTCAATTGGTGGTAACTTGAAAATAATGTGAATTTTTCAAAAATCCTAATTAAGACTCTCTGGAGTAGCCTCACTTCCATATAAAACGAAATATTATTATAATAGGAAGCATTTTTTATAAAAGAGAACGTTTGAAAAAGTTATTCTGGGTTACTCTTGCCGAAATATTGTATTTAAATATTTTTTTTTTTTTGTTAAAATGACTCAAAACAATTTCATAGATGTATTCTAATCTAAGTGACACTAAATATAAATGTTATCCATTTACGCTTTTTCAAAATCACGGTTCCGAACGTAGTCGGATACCTTAAGGGGCGTGATAACTCTACGTGGGGTGGGGGCGAGCCTATTGAAAAGTCGAAAACAAAAGATTTTTTAAATAAAATTTCTAATTTATTGAAAGTACAAAAAAAAAAAAAAAAAACATTCTGACATAATAACAAATAAGATACACATTTACACGGATATAATACACTTATAAATGCATCAGTACTGCACAATGTATTTTATAATTAATTTAACAATACTAAGTTTGATTTGATTAATTTAACAATACTAAGTATAATAATTACCAATGATCCCATGTCTTATCATATATAAAATCATATACAAAAATTAATACTTATCTTGATAATTTGGTGGTTTAAAATTAATCCCTTAACTGCCGAGTAAAAGATTAGCGGGGATTCACCCGTACGTAATCGCTTTGATGATGTTTGGGGAAAGGAACACATAAGCAAATTCTCTGACATAAGTACATCCTTCTCAAACACTCTCTGTCAAGGTTCTTTTATTGCATTCCAAACCCTTCTGAATAATTTTATACATAGCAGTGCCTAAAAAAGATCGAACTTCGGACAGAAGTATATGTACGTCCAGAGAAAATAACGCTTTAGCTGAGCGAGACGTTTATATACGCCGGTGGCACTTAAGAGGTTTAAGTCGTATTGTATCTTTAGCATCAAAGTATAGTGTTATTGAATTCAATACATTGTTATTGTATGGAGGAGGGCGCGGTGAAAATTATGATTAAATATTGGTTCGCAAATATTGAAAAATTTTTATTACCCAACTATTCCATATTACTCTGTATTTGTCATTTTTTTTAAAAAAATAAACTTTTTTATAACATCAAAATAAATATTATTCTTTTTGACAAGTGATAATTCCTTACAATCGATAATTTATGAGATTTTTATTTAAAACCAGTAAAGCTATTTTTAAAAATGTAAATGGTACTCCATAATATACGACACTCATCTACAAAAAATATTCGCAGAAGATTATTTCGAAATTTTTATTATTTAGGATTTTTGTATATTATGCGCCTAAATTTGAGTATACTTAAGGAAATCGATTGCGTTCGAAGAATTTTCTTTTTCAATTCCTACTATTAACTCGCGGTCTCTATATATTTATTTATTTATTTGTTTATTTATTTATCTTGGTGGAATTTTCAATCGTTAATAAAATACATTTTAAAGTGCTCAATTGAACTGAAATTTTATATACATGATTGTTTTGGATGACAATACAATAATTTAATTATAATTATTAAAAATTAATTGATTAAAACTAATTATTCAAAGAATTAAAAATACAGCCACGTTGGTTTCATTTTTAGCGACTTGGGTCAAAACTCGAAAAGATTTTCTTCTCACGTCTTAACGCATTCAGTTGCACTGAAATTTTATATACACGATTATTTTGGATGACCATACGATACTTTGATGATAATTAATAAAAATTAATTACCACTTATATATATAATGTGATTCTGTCCTATGTATATACATATTTATATTAATTGTGACTATTTTATAAAAAGTAGCTAAAATAAAAATTTTCTTTGTTGATCTAAGTAGGAATTGACTTAAGAAATTTTTTTATATTACTTGTTTGTGTGAAAGCATGTAGGAAAAAAATGTGAACTGTGTTTTGGAAAGAGGGAAGTTTGAACTATACAAGGGAAAAAAAGTTAAAATATTTTCACCATGTACTTAAAAATCAGTGTTTTCAACGTATTCGGATATCTTAAAAAAAGTTAATTTCTGGAATATAAAACTCTTTTAAGATGCAAAACAAAACTGCGAGAATATATTTAAATATCCTTAAAATATCAAAAACTAAATGAAATACACTTTTGATTCATTTTGTAAAAATTAACTCCATTCTTTTTCGAATTCTTATAGCTAAATCTAAATTGTTACGTCGTTGTGTTGTTGCTAATACCACCTGATCGGCAGTTCCAGATCGAGACTCACGAAATTCATTATGGCAAAGGACTATATTGTACGTGTGTCGCTAGCCGCAGCTTTGAGCACCATGCAAGTGCCAGTTCAATTTGGTTCGGTTTTACCCCAATATTGAGGGAGAACACCTTTTGGGGGACAGGGCCTTCCTCCTCTCTTCCCCTTTCGCCAACCTCACAAGAGGGTCTAAGTTAATAGTCAAAATACATACTAACTCTTAATGAATCATTTGAGAAATTCTAAGACCACTAATGATTTTTTTTGTTAATGATGTAAACAAATGCGGAAGTCTTTTACGTGCTTTTTATTGTCAAGACAAGCAAGGGGAAAAAAAAGGAAATTGATTTAAGTCTTCTTAAAATCAGCTTTATTATTCCTTTTATTTCGAATACTCACTTCCGTAAATTAACTGATGTGAAACAATAAAAATGCGACGTTAACTAAATTGTAAATGTGTACTCTTTTTACCACTCTATACCTTTTTCTTTTCACACAAACTATTTCGATTACAAAATCTCAATGAAATAAAACAAACGACTGTAATCGAATTTAAAATTTTTAATAATGTCTCAGATTCTTTCTTAAGGTATCCGACTACCCTAAAATCATGAATCTTTTTTAAAAACTGACAATTTTTTTATGATTATATTTTATAGGCCATCTTCTTAGCTTTATAAAAATACCAAGTTTATTGTTTTCCCTTCATTAGAACAAAAACTACAAGTGTTTTAGAAAAAGAAGATGCAACTACTTAAAGCAAAATGTCAAACTTTAAAATGTGTTTTACACAAAATATGTGTGGTGTTTTTTTTGAAAATGCTCAAACGGGAACAGCGATTGCTCAAAAAGTTTTGAAAATAATTAACTGAATTTTTGGTGTATGCTCTGTATAATAGAAGAAGTGATTTAGCCTTCAGATTTATCAATCACTGTTTTATTACAAAATTTACAGTCCCTTATGTGAAAATAATTACACAAAAATATGACAACTATTCGACGTGGTAGCAATATGAGGATTAATTGAATGGAGAGGGCTATAAGACAAAAAATATTTGAAATGTGGAAAATTGATCAAAATAACATAACTCTTTCATTTTTGGATTTTATATTTTTATACTATATTAAACTCCATATTAAACACTAAAAAAATTGGTTTCATGCATTTTTTACCTAGTTATAGGGTAGTGTTGATTATCTATAAACCCAAGCCTTTTGTTAACATCCACTACCATACAAAGTTGTCATGTACTTTGATATAATAAGATTATTTCTTTCTACAAGGCCCCATTTATACTTTTATTTCAAACACTAATTTATCAAATGCAGGATGGTAGCAAAAAAAGTTTTACTGAACTCCAGACTAAAATCAGTATTTTTTTTGTTTAAAATTAGTTCAGACTTGCTTGTTCATTTTGGTTCCAAATGTATTCAAATAGTTTTCTTTTTTTTTATTTTATAAAAACAAATAATTCTTTTCCGAACCAAAGCTCATTTTGGATTTTAATGGTTGATAAAAGTAATAAGTACGGATCTTATAGCAGCCAAATTTAGAAAAATTGAAAATCATCGCACTGAAAGACAAAAGAGATCTGAGAAAATAAATGAATTTCCTGTGCAAAGGACTATGACCGGGTCACTCAGAAAAATCCGGTGGGACCACGGGTCGCAGGTTGAGTATTTATGGAGTAGACAGACGAGGCCTGGCCTAGTTTTGAATAGAATTCGCCTGGAGCTGTTCTTACGTGATCAACTAGTACTCCCTACAGTGTCACCTCTCTAGAACTCGAAAAGCACGCGTTCTCTTTTTCCCCACTAGTTAAACTCACTAAAAGGATATTGTGGAAGCTACGCTTTTCCACGCTTCTATTTGTGTGAGGAAAATGGAGAAAGCTTTTTATTGCTCCGGACTCAATTCTTGCACCGATGAGTCTGGCACTACTTTTTCAGACAACTTTGTGTCCGTGTGTGAAAAAATTCTGTCCTTTCCTTCTTAGTACAGGAGTGGTCCCAGAAAACGAATTCTCTGGCACGAAGTTGCCTCGTGTGAAACCAGTGTAAGCGTTCAGAAAGAAACTCATTGCTCTCATTAAATTCTCTTTGTAAAATACTGAACTGAACTCAGAGAGAGAGAGGCGATATAGCCCATGAGGACCAAGGCCTACTGTGCCTATCTCAGTTTACCTAAACTTAGGCGCTGGAGGGCATGTGTAGATGTTTCGTTCAAGTGGTCAGTCTGACGTGAAACCCCAATGTTCAGTTCCCAAACAAGCTTGGTACTCATTTATCGATCCATGGAAGGGATGAAGGGCTGAGTCGACTTTGCCGGACCCGGAATTTGAACTCTGGACCAGTGGCGTGGAAGCGCGATACACTACCACTCACCCACTGTGCAATTGTAAAATATTAATTCATCATATAATTTAAATTCATGTGTGCTCAATCCAGATCAAGTGTCGTCCTCGTCACTTGAAAATGGAATCAAAATTACGAGGTCCGTCACCAAAAATGCTCTCGAGTCGCTGAATAGCGCGACTTTAATATTCACTCACTCACTAACCGGATTAAAATATTTTGTAATACTGAAATCCATTTTGAAAAGGTTAAAAAAAAGATGTCTTTTTTCTTCCCAATGGTGAAATCATCATTATGTTTAATGTATCTCTGATACAATTACAACACGATTGTTTGCCTTCAGCATCTCCAGTTAGATTGTCTTCTTGAAACCTATTAAACACTTTCGCATTCCTTAGTATTTTAAATTTTTATTATTCGATTATTTTATTCATACTTCAAAAGAAGTTTTCCTTTGTTTTTAAAAAAAAACTGTCCTAAATAATTGAATTCCAAGTAAAATTTTTCTTCAAATGTGTTTATTAAAAGTAAATAAAAAGATTTTCACCTTTGAATACAAAGCTTTCACTTTTCCAAAACTGGAGTAAACAAATAGTTGAGAAACCGGGTTTTTTCTTCACGAACTAAGGAATTTATAAGCTTCATTTGCAAACTGTGACCATTTGAGAACCTTTTCGATGAAATCTTTAAAAATTCCTGAAATTTATATCGGTGAATTTTTAAAAAATTCGAGACTGATTCTTTTTTTCTTTAAGTAATTTTATGTATATTAATAATCGATAATGTTTTTCGAAAAACATATTTTATCTTTAAAATGGATTTTACACAAAAGTTTATTTCGTACAATTCTCAACGTTAATAGTAAATTTAAGCCTTTTCTTAAAATGTGCATTACATCGGTAAACTTTACACACCGTTCTCATATCATTATGCATAAATTAGACATACAATAATATATAATAAAATAACAAACCGATGCAGAATAATAAGATAGATAGGTGAAATTCGCTAAACATTTGTAAAACTTGCGGACGACGGGTTTCAAGAGGCCTTCGATGAGCATTTTTGTGGCCCGGCCAATAAATCGGCATACAATAAAATATAATAAAATAAAAAAACCTATAGTAGAGAAAGAATGGGAAGTTATCCCCCCTTCTACATTTATATAAAACACATATTGCTTTTAAACTTTTGTCTGGTTCTTAGAAATGTTTACTTTTCTGGGGCGAATTATATACATTAAGGTATCCGACTACATTTGGAACCATGATTTTGAAAAAGTGTATAAATAGATAAAATTTATGATATTTATAGTGTCACTTAGATATTAGAAAATATATATAAAATTGTTTTAAGAATAGTGTTACAATAAAAAATTATTTAAGTACAATATTTTGACAAAAAATGAACATAGAATAACCCATTTTCAAAATATTCGCCTTTTGTGGAAAATGCTTCTATTATAATAATATTTTGCCTGTATATAGCTCACACATCTGTACAGAGGCTCAACTAGAATGTTTGAAATATATAACTTAGAAGTGGGTTTATCCATGTCTTACGACAACAGAGGGGAGCAATTTAAAAAAAAAAAGGCCGATAATTATTTCAAATGGTTGTAACTCTGAAAATAATGTGAATTTTTCTAAAATCCTAGTTGAGCTTCTGTAAAGAGGTCTGAGCTATATACAGGCAAAATATTATTATAATAGAAGCATTTTTCACAAAAGGAGAACATTTTGAAAAAAAAGGTTATTCTAAGTTAATTTTTTGCCGAAAAATTATATTTAAATTATTTTTTTGTCAAAATGTCCTTAAAAATTTTTTACATGTATTCTAATCTAAGTGACTCTAAATATCATGAAAATGATCCATTTATGCGCTTTTGTAAAATCACGGTTCCGAACGTAGTCGGATACCTTAATGTCATCGTAAATCGATTTAACTTTGTTTTTTCACCATTTTCGTTACTTCATTGTTTCTCAAACTGTCATGCATAGGGGGCATAATAACTTTACATAGAGGGCGCGAGCATATTGAAAAGTCGAAAACAAAAGATTTAAATTTTAAAAACAAAAAATTAATGATAGTTAAAAAAAAATTATTAATTTACTGAGAGAGAAAGAAAACAAACAAAACATATTCTGAGATAATCAAATGTAAAATACACATTTGTACTAATATAATACACATATAAATGTATCAGTACTGTACAATGTACTTTATGATTAATGAAACAAGACTAAGTTAAGAACAAGTTTAAAAAAAAAAAATAATCACCAGTGACCCCCGTGGACTTGTCATATATAAAATCATAAGCAAAAAGTAATACTCATATTAATAATTTGTACAGTTTATAATTAATCTATTAACTGCCAATTAAAAGTTACGCAATCCACTCCCCGATACCACCATTTTCCTCGTAGGCGCGTGTATCATGAATTGGGAGGGGAAAGGTGAAAAGGAATAAATAAGTAAAACCTTCTCTGAAATAAGTAAAAGTTTCACAAACACTATCAAGATCCTTTTATTGCATTTCAAGTCTTCGGAATACTTTTATAGATAGCAGTGCACAGAGAAGATTGTACTTCGGAAAGACTTATATATACGTTCGAGGCAATTAACGCTTTGGCTGAGCGAGACGTTTATATACGTCAATGGCACTTAAGTGGCTAAAGTTGTATTTAGCTTTTAATTCTTTGTAATTTTATTTTCCACTGAAACTGTGTTGTCAATATTTTTCGATATGCTATCAATTGTTTTAATATTTTAACAAATGTTTGGCGCAGTTTAGCCAGATTTGGCTCTTGCGCCATAAGCCAAAACACCCACTCACGCCTCCATCTGGGGAGGAAACTGCACGTCAAAATTACATTGCGTCAATTGGTGCTCCACCTATATGGTGCCGAACTAAAAAGTGATACCTTCTCCCGGGGAATATACAAGGTCAGCAATGGTAAATACCAATCCGCAACCCCATTGGAAATTTTAAAAATTTCAAATATATTTATTATTATTTTTTTTAACATTAAGAAGTCTCAGGGATGTTAAATTTCTCTAAAGGGCTGAAAATATATAAGCAATTTTCAAACAGGTATAATTCTTTCAAATTTAAATTAAATAATTCAAATCTCTTACACATTATTTATAAAAGAATGGGGCTTCAGAAAAATATAGAATGTTTAAAATATAATCATAATTTAAAAAATTATAAGCATATGAAAACTCTGTAATAAATATTAAGTAATTTTTGCGTTGCGCACGCTATTTTCTAAAATAGCAGCCTCTGATGTATAAAACTTTATAGAATTATAAAATGTATCCTACTCTTTAAACCCTACATCATTTAAGAATAATATATCGTTTGTGTGTATATCAAAATATTGAAAATTTTTTTAAAAAATTTTGAAAATGTAATTTTTTTAATTTTTAAAAATATAATTTATTATTCTACACAATATAATATTACTACAGTGTAATAAGGATACATTTAACTTTATAAATCAACTTATAGCTAGTAATTAAAGCTACTATTTTAGAAAATAACATGTGCAACGCAAAACTTAAAAAATATTTCTTATAAAAAAATTTCATATTTTCATATGCTTATAATTTTTAAAATTATGATTATAAATTATACCTGTTTGAAAATTGCTTATATTTCCAGCCTAGAGAAATTTAATACCCCTGAGACCCCTTGAAAACATGCGGCCCTCAATTTAACATGAAATTGAACATGCGGCCCGTAATATGATATGAGTTTGACATGTCTGCCCTAAGGTCTAAAGATGACAAATTCAAATCTCAAGTCCAATAAATAATCGCGAAAAACAATAGAAATTGCTACATTATTCTATATAACCTATATTATTCTATATACTTAAAAATTCACAAATAAATTTAGAGAATACAGCATAATCCTCTCTAATGCCCTTGCTTGAAAATCATCAAATGAAGTCTCCAGTAGTCTTTTGTGTAGACTTAGGACAGTGATTTTCTATTATCTTATTCTGATCCTGTGAAATATTAGTAAATGTACAGCGCAAATTTCCGAAAATCAAGAACTGCATTTTTCCAAAATAAGTCAAAAGCTCATTTTATGTTATAACACGTTTGCATTACACACAAACCTGTTTGAATTATACAATATTAGCGCTTTATTTTATTTTATTTTATTTTATTTTATTTTAATTTTTTCAATGGCAACGATGACAGATTTCGATCAGATGACAAAGATGACACCAGAGTCAGCATCTTACGCTACAAACTTCCAGCTACATTTGTACATAATTACCTATAATTAAGAAAGTTCCTCTACTTTGTTGAATTTTTGAAAAGTATTCAATGAAAGTTTTAATTAATATTTTTAAACAAATGTGCACATCTTAGAGTAAAATAAGAAAGTGTACTCGTGTTAATGTAGGGAAATGAACTTATAAACGCATTGGCTATTTTCTCTCTTCGTTTGCCTACATCAGAAATTTGGTGATTACTCTTTTTCAACGTTTATTGAAATTCAAGAGTAAACAGTTTAAGAAGAAATATGGGTTGTGAGTCATAAGATCAGAACGTCAAGTCCTACACACTTTAAGGTAATGAATCCGTAGAGAGAAAAAAAAAGCTGAAGTAAGATCACCCAAAAACCATAAGGATCAATATCTTTTCCTTATACAGAGGAGTAACACAAAGTGCATCAGATTTTCAATTCTCTTATGACCTTCATATACGACCTCAAGAACCAACTTTCTAGGAGTTACTGTTTGCAGAAGGTTCCATGAGGGAGTGAGTGAATGTTAATATCGCACTGTTAAGCTACTCGAGGGCTTTTGGCGACGGACCTCGTAATTTTGTACCATGGGCAAGTGACGAGGACGACACTTGAGCTGGCACCCCTTTCCTAACTACCACACAATGAGTTCTCGACATATTTAGCGTGTATCGCTTCCCTACACGGTGGGTCTTCAACGGTACTAGGCTCGAACTCATGGCACACCGACCACGAGTTCGTTACCTTGACCACCAGTCGAAGGTTCTATGAGAGAGAGAATATAATTTGTAAGATTTCTTATTTAATTCCCGTTTCCATCTTGGATCAGAAGAGCCACTTAATAAATAGTGAAAAAATATTTAGACTGGAGCAGGCAGTGGCATAAAGGAGAATGTTAGAGCCCCTCCCTATGAAGTGAAATTTTGGGCCCCAAGCCGGATCTTACAAAGGTTTGCAAAACCATAACCTTTGAGCCCCTTCGAATTCTGCCCCTACTCCTGCGATGCGGGTGCTACGCCACTCAGATTAGGGATTAGTGGGAGAATCTCCTGCTCACTGATTTGTTCAGATTCAGCCTACACTCTGAAATCGAAGTATCTGTAAGAAACCAGAGATTCAAAACATGTTCTCCAGAATCCGAAAAAAAAAAGGCCATTATGCAAGAAGACAAATAATGTTTTGGACAAGCTTGAGGCAGGTTGGGAGCAGATGCCATATGCTCATCATTTCGAGGGTTCAGGTGATTTCACTTTGAGTGCATACCAACGTGCGTCCCCAGAGGACTCTTTAGGTCAACTAATGTCAAAAGGTGAAGATACTTGCCTTATGGACTAGATCAGGGATGGCAAACCAGTGGCACGTGTGCCATTGTTGGCACGTGACAGAATATTTTGAGCATGCCACCGATCAAAATGGTTTGCATTTTAGTTGAAAATAACAGTTCACTATGAAGTATTACGACCAAACTCGAGTGATGAGTCAAGCTGCTCGGGCTCTCTTTTGTTATTCCTTGCCTTGGTTTCGTCGAGGACTACTGTTGCTAATGATGCAAAGTTTGTCTACGCATAGCATGGTCAGTTTTGTTGATACTACTGCATTTTAAATGTTTTTTTGTGTTGTATTCACTATTTTTAACTGTTATTTAACATGGCTAGTTCAGTAAAAAAAAAGAGTGTAAGGTAGTAAATATGTAACAGAGAATTTCAAATTTGGACCGAGAAATACGGCATGATTAGTAAAGGCGACAAAGTGGTGTATGTTTTATGTTCTGGAAGAGTGGTATGTAAAACATCGTCTGTAAAACGGCATCTTGAAACAAATCACTAATCATTTTGTCGGAACAGAGAACCACAGGAAAAATAATTAATTGCTTAAAAACCATTTGGAATATGACTCCAATTCAGCATGCATTCTACCAGAAGTAACATATTACAATCCTAATATATAAGTTATTTGTCATCTACTCGTATATATATCTTCAACAACAGAAGTCACACTAATGTTACTTGAATTTGAATTACACTTATAACTAAAGAATTTAAGATTATACAGTGCAAAATGTATTTTTGGGTAGCAAATAAAGGGTTTTTGCTATTAGAATTTAGCTTAATTACTTTCCCAATAATTACAAGACAAAATTATTTGATGGCACGTCGATGTCTTATTAAACATTTCTTTAGAAAAAAAGGCACGTTAATTCATAAAGATTCACCACCCCTGGACTAGATAGTTAGATCTCAGATCTTCTAAGACAGTGTTTCCCAACCTTTTTATCGCCGCGGACCGGTCAACGTTGGATAATTTTACCGCGGCTCCACTGAGGGGAGGACGTTGATTGTTTATATTTTAGATTGTTTTTTGATTTAATAATTTTATTTTAATTGTATTTAAGCGTGCCTTCAGAACAAAATATAGCTACACCAAAAATGAATGTTAAGTGATTTAACAAGGAATTTAAAGGGATTTTCATAAAAGTAGCCCCCCTCCCAAAAAAAATTTGCCGCAGTAAATAAAATGGAAATGATTTAATGTTTCTTGTGTGGACCGGTAGAATTTGATCCATAGACCAGTACCGGTACCCGGACCGGTGGTTGTAGACCACTGTTCTAAGACATATATAGAACAGCATTTCTTGAGAAATTAAACAGATTCATACGTGAACTCTTTGATTTTCTGATAGAATTAATGTTATGACAGCTGTAGTTGCATACTCACTATTGGTCCATTTTTGGTAAGGTTTGTTTTAAACTGTTTGTTAACTATCAAATCATACGCATGAGTGTACATATACCAGGACTCTTGTTAGTGTAACGTGTGAAAAAGCAAGTGCTCTGAGTGAAGTCTCTACCGGCAGATGATAAGCGTAGCCAGGGCCATCAATGGCTTTTATAGGACGTGGCCGATGATACCATGTGCACCGAATGTAGGGCACTAACGCTTGTGGATTAATTGCGTCAGCAGCTTAGTAGGCAAGGCCATGTTCACTGTTCATGTCGGCTTTGCCATATATTAAAAACATGAAATCGTTTGCGCTCGATAGTTTCAGATGATAAATGTTATATATCTGGCAACAGATAGATGTTTTGGTTAGAATTCGGTGGAATGATGGAAAAAACTGCTCGTATTTTGATAATTTTTATGTATCGTGTTGTGTCCGAGCTGAAAATAATTATATGAAAATTATTAAGCTGGAGTTGGCTATTATGGATTAAATCACTTATGATTTGATTGCTTGTCTCATTTGTAAGTTTATTTTTTGTTTCCTTTATCAACCACATATTCATATCTAAATTCATTAAAACTTTTCTAGTGTAGTTCCTAAGATAATTAATCCCGTATGAAAACTCCCTTAATTTTGCAAAACTCAAATGGAAGAAAGTTTAATAAGATGAAAAAATATTTATGTGAATGTGCAAACATGTTAATAACACGTGTATTCATTAGATTTTAATTATTTTTGATTTTCTTTCTTATATGCAGTAACAACTACCGTTTAATTACTTAAATGCACATTTTAAATATTTTCAATTCTCAAAAATTTATTGAAAATTTTAATGATATTAAATTTTAAAGATTATTAAAAAATATCCCTCCCACTTTTTTTCTTTCTTTTGTCAGATTTTTTGACAGAATCTTACTTTGTTCTAATCGGATAAACTATGCACTAATCTACAGCCAAATTATTTCAACAAATATCATTCAAATTTCGATTTAAATTATTTAAAATACAAATTATTTAGATTTGCATCGTTCATTTTCCTTCAAAATAAGAAACCTAAAAATAGTTCAATAGATATGATGCACTATATATCGAAAATTTAGTTGATTACGTGATTTTTGTATAATCAAATACTTCAGTTGTAGGTATTCGCCGTTTGTGTTTCTATTACAAAATAAAATAAACACCACAAAAAAAAGCCATGAAATGTGTGATTTTTCTCTTTTATTACTTAGTTACAAATGGGGTTTGGGGTTTCAGGATCGCTGTATATTTTTAAGTTATATTTTTTATTTTATAAATCCGTTGTTTAATCCTTACTAGAACATAAGGTTGATAAAAGTAAGTAATAGTATATAACTGATTATTTAAGTTTGCCTGGACGTAAAATAAATAAAAAATCATTAGAAGAATAATACATAACAATGTGTAGTGTTTTGAATTTTACGAGAATAGAATTATTTCACCTGAATTATTTGTCACTAACAGAAATTTATTTTCATTTGTTCAAATATATTTTATTATTACACAAAACTATATCTACCGAATAATATAACACTCGAGAAAACACAATAATATATTATTACATGACACTATAAAAACTCGATTAATAACAGCTCGTGCATGATTTATCATTGGTACCTATTGATTTGTCAGTTTTTTTCTTAACGTTCACGTAATTCAGTTCGGCATACGTTCTATTTTGACATTCTGTATAAAAAATGTAGATAAAGATATAATTAAATACGACAATCGCCAATCTTAAAATTGCGGGAAATGTTTGCCTTAGTCGAGATAATGTTAGTAACAAATTACCTGTCATAGGTTTTTTGTATTAAAAATAACAATATGAATAGCATTTTAAGGAACAATAATTCATTCCTTAATAATAATTTAACTTATAGCAATATGTAATTTGCCTCTTTTCGCTTAAAAATAAAGAAAACATTTTAAAAATAAAATTTTCCTCATTATATAGAGTAAATAAAAAAGTGTATATTAATCACAAAGTTTTTCAATTTCTCTTCTATAAGTTTATACTCTCCATTATATATATTTATATATCTTGTTCAAATTTTCAATCATTAATAAAATACTTTTTATTCATCCACTCAAGTTCAAATACATTTTTTAAACTTGTAGCGGATGAGACTTGATGTTAATATAGTTTTTTAAATATTAATTCATTAATTAAATTTAATTAAATATAGTTTAAGAGATATATTTCAGTCTATATTATTCTTCTAGACGGTGACACCATTAGATAAAACAGCTTTTGTTAAATTTGGGAATAATCATATGCTAGTTAGACGTCAGCATTCCTTTAACGCTGGTTTTAAGATATATGCTTCCCTTTTTTATTCAACTTTTATTAAAAAACGTAATTCAAATTCAATGTGGTAACATTTTTTAATATTAATTCAAAAGGTGTTTTGCCACTTAATATTGTGATTCTGTCATATTTATATACATATTTATAGTAATTGTAATTTAGTAAGAAGTAACTAAAATAAAATTTTTCTTTGTTGACCTAAGTAGGAATTGACTTTAAATTTTTTTATATTATTATTTTTAAATCAGTCAAAGAAAAATTATAGTAAATTAATTTTGATTAAATATATTGGTGTTCTTCATTTGAAGTTGAGTTTTTTTTTAAAGTATGGTTAACAAGAAAAGCACTTTGGTTCCTTTATGAGAGTGAAATTGCTTCATCACTGAATGAATTCATTTCCTTATAAAGAAAATCTTATTTTTTTTTAATTGTTGTACGTTATAAACTCTGAACGAAAATAATAGATAAGAATAAATTTAGGCAGGTAAAGATTCCTTGTTAGATACAAGAAAACTTTATAATTAGAATTGAAACACTAAAAAATATCTTGTCTTTTATAGAAGTTATTCTCAACCTTTTTACTGTTGTGGTATACTTTTAACACAATTTTACTTATCTATAATACACTATATATATAAAACAGTTTAATAATTTTCAATGTTAAGTAAAATAATATGTTCGACAAAAATAACAAAATGTTTATTGAGTAATTAATTACAAATTAATAATACTGCATCTAATGCAAAATTTCAGCTCGATGATTTAAAATATTTTGGTTTATATTTGGTTATAAAAATGGTAATGCCACTCTCACTTCGTCATCTATATTTAAAAACTTCGATCTTTTTTTCATTTTTATATCTGTTAATGCTGAAAATTTTAGATCACACAAATAAGTTATAAATATATTTTTAAATATTTTTTCTGGCTATTATGGGATAATCGCCTCTAATTTTAATTCAAAATGAATTTATTGAATTTTCTGAATGTTTTAAAATAAAATCTCGATTATTATTATAGAGAGAACGAAATTAATTCTTCCTCTTCATTCAGAGTTAATTCGTACACTGATACATCCAAAAGCCCAATCAATTTTTTTTATATCTGAATTTGGGAAATATTAAATAACTTTCCTCTAGTGTTGCCAAGTTGTCAATAACAATTTTATGAATAGTTTATTTCTAAAAAAATGGCTGAATGATTCGCGGCTCAGGGTTTTTTCTCACAATATAATTTTTAAAGAAAATTAGAGGCACACTTCAAAAATTTGGTGGCCGGGCAAAGTCGTTGAGAATTATTGTTTTATAGGACTATATATCTGCATTTTTAATCCAAAAGCATCAGTTACTTTTGATAAATTAATATGAAGATTAAAATAAAGACTAAATTGATTCAAATAAGAGCATATTAGTAATGCATAATTACCGTAAAACCCGCCTTATAACGCGCACCTATACCTTTCAAACTTCAATTTTTAGTTTTTAAGTACATTCGTCGTATAAAGTGCACCCCCTATTTACGAATAAATCTGAAATGTACGTGCGCAATGCTCTTATGTTTTGAAGTCATTTTTTCAAGGTATTATTCCAAACGTCGGAAAAAATAGTATACATCAAAAACTACTATCTTTTAAGATCAGAAGGAATGTCATTTCTTTTAAATAAACATTATTTCGATATATGAAGGAATCTAATTTTTTTCGAATCTCATCTTTTTATTTTTTATTTTTAAAGCTTTCATTTTTTTACCAGGCGTATAACACGCCCCCTTAAATTTCGACCTTATTTTTTTGTTTTAAAAGTACGCGTTATATGCCAGATTTTACGGTAAGTGGAATTATTAAAGTCCATTTACTTTTTTATTACCAAACAAACAGCATCTTTCAATATTTTACGATAAATATAAAGTGTATCCACAATATAATTTTACACTTTAAAAAAATATTTAAAATAAGCAAGGACATGTATTTGTGGGGTTTTATTTTTTTGTTGTAAAAATAGGTTTTTAAAGAAAATGTAAATTTCTTTGCAATGATTCATTGCATAATTTGAATGTGAGTATCATTAGTAGTGCTTATTACAGTCTCTACGAGGTTACAAACCACATTGCATAATGGATTAATTTCATGACTGTCACAAGCGATAAATATAATTATGTCCTCCATATTGTATTCAAAACTGACATTAGATTTGTAATTATTGTTCTATTAAAATTTAAATAAAATTTTTGATTTGATAAAGTTGATTATATATAAAGATTTTTCAAAAAGTTTTTCAAATACTTTTTAAAAAATCTAATATTAACGTATTCTTTTTTAAATCAAATGCATTTTTACCTGTGTGCGTTATTATTGTTTATAAATATGAACCTTTTAAAAAAGTTTCTGCAAAAAACAATTATTGGCAACAGCGAAGCGCATAAACTGATTGGCTGGAAAAACATGATAGCAATTATTATGTGACAATAACGTGTCTCGTAAATTTGGCCTATTAATCGTATGCATGAACAACGAAATTCAACTTTTCAGCTCATTTGTGTCACAAATTGGAGATTGTTAAACAATATTTTTCAAGTATCCCCATAAAAAAAAAAAAATGCAAAGTTGTTCTGTTTAGAAATTTTCGAACAGATTTTGGTTTTAATAAATGCGTTATGTAATTCTTTTAAAAAACATGGGAAAAATGCCTGGATAATACAAAAATACTTATAATACTTCATTTTTTCAAAAATGGAGCTCATTTTTCCCGATAAAATCTTCGGTTAAACTCCTTTTCAATGATTGGGAAAGTTATACCCAGTAATTTTTTACAGTAACTTTTTTAATAAAATTTTTAAATAAGTCTGTCGAAAGATTTGTCAGAGCCCCTAGAAAAGAATCCTTTTAATTCAGAAATTTCTTGTAAATAATGGAAATGACAAACCTTGTTCAAAACAAAAAGCAAAAAATAGTATTAAATAGTGAAAGTGTAGAATGCTTCAACTACTGATTTCACTAGATGACAACGTTTTCTGAATGAATTCCTTCGTCTGAAAAAGATAAATGAGTTGAATGATAAATGGGTTGCTCCATCGTAAACAACATGATTTCCGTCTAGAAGTGAAAACATTCATCTTTTCTGGCTCTCCGTAAATGAAAATGTTTACGAATAGCTCATTTTTTCTCATTGAAAACAATTGAGAGATAATTCAAACAAAACTCGTGATCTCCAATCACACAATATTATTTTAAAAAGATCGTTTCGAAAAAAAAGCAAGGAAATACACTTAACTCTACACGTTTTTATTGGTGCATTTAATGTCATTTACTGAATCATTTTCTTTTGGGATAAGGGGTAATAAGACATATTATGGTCTTAAAAGTGAAAAATAAAAATCTCTTTACTTATAACTCTAAAAATTAATTTAATTTCGAAAGAAAATACATTTTTTGAAAATAACTAGTGTTTCTTTATACAAAAGATTATACAAATAGATTCTTGATAAACCCTTCTATACAACCAATACATATTTTTTTTAAAAAATTGATTATGTATGAATTCTTGTATCTTCTTAATGAAGCATTTACAAAACCATTTTGAAATTACGAAAAAAAAAATGTTTTTTTTAAAACCCCATGAAAAATTTTGGGTTTTTTTTTCGAAATTATGATAACAATATTTCAGAACAGAATTTTCCTTTTTATAAGTAAAGTTTACTTATATATACATACACATGGGTGACAAAATAATACGAACACCAAAAAAGGGGGAAAACTTTATTAAAGGGTTGGCCCCCCTTTTGACTGAATTACAGACTGATCGAATGGGATGGACGCATAGGGTTTGGACAACTTTAATGGAATATGAACCCATTTTCAAAGGCGGCTCAAATGCGAAATGTAGATGGGGGGGGGAATCAGCACGGGTTTGACTCTATCACCACAAATATTCAATAATATTTAAATCAGGTGACTAGGGGCCAAGAAAAAATCCCCTCGCTCTAAACCTTCTTCACTTTTTCTCTTGGATGGGAGCGTTGTGTCTTAAAAAAGGGGCATTCTGGGGAAATAAAGTCGGGAAAAAATGGATGCACCTGACCCCCCAAGGATATCGCTAGTGGGAGCAACCTTCATGGAGTAACAAGGGGCCCAAGACACCAAGATATCGCCCCCTAATAAGGGACCCACCTCCTTGCAATGATGCTTCAAAAAAAGCTTTTTTTTGGGTTTTTCCCCCACAAATGCCCGGTGGTCTGGAAAGGGAACGTTGATTCATGGCGGTGACTTTTTCCCCCGTTGGGGTACTTCCTTGTTTCACCACTGGGTGTTTTAAAAAGTGACTCTTTCCCAAAAAGGTTTCAATTAACCTTTTCCTAGCGAAGCATCAGTTCCCCTTTTGGACGGTTTTTTAAATGGGAAAGGGGAAAACCGGGTTTTTGGGTGCATTTTCCTTTTGGGCCACAGGGGGTTGATTTTTATCCCTCTGAAGTTTTCTTTCCGCCCCTTTCTTCCGACGCCACATTCCCCCTTTCGGTCTTATAAGGGCGGATACAGTACTTCTTCCCCCCAAAAAATTTAGCTGTTTCCGTCCCGAGCAACCAGCGCACCTCTTAAAAATTACCCGAACCTGACGGTCCGTCATTATTGCGTTTTTCAAATTTCATGGCGCGTGCCCCCTATTGACTTTGGCGCGAAAATTACCTTTCGTTCCCCTAGGCGGCGGACCCCCCAAAAAGCTGCGCCTGGTCTTTTGAAAAGGGACCCTAATTTCCGGGGGTTCATTATTTTTTCACCCATCTGTATACTTACGTTATACATTCACTAAAAAAACAATTGGGAAACTTGTTTCTTCAGATCGGACAGAAACCCTTCAATTTCGTGGACACCAAATGTATAATTTTATAATGGGTGCACCACTTGTAGGATTAACTACCATGTAACGGACCACTAGTTGGATAAATTACGAGCACCGTCGCCCAAAACCCTCACTTAGCTGAATAGTGTGACTTTAATATTCAATCCCCCCTTCTCCTGGGCGAACAATGGGGACCACTGGTAGGGGACCCTAAAGGGACCCTGGGGATTGACCACTTCATACCCTGTAGGATTTTAACCCGTGGTGGGTTTTATGGGGCATCGAAAAGATTGTCCTTTGGGAGGTACTATATAACAATTTTTCTTTTGGACTTTTACTTTTCCCTATCACTGAAAATTTAAAAAAAACAGAACAAAACGGAAAAATATATCCCCAAAAAAAGGGTTTGCCCCAATTTTTTTATGTTTTTCCTTTCCTTTGGTATGAACAGCTGCAAGGGGCCAAAAAACAAAATTTGGAAATTTTTAAAAAATGAAAATTAAAAAATAATTTTCATGTTTTGTTACTCGACATTTTCTAATCTTCATAAAAATACAAATAATATTTTGCGAAACCATCAAAAGTATTCTATGAACCCACGTTTGGGGGGCTTGAAAAAAATTTTTAATAATAAAATTTAAATTGATTTATATAATTCTAATAAACTTTTGTTGGAAGTATTAGATTTAAATCGTTAATAAAAAACCACTTGAATCGCTAAAATCTGGGTATATATTATATATATTGAAACAGCTCTTTTGATATTATTATTATAGAAATGTAATTTTTTCTATTTAAGTTCATCAAATATTATGGATTTTTAAAATTATTTGTTTTGTAAACATTATAAATTATATATGTTGTTCAATCAGTATCTTTGTTTTAATCCAATAATTATCGACCAAATATACTGTAACTAGTATAACTTTAAAGTTTTTTTTTTTTTTTTTTTTTTTCTTCATCTATTTTCTTGACTTCAACTTTCTATTAGACAGTTTGTTCGAAATTTACCATTGATGTATAATCGAAATGCCTTTCTGTTATAGCAAAAAAAGTTCTTAAAATACTGAATTTAAATGATTATTTTTTTAAAAATTTTATAAGGTGTATTTTTTGACTATATAAATACATAATGAAATTAAACTGAAGGGTAAATATCAATACTAAAATCGATTGCATATTTCTAGAACAAAATAAATAAAAAAACACTTCTTTGCAATTTTTAAAATCAATATGTAAATCGCATATATAGCATTTCAATAAGTTTGTAAATCTAGAACATCCACTAGCATTTTTTTTTCTTAAATATTCATAGTAGAATGGATATCTCAGAAATGATATAGGTACAGAAACTTTCATGAACCCTTCAATCATTTCTTTCTTTCCATTTATTTTAAATTGACTTAATCGTTTTCAAAATAATTCCGTATTACGATTCCCCTAATAGTGAAGAATTGCTTATTTCTAGTATTGATAATTATATCCAAGGATGATTATATAATTTAAACTTAAACCGTTCTTATTCAATACCGTTTTTTTTCCCAAATTGCCTTTTGCAAATTTACGATTTAGAATAGAATTCAGGTAAACCTTTTTTTCAGAAGGAAAAAATTACTTTATAATTACGTAAACACTGAAATTGATACATTTAAGTACGGCTATTCAAATAGGCTTAGCCATAGAGCTTTCGTGATTTCAAAATCAGAAACTTCGAAGCTGAGAAACATCTGCCTCGGGGAAAAAAAGAAAAAAATAATAACTTCCGAAATCTCTATTGTCACGCCAATTATGTTTAGAAACCGATACCGGGCATAATTTAAGACTAAACGCGAATTTTTCTTCGCTTCAGTTCAAGCACGAGATTGGAAAACACATAATGCGATTTTGTATTCCATTTATTCATGACCATCTATTAGTCGGCCTCATTAGTTATTTATTAGAAACTCCGTTGCTAATATCGTTTGCATGTTAGAAGTTCTAAAAGTTCTTTTTTTATCTTATTATAAACAGAATTGAATACATATTGCATATTTTAAAATAATAATTTGTCCACGTTTGTTTGTGGAGAAAAGGTAGGACATTTTTGGTTCTTCAATATATATTTGGTAATTTAGATAAATTTCACTATTTTCTCTTCATAATGAAAATCATCCAATTCAAATACGATAAATAACTAGTAATCAAATATTATGAAGAAAGTTTAGATAGATGTTTTTATTTCATTTCAAACCACAAATTATTCATCGTAGAGAGCTTATATTTATCATTTGTTTTTATTTTTTTGCTCAATAAGTTTGCGCAAGATATTTGCAAATATACTATTATTTGTTTTCAGCATGGTAAAATTTTACAAGTTATCATTATCCAGGTTGTTTTTATTGCTATCGTGCTTTCAAACAATCAATCTGTAATAGTAGCAATAAGTTTTATACGAAAATATGACTATTATTTTCCTTTTAAGGTTGTTTAGTCACATTTTTTAAAAAAAGAAATCCCGGTAAATTAACTTTCATTTATGATAACACAGAAGAGAAGTAATGGAACAAATAAATCTAATAAGTATTATTTTTAAAGGAATAAAAGTTATATTTTTCGTCAACAATCATTAATGTTATCTGTGATTTTTTTTCTCTATTAAATATTCCGCTATTTCTTTATTAATTGTTTGTATTAAAGCTCAATTAAGCTTTAATAAAATATAATTAGCATAGTTTATACTTTAAGGTATATTTTTAATGGATTTAAATTCAGTGTTTTTATTAAACATTCTAATGAAGAAGGAAGAGTACTTCTAAATATATAATTTTTAGGTATCAATATGTGTAATGCTGAGTTCTAAAATTCAATTTATGCTTTTTTTTTTGTGATGTCTTTTCATTTGTTCTGTGTTTCTTTAGTTTTGCTCTATGTTGAATTTCTAATTGAAACAGACACCTTTCCACCTAACATAATTAGCAAAGTGTATTAATCCATTTAAAAAGTTTTCTTTGGGATTTTAGAATAATAAACATTTAAACAAAATCTCTATATTATGTGTTTTGTTGTTGTCTTTGTCCTTTCCGAGGAAGGAAGGAAAGTTGCCAGAGCCTGAGACAGACTTTCCCAGGTGTACACCTACTGTTGCCGTAGCCTTGAGCACCATGCACGCGACAGTATGAATTTTTTAGCTCGGTTCCACCCCAATTTAGAAGAACACCCTGGGTGGGATCAAGGGCCTTCTACCTCTCTTCCCCTTCTACCAACCTCACGAGAGGACTTGCGGCTCCACAAATTTCAGAGTACCCTCATGCCGCAAAGGTTCTATACCAGGGATGGCGAACCTGGCATGCGTGCCACAAATGGCACGCAACAAAATGTTTTGGGCACGCGAGCGATCAAAATGGTTTGCATTCAAAAACAAAGTTCACTATGAAGTATTACGAACAAACGTGAGTGATCGGTCTCAGAGCGGCGGGAAGTACACTCGTTTGTTATTAACTTGCCTTAGTTAGCGCGTCGTGGACTACAGTTGCTTATGACGCAAAATTTGTCTACGCATAACATAGTCAATTTCATTGACCTAACTATATTTTAAAGTTTGTGTTACATTTGCCAACTTTTAACTGTTATTCAACATGGCTAGTTCAGGACAAAAAGTGCAAGATAGTAAGTGTAACAGAGAATTTCAAACTTGGTGAATCTAGAAATATGGCATTATTAGTAATGGTGACGAAGTGGTGCGTGTTTTTGTTTGGAACAGTGGTGTGCAGAACATCGTCTGTAAAACGACGTTTTGATACAAATCACAAATCCTCTTGTCAAAAAAGTAAAACACAGCAAAATAATTAATTTCTTAGGAACCATTTGGCAAAGGACTCCAATTCAGCGTGCATTCTACACTGCTGGCTACCGTACATGCAACACCAAGAAAGACAAGAGATAGCACAACAAAATTTAGTTTGTAGATAACATGTTGACCAAGTATCAAATGATTAAATTTATAGACTTCTGTGAAGTGTGGTTCCTGCCAGAATCAGTAGCCAGTGTAGCCGCCATTGTTGGAAATCACCGCTGCCACACGCCTCGGCATTGATTCAAAGAGAATTTGGATGTGTTCTTGGGGTACAGCAGACCAAGCAGCTTCTACACGTTTCCAAAGTTGATCTGGTGTGGCAGTTGGGGGTGTAATCTGGTTCAATCGTTGAGCAATCATGAACCGCATGTTTTCTATTGGCGAAAGATCCTGAGAGCGAGCCGGCCAGGGAAGCAATTCAATCTGGTGATTGACGAAGAACCTTTGGACAATGCGTGCCACGTGTGTTTGCGCATTATCCTGTTGAAATATGGCTGTGGCCAAGCCCTGAAGGTAAGGAAGGACAACTGGCTCCAACACCTCGGAGATGTAGCGCTGGCTGATTAAAGCACCGGCAATGCGTACTAGAGGAGTGCGAGAGTGATATCCAATACCGCCCCATACCATAATATCCGGTGCAGGACTAGTGTGGCGGTGCATATCGCAGCTGTTCAGCATCCTCTCTCCACGGTGTCTCCAGACTCGAATACGACCATCGTGGTGTTGCAGACAGATGCTTGACTCGTCAGTAAAGACAACTTCATTCCATTCTGCCACCCACATCCTTCTTTCATCGCACCATTGGCGGTGGAGACATCTGTGGTTCTGCGTCAAGGGTAGACCAAGCAATGGACGTCTTGCGGACAGACCACTCTGCTGTAAATAGAGTCGAATGGTACGCGCAGACACTAAATGATGCGTTACAGACTCAATGTGCTGTGCTATGGTTTGTGATGTGACTGAGTGATCCGTCACTGCCATGCGCGCAATTTGCCTATCCTCACGTGAAGTGGTGCATTGAGGTGGATGCGGTCGACCACGTCGGTTCGTCGTATCCTCCTGCATCCAAAGGTAGCATATCCGTATTTATATTCGTCCAACACGACTACCGATTTCCCTGAAAGATAATCCACTATCTCGGTATGCCGCTATCCTTCCTCTGTCGAACTCGTATACTTGATAAAAAGCTGATCGCTGTTTTCTACGAGACATAAGTGATCGTTTTTTGAAAAAATTACAAGAAAAACACAGATGCCGAACTTGAAATCGTCGAAATCTCCAAGCCTTAAATAGCGCTTTGAGGTGGCGCCACAGGCGCGTGTGATGTGCGTCTGAGCTGAAATTCTAATCATTTGCATATCTCCCTCCGTTAATGCATGTTGTAAATTTCATGTTATTTGCATGCTTCCTTCAGGGTGTTGCATTTACGGTGGCCAGCAGTGTACTAAAAGTAACATCCTACAATCCTAATATAAGTTATTTGTCATCCAATCTGCAGCAACAGAAATCCCACTAATGTTATTTTAATTTGAATTACACGTATAACTAAAATATTTACAACCATACTGTACACAAAAGGTACTTTTTCGTAGTAAATAAAGATTTTTGAGTTCATAGTATTTAGTTTTATTATTTTTCCCAATAATGACATGTCAAAATTATTTGATCACGTCTATACCTCATCAAACGTTTCTTAAGAAAAAAAAGGCACGTTGATCCATAAAGGTTCGCCACCCCTGTTCTATACATTTACAAACATCCATGTCTTCACCGGGACTCGAACCCCCTCAGGGGGCTCACCTTCTTTTCACCTTCTCACAATCCCGAGGTAGCCTAGTGATCTTTCCCTTTTCCCAAGGGGTTTACTCTCTTTGCGGTAAACACGGGCGTCACGACCCCGGAGTACCCCAGTGATTCTTCTCTATTTTCGACCCTCCATCTTGTCATCCAATTTCTCCTTTTCCCGTCCAGACCACAAACCTATGAATGTTTGGCGCAGTATAGCCAAAACTGGTTCTTGCGCCATAAAACACCAAACTCACCCTCTCCCGGGACTCGAACCTAGGCCCTACGGCACAGCAGTCAGCATCGCTAACCACTATGCCGGATGGACGCATGTTTTGTTTTGACACTGTAAAGAGAAACCATCCTTACAGAATGTAACAGACTATGACGCTTCAGAACTATGAAAATGTGTGTATAAGCTCTTATTTCAAATTAGTTTAACATAAATATATAAAAATAGTGAAAAATGTAATCCATCCTACTGTATTCGCAATTAAAGCAGCCAGGGATCACCCCTCCACAAGTTTTTCTTCAGATTTCAGCTGTAATTATTTATCATCTCAAATTTATATTGTTTTTATTTTACCTCATTCAACACTCATTTTTCTTATATTACTTCCAGTGGCATACGCATGGGTGCGATTTTCAGATTCCAACCTCTTTCCCGTGGCCGCGGTAGCCGAGTGGTATAGGTATCAGACCGTGGCTTGCCTTGTCACGAGTTCGAGCCCAGTACCACTAAAGACCTACCGTGTAGGGCAGCGATGCACGTTAAATATGTCGAGAGTTGAAACGTCCTCCCGTTGGTGTGGTGTGGTAGTTAGGAGAGGGGGTGCCAGCTCAAGTGTCGTCCACGTCACTTGACCATGGTTCAAAATTTCGTGGTCCGTCGCCAAAAGCCCTCGTGTAGCTGAACAGTGCGGCTTTAATATTCAATCAATCAGCATAGTTTTCATTTAATCCTAAATCCTTGTTTTCTATATTATAGAACAGGGGTCTGCCACCTTTTAGTTTTGGCGTGCCAAACCAATCTATCAATATGATTCAGCGTGCATGCTACATGGACATGTTTGAAACATTTCGATTTCCACGGTAATGCATGCAGAGATAGAGAATAGAGGTTGATAATATAGATATTTACAGTTTTATTATTTATTAATTTTGAATCATTTAAAGATATTTCTTAACATAAAAATAAACAGCCTAAAATTTATGTCTTGAGTAAAAATAAAAAAATTTAAATTGTACATATATATATTAAGTACTTTTAAACATATTTATTAAAATAAGAAATAGACGACCTAAAATAAGAGTATTTCCCTTTATTATAGTTATATAAAAAGATAGATAAAAATTTTAATGCGATCTTAATGCTTGTATCGCTCTATTTTCATACCGCAAAATTAGGGATATAATGTGTGACTTTCAATTTGTCACGATTCTGAGCATCCAGCTGTTAAACAATTTCTTTGTGGTCTCGAAATATTTATCATTTGAGGAAAGACTTTTAGTTAGGTATGTAGAATCAAAAGCAGAGTATATGCAATTCTCTCTCATCAAACAATTAAATCTCTTCAGCATTGCATTCAATAACTTACAAAATAGCTGTAAATTTAGCTTTGAAGGTATCTTCCAGATTTTTTTGTAATTCCATAAATCTCCGCAGTTCTGAAGATGTTGGTCAAACAGGAGGGCCATTACAAATTTATCAACTTCCATCCACTCAAATATTGACAAATTTGTAGTGTAGTGCAGAAGAATACCGCACTGAGAATTGACCACGAGCCACAGGTTGCCGACCCCTGTTGTAGAATATTAAGTTTTAATTGTTCCAACTTCGGAAAGGAATACGTTTTTACCTTTTTTTTTCCACTTTCCCCAAACTAATGTCATGCTTAATCTACCGCCATCTGAATATCATATATAATATATCAGTTAATAATTTCAATATGCATCTGTTAAGCGACTCTCACACCTTATAAAGCTATGATTTTAGAAATACAAACATGCACTAGACATCTTGGAGTATAGCTTCCTATTTAGTAAGCATAAGTTAATGTTTTGAAAATGAGTACAGAAAATAATTATGCTCGAATAATAAGCAATTACCATTTGTATTTTATTAATTTCAATGAATATTTTGAGCTATTTGTTTGTTTTGTGAAACCAACAAAATCTTTTTAGAAGCTTCAATAATTAATTTCCTACTAAAATATTATAAGAATGGAATATACATGTTAATGTCCGGTATCTAAAATCTTTCGAATACAAGACAATGAATGTACAAAAACCTTTTGCGCTTCACACACTTCTTACAAATATTAATACCTAAAGCGGAAATATATTGTTGTTTGAAGACGATGGTATACAATGAGCAACTCAAGCAATGCATTTGTATAAACTCGATCTTTGCACAGTATCACTTAAAACTTTCTTTTAAAGAAAAGAAACTTAACATAACTTTATAATAGCGAGATTCTATTTTTTAAAATCAAAACATAAGAAATAAGAATTTTCCCTAACATAATGAGTTTAATAGCTATTTTACAGTTTGTATTTTAATCGCGCGCACTGTTGTCAAAATACAAATAAAAATGCATAAATTAAAATTTTAATTGGTGTTATAAATCATAATAAATAGGTAAAAAGAAGTAATTAAGCAAATAAATATGTAGGCAATATCCTCTTCAAAATTTTAAAACTTCTTATCGCTCCTAGTGAAACCATAAATCATGTCTTTGACTGAAGAAAACAAAATTGTGACATTAAGAGGACTTCGTACCCCAAAAATGACCGACTTATGGTTTTTTTTTATTTAATCTTATTATTTGTATTATTATCTTTCGATTGATGTATCATTTGTGCAAGTCGGAAAATTAGAAGTTGAATAAAACTTCATTTGAAAACAAATTAGGCAATTCAGCCACGACCCCTTTTCAGAAAAAAAGCTAAAAAAATCGTTATGATAAAAAAATATTTTATAAAGAGAAATATTAAATAAAAAAAATGTGTAATATATAAAGCCGAATATTTCCGAGGCAATACAATAATGTAACTTTTCTTCTTTGTGAAATGTGTGCATGTAAAATTTTTGAATTAAGGCATTTTATATTAATAATTTCATAATTTCAGTTCTTATACCTGATATGTTTTTCATACAAATGTAATACTTCAATTATGTGAAAAAAAAAGTCAAACTTTCTGTCGTGACAGAAAAAAAAATTTTTTTAACATTTTTCTTAAATTTTCTTGTGCAATTAATACCTTCTTAAAAATAATCATTTATAAAAATGTATGGGTTGAAAAAATACGAAAATGCAATTATTTTAAAGAAAAAAATATAACTAATATCTTAAAGTGGTATTCTAAGTTTATTTAAGCTTACTATAATTTTTTTCGCGGAATTATAAACTTTAAAGTCTTTTTTCTCAGTTTGTGTTTTTCGAAACATAAGTGCATTCAAAATGCTACTCCTTCCACAACTATTTACCAATCAATTCCATTTTTTGTGGTGTGTTGCATATAAAACATGTAACAAAATTTGGGATTTATTTTGCTGTAAACTGAATACTTTTTTTTAAAAAAAATTCAAATGTAAGAGATATTGGCTTTTTCGTTGATTTTTAGCATGCATATCAACATTTTATTTTTTTCTCAAAAATGAATTAAGTTATTGTGAAATCTATCCTTTAAGTTGTTTGTAACATCCATAAGAATATTAAAAAAAAATTTCAGGTCAAAAAATTAAAAATTACAAAAGGAGTAAGATTTTAAAATTTTCCAAATTTTCTTCAAAAATTTACATTTTTAAAATTGTGTGAATAATATGTGAAAAATTTCATCTCGTATCATTTTCTTGAATAGAAACATTATATAAAATGTTAAAATGTAATTTTTAAATAATAAAGAAAGTAGTTCGAAGGGTACCAAGTCCTCTTAATAAGTTAAAACAATCTAATATTGATTCGCACAATTTGTTTTTTAAAAATATTTTTCAATTGTGAAAGCTATTTTTACTCCCCAAAATTGAATTGTCAATAAAAATTAGCTCAAATTTTATATTTTTTAAAATGCCGCTTAAAATTTTATGCGGGTTAAAATGGGTTCATTAATATCAAATGAATGTTAGACATTTAATGATGTAACAAGCTCCAACTCAGTATTTTTTAAAAATTTACACACCGATAGAATGGTAACTGTTTTCCAGTTTTAAAAATATCTATTGATAAACATATATTACCATGAAAAAGAAATTACAAATTATGGTTGTAGGAAAAAATGAATTCAAATACGCATACTTGATATTAAAAACCATGAAAAAAAATTCCTTCCCTTATCAAAAAATAAAATTGTGTTCAAAATGTTGTTTCAGTTCTAAGCAATGGCTTACTTTTGATGTTTCTGATGGCCATAACTATTACGATAGTAAGTCTTTTGTTTATATTATGTTTGAATCCTCATTGGGTTCTGTATCAAAATTCTTTGAGGGTGGTCCTTTTTTGGAAAATAAATAATTATGATCGCATAAATGAAACGTATTTTAATGTGTCGGAATAGACATACGCATTAAAAAAACTTTATTACTTAAGAAATAACCTAGTTGTTTAATAAATACTTTTCTCGATTTTTTTCTCGACAAACGAATTAATAATACCCACAACAGTAGAAGAGGACTTTAGTTTTTCAAGTTCTTCTGTTTCTACTGACTGTATTACTAAGTCCGATAACCGATCTTGTCCTATGAAAGTTCTAAGATAATTTGATTGATAATTGTGTTCAAAAGTATTTTTAATTAAATTTAATATTAGGAAGTAATTAAAAATATTATAATTTCACTATGATTTACATATAATAATATTAATTGACAAGTAAATAGTAGTTTATAGTTATAAAATGCCGAGAAACATTATGCCGGAGTAATCGCACTGTATCGTAAAATTGTAATGAGCTATTATGAAATGTTATATGTTTGTTTATCAAGCTATCATCCTTCCAGTGATCATCTCTTAGCACATATTTTACGCTGAAGACTTTAAAAGAAATTGAAAAGTGCAAAATGCTTCAAAATTCTTTCTTTGAATACAGCTGCATTAAGCCTAATTGGAAGCGTCATACGTTAAGCCTAACAGATTCTTCGAACAATCTTCGCCAAGAACACCAAATACACAATCTCGCCAAAATTAACTCGTCATCAGTATCAGGTATTAAACAGATATCATTATAGTCTTCCATGTGGTGATCTGAGTAGAAGAGTCCCAACGTAAGCTCATGCATGTCGTAAAGGCGACTAAAATGAGCAGAAGTTCAACCTCTCAAGGCTCTGGCAACCCTCAATTATGACAAGTGTCTCTGCAATTTGTCATACACGACAACAACAACAACAACAAATTTAAGAATCGGAAAATGCTTTAAAATAAAACCGAAATTGAAACATAAACTCAGAAAACTGTAAATAATTTTAAAATCGTCATTTACCAAGCAAATATTAACATTCGTTTACATTTTAAAAATGTTATCTATATTTTACTTCACGCGATCTTTCTGTTGAGCTACTTTAAATAGGACTACAGGCCATTCGGCGTCTGTAGAACTCCTGTGTGTGTCTTTTCCTTATTTTGAGTTAAACAATGTATGATTTTAAAGGTTTCTTATTGTAGGAACAAAAGGAATGGAAAAATTTTAACTGTTTGAAAACAATGACAGACATTTTTTGAGCATAAAAGTAAACTCTGTTAATAAGACTATTGATAAAATTTATTAACACTCTATCGAATTTCTAAGATAAAAGTATTATTTAACGCATTTTTATATGCAAAAAAATCCTTATAAGAAAAATATTATAATGCTATTTTTTTAAAACAAAGATAGTTTTAGATATTTAATTTCTCTGGGATAAATTTTATCGAAAAATATTCTAGAATCAAACTGCTTCTGTAAAGCTAATAAATAGCGTGTGCGTATAATTATTTTCATATACATTCCATAGCCTGAATTTTTCTCTTCGTTTGCGCAAAACTAAAATGAATGATTTTTAAATTTTTCCAAAGAGATGTTCTTAAAAGGATTCATTATTTTTAAAACTGCTTTTTAAATCTTCTGTATATACCAAGGGGTGAACACATATAATACTATTTGTGAGCCACTACTTTTTGCAAGAACAAAAAGACCACACACGCAGAAATTTTACCAAAAATCCTGGAAATTGCAGCCCGAGTCATAAAACTGGGTCTCGTAGTTCTCACAGACATGGATCATATTGCTTGATGAAGTGGTTAAGAGATCAAATCGGGTATCATCTCATCATTGGATCGTTAACATTGCGTGCCCAATTATTTTTTAAACGAAAGAAAACTTATCTGTGTTTTACCTCAGATTTTTAGGATAACTTTCATGCAAGATGAAGTGTTAGATTTTCACGTGTAATTGATCAATCGGGGCATTGCGAACTCATTGTAGCATTTACTTGAGTAAAAACTATAGATAATGAAGTATATAAAAAGAAGTTGTTCTTATCTGCTCTGATTTTGAAATTATTTTTTTGTAAATACTAATTAAAACGTTTCTTGCAATTTGATCTCTCACTCTCTCTCTTCTCCATGTTATTAATATTAAATTTCAAACATTTCTTGATATGAGCTCTTGTATACTTGGTTATGTAATTTTACATTGTATAGGTTCTTTATTATAAACGCAATGTCGATATCTCGTTTAGCCACCTTTTATTTTTAATACAGTTTTGATTCTTCTTGATATGGACTTTAAAAGAAGCTGATAAATCCTTTTTAAATCGTCCTGCTGAATAGCACATTCAGAAACTGGGAGATTAGATAATTGTGACCTAGATATCGGATGGCCATTTGAATTTCAACCTATAAATGCTGCATAGAAAGAGTATCAATCTCAAAAGCTAACTTGGGCCAAACAAACAAGGTTTAATTTTAGGTGGACCGCAAAAAAAATCAATATTCATAGAAACGTAGGATCGCTTTCAAAAATAAATTACAATAATCGTATATATATAAACAGCATTAATGCTTACGTTCTGACACTTGAGATCTCTACTCTGCTATTACCTTATTTCGCAAGAAATTTTGATATTGAATTATATATTGTGTGCCGATATACTGGCCGGGCCACAAAAATGTTTGCTGCGGGTTGCAAGTTTGATACCACTGCTGTATAGGGTTAAGTTGTGAGGTCAACTCATCAATGTTATACCTCCATCATGTTCCTCAAAGCAATCATGTGCACTACCAGCACTATGGTTTGACACATTCTGTTGAAAGTATCTATTGCCATTTGGACCAATCAATCAGCATTACAGGATGTACCTGTACTTGGTCAGAAACTGTGTTTAGTTAGGAAGTCCTATATATATTCAGACATCCATGCACACAAAATAAAGAGCCTAAAGCATTACAGGTAAAGCATCATTTTGCATCCATAAGCTTGAAGGAGATTAGAACTTCGTACCTTTCGATTCGTAAGAACATAACATACCGCTGGACCAAAATGGTCACTAGTCCAGAGGATGTTACTGGCTTATAAAGATACCACCGCCACAAGCTTAAAGAGCTGTAACAATTCATTTAGAGTCCCTATTTAGAGTTTTGCTCTATTTCCATCAACTTTAACTCGAGCATCTCTGCTTGGTGTAACTTAAAATAAGATTCATCGGCCAACTTTATTTTTGTCCACCATCCAATACTTGTATGCTTTACAGAATTTGAACTGTTTTATTGTGTTTGCTGCAGACGGCAAACGTGCTCGCATAGGTCTTCGCTTTCCGTAGCCCGTACGATGCATCATAGTACGACGAACATTGCGCTCGGGATTACTTTAAGGTATATCTTGATTACGCACTGTTGCATTGTTACCGTTATGTTTCCCCTTCTTCGGGAGAACGTATGATTATTCACTACTTGATGACTGCAGTGGTTTGCCCGTTAAGACCACCGTTCTTTTTTCTTACACTCCAACCTTGAAATTTTTTTACTGCTGCTGCTGCTCTCATGAGCACTTCAAATTCAACTATTTAGTTCATAGGTTCCCAAACTTTTTTGAACTGGTGCCTCCCTTTTCTAGTGAATATTTCGATACCCCCACCCCACACACACACTCAAGAGAAATAAGAGCGTACATAATACATGGTGAAAATAAAAATTAGTTTTAAAATAATATTCTATTACTAATAGAACATATTTCTATAATTAAATTTTTTTTCTAAAAACCCAATTTTTTTAAAATTTTTGAATCTGAAATAGCTATTGCCACAAATATATTTAAATGTGTACTACTATATATTTTAGTTTTAGATAGGATATTGTTGGAATTGAAACGCTATTGAAATTTCTTCTTTATTTAAAAGAGTGGAATAAAATTTTAGCTCTTACACTTATTATACACACACTTTTGAAAGAAGGTTTTAATTATATGAAGTAATTCACAATAAATTAAGGCTTTCAAAATTAAAAAAAAAAATGACAGTTTCAGCCTTTAAAGAATCACGTTAATTCCTGGTTAGCATGTTTAATTATATTTCTTGGATAATATACGTAATGAAATGCAGTGGACGAAACATTTTTCCTACTGCTCACAGACAAAGACAACACGTACACTACAGAAATTAAAATTTACTATATCATTCAATTTAATGTAGGTTTAAATTTAATGTAATCTCTTTAAGTTTTTCATCCACTTCCCGAACTACCGAAATATGTGAATTTTCGTACACGTGATAGAATACACTACACGTGATTCGTACACGTGATTTAAATACACTCAATCAACATAAGGTAACCAGTGTTAAAGTTTATTTTTGTTTTATATTATCAGCGTGTTTTTTTTAGTCTTGATTATGTATATAAGACTATATTTGGTTAATCTGTCGAATCCCATCCGTGTTATTTGAATGCCCCCTAATTTTCTCTGGGTCTTTTACTGCTCCTCAACGCCCACAATGAGAACCTATGATTTAGTTAATACTTGCTCCATGCATTCGAGCTCAACTTGCAAAATTCATTAAATCATGCTTTTTCGCCATATATATCTAAATAAGTGAGTTTTTTTTCTATACTAAGCTAAGTTCTCTTAGAGGCAACACTGTGACTCTATATAGTACATTTCCTCACGACTGTTAAGTGATTAAAATAGTGGTCATTCAATGCATTAAGTATATGCTACAAGAACTTAGTTTTTTTAAGATCTAATTACTTAATCAGCAATTCTAAAACAGATTAATTTCTTAGAAATTAATGCTAAAATAACGAATTTTAATTCTTCTGAGATAAAATCTTATATTTTTAAAATTGAGGAAATTACTGAACTTTTTTTTTTGGTAGTATTTATACATATACACTATCTGACCAAAAGTATTCGAACAGCCCCTTGAAGTGTATCCCGAATGGGACGTAATTTGAGGCGTAACGGTATACAAATGTTCGTAAGAACTTGTCGGGTCATATTCATGCGTTTGGGAGCCAATGAGTAAATCAAAGAGCTTAGTGACTTTGATTGTGAATTTATAGTGAGATGCCACCTTTTTAGAAAAGCAGTTCATGAAATTTCAGACATTGTACAGGAGCCAAAAGCTACCGTAAGTGATGTAATAGTGAAGTGGAAACGTCGAGGAAGTGAAGCTATAAAAAAATGAAGATAGAAGCCGAAAAAATTGGTGAACGCAGCCGCGTAAAACTTGTAAGCGACTTCCCCCTGAAGTTGCTTCCTCATTGTCTTGTCTACCTAAAGATGTGGGAGGGAACGAAGCACATGACCAGAACTCTCCATGATAAATCTATCTTATTATTATTCAATTGTACTATTCAACGACAAAGTAAACTACAAAAGGAAGCCCTAGGAATGATATAAAGAAAGTAACCACCTTAAATGAATAAGCACATGTAATCAGATTAGTTTAGCTTTAAGGGGTATCCGACTATGTTCGGAACCATGATTTTAAAAAATCACATAAATGTATAATTTTCATGGTATTTAGTGTCACTTAGATTAGAATACATGTATAAAATTGTTTTAAGGCCATTAGGACAAAAAAAAAATTATTTAAATATAATATTTTGGCAAAAAATTAACTTACAATAACCTTTTTTCCAAATCTTCTTTTGTAAAAAATACTTCTATTGTATTAATATTTTGCCTGTATATAGCTCAGACCTCTGTACAGAAGCTCAACTATGAGTTTCGAAAATTTCAAATTATTTTCAGAGTTACAACCATTTGAAATAATTATCGGCGTATTTTTTTAAAATTTCTCCCTTCTGTTGTCGTAAAACATGGATAAACCGACTTCCAAGTTATGCGTTTCAAAAATTCTAGTTGAGCCTCTGTACAGAGGTCTGAGCTATATACAGGCAAAATATTATTACAATAGAAGCATTTTTTACAAAAGGAGAACATTTGGAAAAAAGGTTATTCTAAGTTAATTTTTTGCCAAAATATTGTATTTAAAAAATTGTTTTTTGTCATCATGTGTCTTTAAAACAATCTTATACATGTATTCTAATCTATTTGACACTATATATCATAAATATTATCTATTTACACGCTTTTGCAAAATCATGGTTTCGAACGTAGTCGGATACCTTAATGGTATAACCTTTTAAATTTCCCCTGATCCACTAATTTAGTCTAGAAAAGCCAGCTCAAACCCTTCCACCTTAGAAACCCTGCATTCAGATCTTCACTCCTTCTGATCTATAATTATCAAATTCTATCTTGATATACACTAACTAATTTGCATATCAGGATTTCTTCTTGAAAGAGATGGCTGTGTGAAATAAACCAACTACCCCAAAGTTTCCCCCAAGAGAATTTTGAAGGTCTCTCGCTTAAAGACCCGTCAAAATTCAAAAAAAGGGAAAAAAAACAAAATCGTAAGCCTTCATTGATTGATTCACTCAGGGATTCCAAAGTTCATCAGACGTTTTTGCTAGCACGGATGTTATTAGAGTTAAAAAACCCGAAATTCCCGGTTGCACAGCCGCAAAAAAGCCAAAAATATCTATCAGACTAAACGTTGATTACAATGGTTAAATCCCTGGTCTTGGAAAAAGGGTCTTTTTTTAAAGATGTGTCTCCTTCCCAAATTTTAAGTCGGATGGATGCGTCTGAGTTTGGTGAATACCCAGTAAGAGGGCTGTACCAGTACCAGTACTGTAGGGCTGGACAAACTGGACCTCTGCTAGGGTGGGTAAATTTTAAAGGCGGCCTTTAGGATAAAATTTGGGTGCTATTTTTTTATGTTACAGAAAATTTGATATATTTTCTGAAATATTATTGGATGGGTAAAGTGCAGGTGTTTCATTTAACGTTTTACTTATTTGTATGTTCCCTTTTATTTCTTTTATAATGAAACTTGAAGGGTTCGAGGCGGTAGAATATATGTTAAATCTTGAAATTTTGTGAGAGATATGTTTACACATCGTTCACTAGTAACTTTCTCCACATCCAGTAGTGGAGTCACAATGGACATTCCTTTCACTCATACGATGTCCGGTGTCAGCTATCCAAACGGGAACAAGGGTTTTAAGTTTTTAGTAGTTAGAGAGCCACAGGAGTTGTCTTATTCTGATGCTCAGTGAAGTTACTATAAGTTAAAATAAACGTTTGTGAGATCCACCATCAGTAACTCCTTTTCGAAGAAATTGATCTGCTGAAACGGGCTATTTCTTCTCTTACCTTTTACTCGTTTGAAATAATAAAAGGTAATTATGCGCTCAATTTTGAAATTTTGTATTTTTAAGACTTATAATGTTATATATATGCATATTGTTATGCTTCCTTTTAATTCGCAAGAATTATTCAAGTCTTATATAGTTCTGTATCCATGTGAACAATTTATCTTTCTTAATTATAAATTTTTGCTTTGGCGAGAGGGGCGGCATTTTCCATTTTTATCCGGGGCGGCAAAACTGCTAGAGCCGACCCTGGTGAGAGCTTCCTAATTGATAGCATTATGTCGTCTGTAAAGTTAGGAGGCGGCAACTTCATGATATGGATGTGTTTCTCATGGTTTGACCAAGGCTTCTCTGTTCCTGCGGTTAGAAACATGAACTCTATGTATGTGGACATATTGGACAATGTTGCTCTCCCAACTCTATGGCAATATTTCTAGGAGACTCGTTTCTTTTCAATAAGAATAACTATCTCATTCAAACAACAAGACTTGCGCAGCCATGGTTTGACGAAATGGAGGCTCAAAACTGGACTGGTCTTCTCATAGTCCCGATCTAAATTCCATAGAATGTCTTTGGGGCGAATTAGGACGTGGATTACTTAGCCCATCACATCGACCATCCGGAATTTTTGCACTTCAGCTGTGGTGGACTCAGTTGGATTCCCGTGGCTCCATCAAAAGTTGGGTGGACAGTCTCCCCAGAAGTGCAGTCGATCAGCGATGCAAAAGGGAGACCTACATCAAATTAATAGTTGACTGGATCTTTTGAGGGGTTTCGCAGCCCAGTGGTCAAGGTGCTGGATCATGCAGGCAGGCGACATGAGTTCGAGCCCAGTACTACCTCAAAGACCCGCCGTGCAGCGCCGATGCACGTTAAATCTGGCCGAGAGCTGAAACGGATCCTCCCATTGGTGTGGTGTGGTGCTAGAGGGTGCGCTAGCTCAGGTGTCATCCACGTCACTTGACCATGGTTCAAAATGACGTGATCCGTTACCAAAAGCCCTCTTGTAGTTGAACATTGCGACGTTAATATTCACTCACTCATTGGACCCTCCGAGTCCGTACCACCGGGTGTCCGAATACTTTTGACCAAATAGTGTATGATTACTGCAAAATTTTGTCACTTAGCCATCACATCTAATAAAACTGTTTCTCAATACTTATCTACACCTTTAATAACGAATAAATATGTAATATATTTTACTTGATTTCCCTTATATAAATGTTGGTGTGTGTGTGTTTTATGTGGGTACGCATAGAATGATTTGCCATACATTTTTTTTTTCTGAAAATGCATGGAATATAAATTACAAAAATTTGAGAATAAGTCCTAAATTTAAGTTATATTATAATTTATATTTTTCGTGTACTAGATTATTGGTTGTGCTTTAGGTTAGAACCGTTCTAAGTTTGCAAAAATTTATTGTCAACGCATCTGATAATTTTGAACTGCAATCAACATCTGAGCTGATACTTTCTCTACCTTACCACGGAAGTTGAGTCCCGATTCCATTTAATTTGCAACATTCTGTTAATTGGCAATAAATAACAAATTGACTTTGGCTAACTAATAAGAATTGTTACATATGTTGCCAAAGTTTCTTGAATGAAAACTTATAAAATAATAAACAACTTTCTGAGGTCTTCCTGCATAAAGTTTCCTCATGCATGGTTTATTAAAATTAATATCACTCTAGAGCAGTTTAAGAACGTAAAGATCACAACTAAGAAACTCTTTTATTATTGGTTATATAAATTGAAAATATAATCGAAACATTATATTGCTGCAGATTTCTTCCGCAATGCTTCCTTAACTATGGATTCGATTGCAGACATATCTATAGAAAAAAATTCACACATATATTTATTGAAAATATTAATCTAGAACCATAAACAACTTATTTTAATGCAGTACTTCTCAAACTTTCAATATTTGCGACCCAATTTTCAATCATTTTCATCGCCCCATCCCCACCTCCATACAATAACAAAGTATTGAATTCAATAATGCGAAACTTTGAGAAAGCAAAAAACGGTTTTAAATTTTTGGGCCCCCGGCGTATATAACCCCTCACTAAACGGGTTAATTGTGCCTGACGTCTTTCCAAGTACATCTTCTGTACACTTGCTATCCAAAAATTTTTTGATGCTTTGAATGCAATAAACGGTGTTTGAGGGTTTACTTATTTGAACAGGTCTTATTTATTTATTTTTTTTCATCCTCCCCAATACATAAACATACGGTTTAGGGGAGAAGGGGGGGTATTAAGGGAATACGAACATTTAATCGGCAGTTAGTAGATTGATTTAAACCGAAAAATTATCAAATTAAGTGTTCCTTTTGTAAAAATTTTATGCATGAAAGCCCATGGAAAAACCGAAAATTATTAAATTTCTTTTTTAAATTAGTTTTTTAAATTATGATAAAAACATTGGGGATGATACATTTAAAGGAATATCAGTAAATGTTTTTTTTTATATTTTATTATGACAGAATGTGTTTTGTTTACTTTCTGTAAAAATAATTTTAAATCTTTTGTTTTCGACTTTTAAATGCTCATGACCCCTTTTAAGGTATTCGCCCCTAGGGGGCCCCACATTTTGGGAAAAACGCTGTTTTAATGTCTTACAATTTATTTTAAAAAAGTCAACTCTTTTTAAACTTTTGGGTTTTTTACTATTTAATGAAACGCCTAGAAAAAATAAGCCATTTAAATAAAAAAATGAAAAAAAAAAAGAGAGAGTTTTTTTAAATTTCTTTCCCCCAAATTGTTTTATATTTTATGAGGTATTTTTTTCATAAAGGAAAGTTGTAATTATTAAATATAACGATCTTTTTTCAAAAATAATTATTTTTGTTGATGTAAGGGAATTTCTAAAACTAACTTTTCTTTCATACCTATTAAAAAATTTAAAAATTTTTAAAATATATGTTTTAAAATGAATCAAACTAAAGATGTTCACAATTTTCAAATCAGCTTTTAAATAATTATGGGAAACAAAAAAAATTTTTACAATAAATTTATTATTTTTTTCATCATTAGCCAAAAGTAATTTTTTTAAAAAAAAAATAGATTTTGTTCTGGGGTTTTGATTTTTTTCAATATTATACAAAATTGAATGGAAATACGACCTTTTAACCAAAATACATGTTAAAAATAATGATTCAAAATATATCCTTTTTAAAATTTTTTTAAGTTGCTCAAAAAAAAAATTTAAAAATGATTTAAATAGTTCATTACTAAAGTTATTTCGGTTCAGATGCTATTTTTAAATTTTTTTTCAGCTGTTTAAATATGCAAAATATTTAATTTTTTTAGTTATTTACTTACATTTGCAACTTTGCGAGATTGATGTTTGGAAACTTATTATGATTTTTTGTTTGCTACAAATAATGCCTTTTTAAATTTTTAAACCCCCGATTTTCCCAAAAAAGTTGAAATTTATAATGTTTTGTTGTGTTTTAAAAAATTTTTAACAATTTAAAATCTGAAAGAAGTTAAAAGAACAGATGGATTTAAAAAGGCAATAGCTTTACTCACACATAATCCACGGCCAAGGCGGTGGCCTAGGGTCAAGGTAAACATCATGGGATGTCACGAGTTCGGCCCTACCCTAAAGACCCGCCATGTGGGGAAAGCTCCCTTAAATCTTTTTCCCCAAACCCCCCGTTGATGGGGTTTAGTTAGGGGGGGGGGGCCACCAGGTGTCGTCCTGCGCAACCATTTGAAAATGACAAGGTCCACGTAAAAAAGTTTATGGCTGAAAGTTGAGAAATAATATGCACCTTCCCCCACTCACCGGGTCAAGGGGGGGACATTGAATTTCGGCTGATCTATCGTGGTTTAGCCCTTCTATATGGCAGGGGGCCGCACCCGGGAGGGTATAGGTTCGGCCGGCTTGCCCTTTTCACGAGTTCGAGCCCATACCACCAAAGACCCGCTTTTGGGGAGCGATGCACGCCAAATTTGTCGGGGCTAAACGCCTCCCCGGGTGGGGTGGGTAGTTAAAAGGGGTGACCAGGTATCGTCCACGTCACTTGACCATGGTTTTTAAAAAATTTCGTGGTCCGTCGCCAAAAGCCCTGAGTAGCGAACAGTGCGAGTTAATATTCAATCAATCATATGGCAGGGTGGGAAAGAGGCAGGGGATCAATGGAGAGGCGCAATTTTGAGCACCCCGCGATCAAAGTTTTGAATTTTATTTCAAAATAACAAAGTTCACTTGAAGTAAAAGAACAAACGGGTGATGGTCGCGGAACGGCTGGATGCACCCTTTTTTTTGGGTTTTCTTGTTGTCAAATTTTTTGCCAACGTATTTTTAAAAAAGTGTTTAAATTTCATTTTTTAAATGTTTTTTGCTGGGGTTCCAAAAAAAACAAAAAGTGCAAGATAGTGGGAAAGAATTTCAAACTTGGGAACTAAAAAATTTCTTTTTAGTAAAGAGAGAAAAATTTTGTCAAAACATCATTTGTAAAAAAACATTTTGAAAAAAAATAAATTTTGTTAAAAGGAACCACAGCAAAAAAAAATTTTTGGAAACCATTTGAAGGATGAACAATTCAGCATGATTCTATACAAAAAATAATCTTCAACCTAAAATTTAAATTATTTGTCCATAAACTGCAAAAAAAAAGTCAAATAGTGTTACTTTTAATTTAAATTAAACGTATAACTAAAATATTTTTAACTATACAGTAAAAAAAGGATTTTTCGGTGTAAATAAAGCGTTTTAAGAGAGTTGTTTAAATTTTAAATTTTTTTATTTTCCCACAATCACAAGTCAAAATTATTTTTACGGCAGCCTATTTCAAAAATTTTTTTAAAAAATGGCACGTTGATCCTAAAGGTTTCGCTATTGGGTATGATTATAGAGACTGGGCCCGAACCCATTACAAAACATTGCGGGCACAAACATTTTTGGCCTGTCCCACACGTTTAAATAAAATGAAAAAACCAGGGGAAAAAGATGTAGAACCAAATGTAAATAAAAAAGCCTTTTTTTAAATAGTTTTTCTAGATATTTAAATATTGGCATAACAGAAGTTTGAAGAGAGTAAAATATTATGATTTTCTCCTATTTATTACCAATTCATATTTCATCATAACTAATGATTTTTTTGAGCGAAAACAACGAGACTTATTTTGTTGACAAAAGGTTTTGAATCATTATGCAAACCATAAAATTAGTTTGTTCAGATTTCGGTTTTTTTTAGTTTTCTTTTGTAATTTTTCCCTTTCTGTATGGAGAGTATTAAACGTAAATAACAATGTAATACTCTTGGAAATTTTAAATCTCTAAAAGCAATCTAATTTCTAATACATAAACAGTTTATTTTTCTGATTAATACATTTTAAGAATATAAGTTTTGGTTTAAAAAATTTTTATTTTAAAAGAATAAAAATTTTTACCACTGTAGGAACAAGTGGACAGTTACCAAAAAGCTTGTAAGGCTTTTGTTTTTGTTTAGTACGCAAACAAAATGAATATTTAAAAAACACCTGGGACCTTCCGTTTGAGCGAGACTTTACACCACGCCAAAATAACGCCTCTGCGTGATGTTTAGTATTGTTTAAAGATATCCCCCGCCACCAAGGTTCGTTAAAACAGGTTTCAAACTTTCAATATTTGACTCACTATTAAACAATTTCGCCCCCCTTTTTAAAAAATGTATTAATGTATTAAATTAAAAATACTATATTTGATTAAAATAAACACTTTAACATTTTTGGGCCCCAAGATATATAAACGTCTCGCTTAGGAATAAGTTAATTGCCCCGGACGTAATATACGTTTTTCCCGAATTTTGATTTTTCTGACCATGTATTTATAAATTTATTCCCAAGACTTTGAAATACAATAAAAAAACCCTTGAAAACCCTACGGGGGATTTTTATTTTAGAGGATTTGTTATTTTATTTTTTTTTTTATGCAAAATTTTTTTTTTATTTACTTTCAGTAAATTAATAATATTTTAAAAATAATTATTTGTTTGCGATTTTTCAATATGCGTGCCTCACAGTTTGAGAAGCGCTGGCTTAAAATTATCTTAAGTAGAATATAATATATTCCAAATAAATTTATGTTTCTGAGGATATTTCTTTAATACATAAAAAAAAGGATCACAGTGCAGCCCCAAAACTCGCCCTAATGTGGACCAAATGGTGTCAAAGCTATCGGAACGGTTCTAAAAAAGATCAAGTGCGAGTGTTTCTTCAGAAAGCACTGTTCTGCACATGCATCTATTGCTTGCTTGAGAATACAGCAGAAAATAAACTACCCAGATATTCTAAACAAAAGGGAAAAATAGTATTTTTTCCGGGATAGAGCAAGAGTGGGAACCTTTTGGGGCCAATGTGCCATTTTTAAGTTAAGAAATGTTTATTGAGGTATAGATGCCGCAAAAGTTTTACTTGTGATTAAAAAATAATAAAACTAAATATTAACAACTCAAAACTCTATTTAAAATAAAAAAATTATATTTTGCACTGTAGAGTAGTAAGTTTTTTTAATTATACTTTAATTAAATTAAAGTAACGTTGGTGTGAATTTGTTGGGCAGATTAGATAAAAAAAACTTTTATTAATTTGTAAATCTACTTTTGCAGTTAATTTAGCATCTCCAAAGGGATGGAGTTTTCATGTCTAAAAAAAGCCTCGCAGTCATAGGTAGATTAAAATATAGAAAATGGGTAAAAACAGCTGCAGGTCTTTTTTTATAGTATTACTTTTTTAAAATTTTTTTGAAATATAGCTACATCTTGGTATCTGACTGGTTTAAAATCATCTTTTTCCCAAAAAAAACGAAATTTATTTTGTGTCCATTTTTAGCCTGTTTTGCTTAAAAAAAAATCCCGTATTTTAATTTGAGTAAATTAAAAAAAAGTTATAGCTTTTTTTGTGTTTGAGGCAGTGCCCAAATCGCCGAAGTGTTATTTTTCGGCATTTTTAAAGGCAAAATGAGATTTTATTGATTTAAAAAATTTTTCAATTCCTTTTAATGTTTGAAACTTTATTTATTCATAAATGTTTTAAAGATATATTTCCTTTAAAATAGGCAAATTAAATCGATTGAATGTTTGTTTTGATTTAAAGAGTTGCATTTTTTATTTTTGGGTTTGAAATTAGACCTTTATAACTTTTAATTAGTATTTTTATTTGGGTTATGATTTTTTAATTAAATTAAAATTTTTATGCCAAAAACAAGCCCCAATGAGGCCGAAAAAAGATTTAGAGAGAATTTGTTGGGGAAACGTTGAAAGAAAAAAAACGGATCTTCCAAATTCAGTTTTAAAATTCTACCAAAAAGACTTATAAGGAACTTTTGGTTCAAAAATCTTTTAAGAAAAAAGTCTTTACGGAAAGCCAGAATTGCGTGAAAGTCTTAACAATTGGTGGAGTATAATGCCGAAAACAACTTTGTTGAACACAAAACCTGTTAAGGAATTATATCGCAATAATACTTTTTTAAATTTTAGTTTGTAGTCATTTCCCTACTTTAAAAGTTAGGAATGAAATTTGTTCTGAAATGAAAGGATATTTTGGTACCTTGACAAAACGAGAATTTTTTTGTTGGGGCACTTTAAAAAGATAAGAAACGTCACGAAAAAAAAAAAGACCCTTCAAAAATGTAAAAATTTGATGTATCTTAAACTTCGAAAAAAACTTTCCCCAAAACTTTAAAATTTTTTTGCAAATATAAACTTTATTTTTTGCATTTTTGAAGAATGTTATTTTTGGGAAATTAATGTTTAATGAAGAGTGATTTTTTTAAAGAAAACAAAAAACCTTTGAAATTTTTTTGGGTTTTTTATCTTATTTTAAAAGTTTGCAAAACCTAGTAATTTTTCAATTGTTTTTTT
>BMAV01004968.1:0-33885 GCA_019973955.1 Trichonephila inaurata madagascariensis
GTTTTAAAAGGCAAGTTTACAAAATAAGTTTTTGTTGACAATTATTAAATTTTTGGGGAAACTTTTTTAAAACTTTTAAATACTTTTTATCTTTTAATTAAGTTAGGGAAAATTTTTAAAAGTTATACGAAAATTATTTAAGAGTTTCAAAATTTCAAAAACTTATTTTATGTTTCCCTTTCAATTTCAATAGAAAGAATCAAAATTAATGGAACAAAAAATTACAGAATGATTAAAATTAATTAGAAAAATTGAACATAATATATTTCAAGAATGTTTTTTATTTTTCGGTATTAGACATTAAGTGAAAAAATTAAATCTTTAACTACTAATATTTAATGGATATTTTGTTTTATTAATAATTGATGGTTTGTTTAAATTATATTTATCACAGTACTTACAAATCAAAATTCGGTAACATTATATGAAACGAAACACATGAAATTCCCAATTTCAGCGCACACAAAAAAAAATTGGTATTGCCAACGACGAGTTTTTTTGAACGTTGGCGATGTTCCCATAATATGAAAGTACCGATTTATCTTATAACATAGTGCAGTAAGGCAGTGGCATAACAGAGAACATTTGGGGGCCCCCTGCAAATGGGGTTTGGGGAAGTTGAAAACAAAGGGACGGGGACTGTCGGTTTTGGGCCCCCTGGAAGGGCACCAAAAATTGGGGGTGTATGTTACGCCACAGCAAAAAGGCTATATTTCATAACCATAAAACTTTGTTTTTGACTGAAAACTAAATATTTTCAAAAAATCTTATAAATCTGGTATTTTTATAATAAACTTAAAGCTCAGTCGAAATTTTTTAATTCATATTGATCTTCTGGTTTATAACACACCTTTAATGTAACCACAGTGTATTTATTGTTTATTTGGATGAAAATAAATGAGATATATATCAGATTTTTAATATTTAACCTGATTAAGTATATCTTACGCGCTTTTATTTATTTATTTTTTATCCGTGATTACATATATGTGGATTCCAGGAACACTTATCATTGAGATTGTTTTCTCCTTTCTGAGGGCCTGTGATCATACTGGTTTATCTGGATTTGAATGATTATAAACCATAAATTTTGGTAAAGAATTTAAGAATTTTGAAAGGGGTTAACCGCAAAATCAACTGGTTTTGAACGTTAAAAGGAAAGAAAATTTAGGACTTACATACAAAAATACCAACATTCAAAATAGTTGGCAACCCTGTTTTTCCATATGTTGTTCATGCTCAATTGGCACGACCATGGGCATAAAATCTCCCAAAATAGTTGCGATAATATGTAAGTACCAAAAATTTTAATCCAGCTTTGGTACAAAAACTTCTGTATGCAGGTATGTTGTACATGAACAGAAACACGCAAGAAATCTGCCATAATATGTAAGTACCGATTTATCTTATAGTGCAGAAAGGCAATGGTGTAACGAAGGACATTTGGGCCCCCCTGCAAAGTCAGGTTTTGGGCCCTCAAGTTGGATTATACAAAAGGTAGGTACTCGGCGGCTGTCAGGCTTTGGGCCCCCTAGGACCCTGGACAGCCCGCAATATGGGGGTGTACGTTACGCCACTGCAGAAACGCTATACTTTCATGAACATAATACTTTGCTTTGATTAAAAACTATTGAGATATGTGATAAGTTGTGGCCAAGTGTGTGATGTTGTTGTACTTTCATCAACAGACATATTCTTGAGGACAGCACAATTTATTACGAACTTAAAAAAATAATTTTTAAAATTAAGTGACCCACGCGGGTAATACTTCAAAATGACCTGGAAACCTAACGCGCCGGTGCCTAGAAACTCTCAGCTCTATGCTAAAAAAAACCATTCTTCCCGGAGAGCACAGTGCGCCTCCCTGGTGAGGGAAGCTTACTACACCCCCACCACAAGATTGATGTGTCACATATGATACTCAATCTGACTATAAAACATAAAAATAAGATACATTCATATCATACACTAATATACAAGTAACTAGCATTACTTCACACATAAAAAAATAAAAAGAAATAAGTATATATAAGAAATTACACAAACTAAATTGAAATACCATTTTGATATAATTAATTATACCATAATAATAAAAAATTGAAATTTAAGGAATTCTGGGAATAAAAACATTAATATATAAAGAAATATTATTATTAGAAAAGGAACATTAGCATTTTTTTTTTTAAAAAATGTAAATAGACACACAAATAATATATAATGAGATACACAAAAGGAGATAAAAAGAAAATAATTATTCACTAAATCTAAAATTTCCTTTTACAATTGAAAAGCACATTTGTTACACCAATCACGGGAGAGTGCATCAGCATGAGGCATTTCACACCAGGACAATGTTTGATTGTCACATTGAACTTTTGTAGTGCAAAGCCCATCTTTGTAGCCTTGCAGATTGTGGTGCACTTTTCGTTAAGTAAGGCAAGGGTTATGATCAGTATAAAATTCGGTCCCAAATACCATACTTCCGAACTTCTTTAAACTCCACACAATCGCAAATGCCTCTCGTTCAATAGTAGACCATGACTGTTGAGTCTTGCTTAATTTTTGGCTTGCATAAGCAATTGGGTAACACTTATCACCACATTTTTGTGAGCAGGCAAGCATGATGTGCCAGTACGATGCATCTGAATGAATGGTATACGGTTTATCAGGCACTGGAAGTGATACAGCGAATGCTTCCACTAACGCCTTTCAGAAGATGAAAAAGAGGAATCATGTTTCTCAGTCCATGGGATGGAATCAGGTACTCTCTTTTTGGTGAGTTCTGTCAATGGATACACAAGTTCTGAATATTTAGGAATATATTCGCGATAGTAATTACACACAGTCAAGTACACTACGAAGCTCCTTCTTCGTTTTAGGCACTGATAAATTGTTGATAACTGCAGTCTTTTTCGGGATCTGGTTCATGCTTACCAGAACCGATAATATGACAAATATTTAATTTGAGTTTTCCAAAAGGCACACTTTTTAGATTCACCATGAAATTTAACTCTGAAAGTTTCGTTAAAAACAGTATCAGATGAAAAAAGATGTTCTTCCCAATTTTTGGAGAAGATTGCGATGTCGTCGATGTAGGCACGTGAAAATTCTCTATAACACGATAATGCTTTGTTCATTTCACGCTGAAATGTAGCAGATGCATTTTTCAAACCAAAACTCATCACCTTGAAACGGTACTGTGCCGATGAGGTCTTGAAAGATGTAAGATTTTTTTGCTGTCTTCAGCCATGGGTATAGCCCAATATACCCCTTCAAGAGATCTAACGTTGTGATGATATTGGCTCTTCCAATAGAATGTATGAGCTCCACTGCATCTTCATAGGAAAATCATCAGAAACACTCTCCGGAGTTAAGAGCTCTGAAGTCAACGCAAAGTCGCGGGGTACCATCTTTCAGGTTAACGCAAACAATTGGATGGGCTATTTCTGCGTCAGATTCTTCAATTAAATCAAGTCGCAAAAGCTCCTCTATCTGCTCATCAACTTTAATCTTCAAGGATTGGGATGCGATATACGAACGGCTTTTTACGTTCAATGTTCGGCTTTAAGCGAATTCGATAAGTCCCTACTTTGGCTATTTTCACATCACTTGTGAATAGTGTCTGGTGTTTTAGAAGAATTGCTAGCACTTGTTCTCTCTCAGTCTCCTTCAGATGATTCAGATCGGTTTCATGTAGAACTCTTTCAGATGTGGACCTCGATAAATTAGGAGTGGGATGGATTTCTCCGAATTCGTGGTCATCTTCAAAATAACTCAACTGCAAGTGCACGCGGATGATACTTCCTGATCTTATTCACGTGGTATGTCTTACAGTTCCGTCAGGCAGTTTAACTTTATATGAATGGGGTGGATGGTATTGAATTATCTCTCCAGGTCCAGTCCATCTCGCATAGATCTTATTACTAGAATCTGGTATCAGCAAAACAACTTGTTCTCTGATGCTAAAATTCTTCACTGATGACCTCTTTTTGAAGTAATCTCCATAAGCCTTTTGTTTCTGAGCAGCAGTTAAGGATGCACTCTCAACGTACTTTTCCATTTTATCTTCATTTCCTGAAGGTAATCAGCAGCTGATTGAGGAAATGTTCGTCGGAAGACGTATTTCGCCTACTTAGGTTGATTCAGGTACCAATGGCCCTCGAGCTACTCTGCCGTAAAGTAGCCTAAATGGTGATACACACCAGTAGTAGTGTTCGGTACTTCACGGTATGCAAACAACAGAAAGGTAATTGTCGATCCCAGCTTCTTGGATCTTCACGAATAACGTGATGAAGCATGTCCTTCAATACCTTATTCCATCTTTTCAACTAGTCCGTTGCTGGCAGGGTACATCAGGACAAGAAAACCTAGGACTATATCAATCCTTTTCGTTAATTCTTGGGTTAAAATGACTTGAAGTTTGTGCCTTGATCACTGGCAATGATACTCGGAATTCCAGTTCTCGAGAATATTTCTAATAGAGTCACATGCAGTTTTGGCTGTTAGGGATCTAAGTGATACTGCTTCAGGCTAACGTGTATGTTGATCCATCATACAAAGAACGTATTTATGCCCTCTGCCAGATGGCGGTTGAATAGGTCGATCACATCTATGTTTACAATCTCAAAGAGAGGAAGCTCAGGACGGACCCAATACTGCAGGTTAATGGAGCTCTATCTCCAATTTTCTCTCACGCTTCCAAACTGACACCCTTTGCATGTCTGAGCGAACTCAACCAATTTCCACTGACATATTTGGCCAAAGAAATTATATTTTATCCTCTCTTTTTGTTTTTCTTAACTCCCATATGACCTCCAAAAACTGACTCATGGGCTAGCTTCATTACTTTATCTGATGCAACGCGGTAAAACTAATTGCATGATTGGTTCATTTTAGAATTTTATCCCTGTGATAAATTAACCCATCAATTAATAAAAAAATTTCCTTTATCTAATTTTAACTCTGCACGAACCTTTTCAAGAATCACAATTATTCTGCTCATCTTTCATTTTTAGTGTAATCCGAATTAAAATTTATATTAGCTGGAGTCACTCTCAACATAAAATACTTTCTCTTGCTCTGCTTCATTTTTCATCATTTGAAAACGTAATAAACTATCAACCGATTCGGCAAAAATCTCATTTTCTTTTTTATTACTTACGTCATTTATTGAACACAAAGATTCATATAAAAGAAGGAGGTATTAAAGCCTCAGCATTTAATTTATCTGTGATCCTTTACCAAGCAATCCATTGGATGATTCAAGAATTATTATCCAAGAGCTATAGTGGTTTTGAGCTGATTTTGCTTCTACATTCTCTCCAAATGCAGAGCTTAAAGTAATTTTTTCAGGTCATCATTACAAGAGAGTATCACTGGGAAAGGTATCAGATTACATATAAAAATCTGGGTTCCCGCTATCAAAACACAATTTATTGCTTTCCGTTAATATAAACAGTTACATATTTTAAAGGCTCAAGGTCAACTTTCGGTTGTACATATTACACTTGAGAAGTTTCTTTTTTTTTCTCATTTTTAATTTAAGTCAATATTTATTATTACAGTCTCGAGCTAAATGGTTTCGCCGCAAATGTAACATTCTATTTTTTTTTATTTACGCTTTGTTTTGAGTTATGTTTTTATTTTCTTTCGAATTGAGATTTATTACTTCCCGTCTCAAGGAGTTAGGAGGGATATATTTAAAATCCTTTCGTGAGGCATTCTGATTATGACATGCTCTATGTGAAAATTCCGAAAATGATCTTCCTTTACAAGCATAAAACATGTCACACTCTTTTCCCATTTGAATTGGTTTGAACCAATTTTGCTCCCTGTTTATATATTTATATGAACGGCAGTTTCATTATCTAGCGTTTGATATAATTTATCGCTAACAATTAACTCCTTTAAAGAATCAAAATCATTTACATTTCTCAAATTACAGTATTGATCCCAATTGGTTAACAAACGAGATGCAAACTGAACATGCGTTTCATTTGGCATTCGTTTCGCTTTTTGAAAATTTACGCAGAAAACAAATTAAAAATGTTGGCTCAAATTCTCTTGGAACTAAACTTTTTAATTTATCACTGTCGCTTATTTCTTCATCTTTTACATAAACTAAAATATTTTTGGTCTTTTCTTTAAGCAGATTTAAAAGAATTTCTCCCTTAAATTCACCCGGCACATTTTGGTTTTAAATGAACGTTCTAAAGAAAGAGAAAAAATAAATTCCACCCTTCTTGTTTTTTAGGAATCGAAAAGAGTCAATGTACGAACACTTACAATAAAATTTTCTATTGAAGTTTGCTTTGTTTCAGGATTTGTACGCTGCAACACATTGCTATCCTTTGACTTTCAATTTTGCCCTTTCTAAATTTATTTTCCCCAATTCTATTTCCAATTTAACTTTTCCAGTCGTATTTTTTTCAAACTCAAGCTGCGATTCTGCTGTTAAACGGGCCTTGTTGTTCTTCCTTCGATTTTCCATCTGCAATAATCGAATCTAAATAGTCATCAATAAACTCTTTATTGGTTTTGTACTTTTCGCTATTTAAAATTAAATTTTTAAATCTAACACTTTCATTTCTGGGTTACTTTTTTCTCCCCCCAATTCATCCGCAATTAATATTAATTCTTCCTTTCTAGCTCCACGAAACATGATTAGACAGAATTATACTAAATGAATTAATTAACCCAGAAAATTTAGTAAAAAAAATCTGCTGAATTAAATAAAAACGATGCAAAGGATTGCTACCTCGTAGTTTCTTTTGATGTCTTGACTCGCTCGAGGCGTCGAATCTGTCGGCTGCGCCAATGTGATAAGTTGTGGCCAAATTATTGTGATGTTGTTGTACTTTCATCAACAGACATATATTCTTGAGGACAGCACAATTTATTACGAACTTAAAAAATAATTTTTAAAATTAAGTGACCCACGCGGGTAATACTTCAAAATGGCCACCGACCTAACGCGCCGGTACCTAGAAGCTCTCAGCTCTATACTAAAAAAACCACATTCTTCCCAGAGGGGAGCACAGTGCGCCTCCTGGTGAGGGAGAGGGAAGCACTACAAAGATATTTCTAAAAAAATCTTATTAATCTGATATTATATATATATTTAATAAACACACAAAAGCCCAGTCAAAGTAAGTTTTAGTTTACAACATATTGATCTTCTGTTTTATAACACACCTTTAATGTGACCATAGAGTTTTGTTTATTTGGATGAAAATGAATGAGATATACATCAGATCCTTGATATTTAACCCTATTAAGTATTTATCTGTTCAGGACCATGATTGCATATATGTGATCACTTCAGGGAACACTGTATGATATGTGAGATTACGTTTTCCTCTTTCTGAGTCCTGTGATCATACTGGTGTTCTCTGTATTTTATTACAGCAAAGATTTTATAGGAATTTACACATACAGGAAGCACCATAATAATAAAACAAGTGATTCTTTTATAGATATTGCATTTTTTCAGGTAGACCAGGAATTTTGTGTTTTTATTTCTACTGCATTAGTTGGAAAAATATACTTACTGATATAAATATTTTTTTTAACAGTTTAAAGCATAGATGAAAAAAGTTTCTTCTTTTTAGATAATGGGACGTTGAAAACTAATTCGTAAAGCTGGCTCTCGTTTATTTCAGTGGGGAAAAAAGTGAAAGTCTTATATCTCTGAAAATATCATAATATTTATTCATATTCAATTATACTTGTCCGCTATTAATATCAAGTTTCTTCCATGGAGTTAGAAAAGCAGAAAAACAAGATAGGTAGTAGAAAGCATCCTTAAAAGACTTTTTTTTTTACATTTCAGGTTGGACGGGAAAGGAGACAGCTTGTCGTTTTTGAGTATTGAAATTAATGTTCTAGTTTGATATATCGGTACACTACGTACCAAGTGTTGTTGTCGACAATTGTCAAGTTCGGCGATAACATTACAATATGGTTACCAATACCTTTAAATTTGGTTTTGTGGTTGCCATCCATTGTTTTTTCTTTTATTATATTTTTTTAATTTCATTCTCTTTTGTAATTTTATTTTATTATGTATATAATCATTATAATATATTAAAATGAATTTTTTGCTGATTTATATTTATGGCAATATCCTTATTAATTTCATACAATTTTAAAAAGATTTTTTTCACAAACAAACATTTTCATGCTTCCCGTTGTCTAGATTGCAGTTTTAGTCTTCTGTCATTTATTCATAAATGGACATTTCAAATATTATTAGTGTTTACTAAATCTATTAAAAAAATATTAGGGCTACACTTATGAATTATTATGGAATAAAAGGATTAGTAAATTTGCACTTTGTTTTCTAATAATCTTTTTTTTTTAAAAAGAAAATTCTTATTCTAGATTGAGATTTTGCTTATTTTGGCCATTATGAAATGTGATACGCATGGCAGCAAAATGAAAATAGTTTACAGACAGGTTAATAATTTGACAGCTGTATATTTTATTGCAGATGTTTACAATGTAAATTTGCATGGCCACAATAGTAAATCTATCGGAAATAAGTCTTTTTTCAAAGGCAGCAAATTGTAATTTTACTTCAACTTTATTTTTAATTAATGCATTTTTAAATGTTCCTTGGTCAAAATTCACAAGTAAAACTTGGAATTTTCGGACATCTAAAATCATCCGAATTATTTTCAATATATTCAAATCCCACGAATATATAAAATATATAAAAAAACATTTAAAGAATCGGATTTATAACATTACACCATTAATCTTTTCACATTCTGATACTGATTTCTTCTTTTGGTTTAAAACTTTTTTAGTTTTTAGCAGTTATTATTTTTCCATTTTTCTTCTGTTTCTTTTCCCGGCATTTCTAAATACCTTGTGTTCCTATTTTTTAAATCCTGGTACTCATATTTTCTACAATAATAGCACTGACATTTTGCTTTTAAAATTAATGTGATACCTCTTTGTCAGGAATAGGCTATTCTTTTTGAATTACATATTTTGGGTTTTGAGTGCGAGACCACCTTTAGGATTTGAAAACTATTGATTTATAAAATCTTATTTGCAGTGATTTCAAAACTGCGCCTAAAAGACGTTTTGTGCATAAAGAAATGATAACAAATTAGCTCCCTATATGTATATATTGTTCCAATGACGGGTATTTTTTGAACAGTAGTGTTTTTATAAACGTTAACTCTGTGACGTCTTCGATTGGGGTGAACCTCACCCTTCTATTCATGCGAAGTTTTATGGCTCCAAACAGATGTTAGGTAGCAAGAGTACGTAGCCATGGGGTCATTGTTTATTGTCTGACCTCGGACAAATGCCGACATCCAGTCTGGAAGTTACAATATCCAAAGAGAGCCGGCATCCCATTGTCCAATAGGCGAAGCCTGATACAGAAAAAGATCAGGTCGCCATGGCCGGTGCCGAAGAATGGGATTATAAAACCAGGTGGTGTGATGGAATAGGGTGTTCAAGTTTAGATGAAATTATGGCGCCCTTGGTTTCCAGGCGGTGGGAATGTGTTTGTGTTTGCCGCACAAATAGTACACGAATGTGGCCCGGGGACGAGGGCAGACTTTTTCTTGAAAGCCTGCCAATGAGAAGAGGCAGGGGACGTGTTGTGGACCCGCCTGGTGTTTAAAGGGGGTTTTATTTTGAGGGAGACGAGAGGCACCGGAGACAGAGATAGAGCCACAGATGAGAAACTGGAAGGAGCCCGGAGAAAAGGATTAGCGGTGCCGCACCGGAAGAAAGAAAAGGATTGAACTCCATTGAGATAGACTGTCTGCACCGGCTTGGCATATTTATTGGACTTTATTACTTCATATTTAGTAACCTTTGGAAGCAAATAAATACTGCTTTAATTTTAAAAATGAGGCTGTGACAAAGATTTTTTCTTGTTTGCTCATCTACTCGGAAGCGATTTACAACTTCTGTGCAGCAGTGGTGGTGTCCATGGTAACCCAGTGGTCAAAGAGGGACTCGTGGCTGGTATGCCACGAGTTTACAGATATGTAATCGAGGCTCGAGCCGTCACCTCTGCTGGTGTGGTAGTTAGGAAGGAGGGGTACCAGCACAGAGTCAAGATTACCGGGGCCGCAATGGCAAAAGGCGTTTATTAGCCAGCTGAAAAGTTATACGTTAATACTCTCTCATTCAGAAAGGCATATCTTCATGTATTTCTAGTTAAAAATTATGCTTCTTAAAACCGCTTTGCCTTGTTTTGCAGATTTATGGCCGCTTTTGTTTTAATTTGAATTAGTTTCATTTCTACTTTAATAGCTAAATCTTCATTTTAAATAGTACGGTGCGCAGGTACATTTTAAATTTTTATAGTTTTGATTTTTTCTGTTTTTATTGAAAAAAATAATTTACAAATTTCTTACATTTACACTTTCTGACGAAGACCATTTGAAGTTCCCATTTTGAAGTCTTGCCGTCTATTCTAAAACAGTCATACGGGGGGAGCATGGTACTTTGTTATGCTAAATTTTGTAAATTGTCGGTTGGAATACTAGATAATTACGAACACAACATTTGCGGAGATTTTACTCTAATGAGGATACTTTTAAGGTTCCTTTCAGAACCAGCTATCTATAAATTTTTCAGTACATAATTTAGATGACTCATGTATCCTAACATGTAATTTATTTGAAACACTGTTTGAAAGACATTTTCACTTATATTTAGTAAGACATGCTATTGATTTGATAAAAATAAAAAAAATCTGTTTAATTATATGTTTCTTTACACATTAGAACTTTCTATATTTAAAATGATAATTTGATATGTATTACATTAAAACATAAGCTATGCTATACAAATAAGAATGGAGTTGACTATAATATGGATTATATATAGAGAGATAGTTTTTATTAAATGAATTCAATAAAAAATAACTTTTATGGATGAAGGCATGTTGTTTTAAAAATCACACTTGTGTCCTTGTTTTTCAATGTATGATATGCATGTATTACAATTTCCTAGAATAAATATTTCAAAAGATATGATTTGTTTTAATTTTCTTGTTTTACAGAATCATTAAAAAAATGCTGTACACTAGTAAAATGGCTAGATTATGGTTCGATTGGTCCTTAGATATTTTTTCTTCTAAATGGGCGCTGCAAACTTCTCTAAAAACTCTCTTCTGTTGGTTAAAAATTTGTGCATTTTAAATGTTTTGTAAATGTAAAAATTTGTTTTAGTTGTTTTTAAATTATTCTAAGGACTTAACTTTTTAAATATGTTAATTTTTGATTTAAAAAAACATTAACTTAAAAATTACAATATTTGTTTTCTTTGGTGATAAGAGTATCAATCAGTTAATATAAATTGAGCTTGATTTGTAACATATATTGCAATGTATTTTTTTTTCCATCTGGATGGATAAAAGGGAGTCCCAGTAGCTCGGTTGATGAGTGTTGAGGGCAGAGATTGTGTATGTATCGATTTAAACAAAACAATTGATAAAAAAAGTACTTACTCACCTGGGGACCTAATGAGACTTATTTTAGTCGGGTTTCTAAGTTTTAGAAGTTTTTTTTTTTTTCATGTTACGTAATATGTAAAGAGACTATTACTTTGTGTTTAGAAATTTTTAATATGAAAAGTCTGTTATTCATCGTAATGTTTCCAAGACACTTCTTATTGAATAATGTTTCCAAGATATTTATTGAAAGACTGATTTTAAATAAAAGCTAATTTTCTGTTTGTATAGGATTTTAAAGAGACAATATATTGCTTCTAAAATACATAATCTCTTTTAATAGGCAAATTGCTTACACATTTGTTTAACTATTGCATCGAATCTATATTTGTTATTTTTAAAGATTTAAATTTGAGGTATAAGTTCAAAAATAATACAGTTTATGTGATCACATAGCAGTTACATTTTTAAAACGAAAAATTATATTTTTGTTGGAACTTGCGTATCGCCTCAAAAATATTGGCGACATTATATAAAACGAAGTACATGGTTGTTAATTCAGCGCGTACAAGACATGGCGAATTATCTTGAACGTTGGCACTTTTGCGATGATACGCAAGTACTTGTACCTTTTTGTAACACAATAAATGCAAAAAGAATTTAAATTTTCGAAATTAAGTCGTAAAATTTTCATAAAATGTAAATTAAATTATATATAAGATGGAAAAAAAATGAAATTTACAACTTAATTTAGATTCCTTTAAATTTGATTTGATGTATATTTTTATGTTAAAAATTCGTATTGGATACAACAGTATCGAAAATAAATAACATACAAACTCATATTTGACCCATAAATACTCATAAATGAATGCATTACGCACTCACTCACTTAGCTGTTATATTTTCAAATTTGATCCAGTAACATGTTCAAAAATGAGTATGTGATGTTTACAATTTTGAGTATGTAGTCGTTGCCAAAGATAAGAATGGGCTATTCTCAAATTTGAGTATGTTTGCATCGGAGCTATTTTGTGTATGTGACGTATTCAGAGATGAGAAAAAGATTTTGTGAAGAGGTGACGTGTGTTTTGAAATTTTGAAATTGTTCTTCTGACCTGAATTTTCGCTGTTTTTGTTCTTTTCAGTGAATTAATATATTTTGGTATACCTCTAAGAAAGAGGTTTTATATATTTATTTTCTTTCTTTTCTGGACTTTGGTAAGTTAAACAATTTCTTTTTTTCCCCGCCATTTTGGTTGCTTGAAGGGGACTCAAGCTGAATCACTCAACATTCCGGATTACGGAATCTGATGAAGCAAAAATGATTGATAACATGAAGGAAGATACAGATTATAAATATTTTAAATCTACCCAAACTGCCCAAGAATTAATTCTGCGAATTGACAATAAAGCTTTAATGAAATTACAATTTTACTTGAACACACAGAAAAAACCGGAAACATCCCTAAATCGAACCCCCACTTATTACATGCTGAATTAAAGAACAAAATACCAAGGCATGATAAAATAACGCATATGTACTTCACTCGAAATGGATAAATAAAAATAAGCACCTTGGATACTGTATGCGCTGTGCCAACATAATGTGGGAAGGATTACTTTTTGACATCCCGACTAATGTACATCTGGCAGATGTAGCAACTGAACTAAAAAACTCAAATGATATTGAAATTGTTGAAATCCGTAGATTCATCAAGAAAAATAGTCGTCAAGAAGCTTCTCCTGTCTTAATTACTGTTCTGGGTATAAATACACCAGATTGTGTAAAACTTTGGTTTTTTAATTATAGAACTCAATTATTCATAGACAAACCCCTTCAATGTAATAAGTGTTACAGTTTCACGCACTCATCACGTTTTTGTTCCAGCGATGTTCGATGTATTAATTGTGGAGGATCCTATTCTGGACAATGTACAAACCCTTCAAATTGCACAAACTGTAAAGGAGATCATCCAGCAAACTCCCCCAATTGTCCCACTTTTATAAAAGAAAAAAAATTCTCGAATTTCAATGTACTAAGCACTTAACTTTGGGAGAGGCTCGACGAAAATTCAAAGAAACTCACTCCGCAAATTACGCTATAGCAGTAAAAACAGCAGCCCCAGGACCAAATATACAAGAATTTAGAAAAATTAAAAAAATATAGTAAAAAATTTTTTCAAGCAGCTCTCGAAAAACAAACTACAGCCAAAATGAACTCGATGCAAATAATGATTGAATCAATGCTTAAACATTTGATAGGAATAATAGAAATTAGTAAGCAACCATCATCGCCTATTAGAAAAAAAAAAAGATAAGTCTACCACAACAGAAAATTGAAATATCCATACCAAGTATATATAACAATATGGATCATACATAAAATAATATTGAAATTGGATAATTTAAAAGTTTTAAATTGCAGATATTTTTCGCGAATTCTGAGTTCCATTTTTCTTTCTTAAAAATATAGAAAATTTATCTATATCTGTAAACATATTTCTTAACCTCTAGAGGAGGATTTAAAAAAAATTATTATTTTTTTTGATATTTTATTTTCCCTAGTATATCATTTTTATGCGTTTTCCACAATGGAATTGTAGAAGTTTAAAAAACAAACTTATTTGGTTAAAAATTCCTCCCTTTTCACAATCAGATGTTTTGATAATTCAAGAGACTTTTTTAAAACCTAACGACAATTTGCAAATCCCAGGTAAAATCATTTTCAGACAAGACAGACTTGACAGAGCTGGAGGAGGGCTGCTGATAACAGTACCATCAAATATTTCTGCCAGACAAATATCCTTTAACAATACGCCATCTTCAGACTACGAAATTTTAATATTGCAAATTATAATTAATGATACTTCTTTTCATCTGATAAATTTATATGCATCTCGAGGACTTAATATTACACAATTTAATTCTTTTCTTGATTCCTTAATGGACCCAGTTTTTATATTCGGAGATTTTAATTTGCATCACCCAATGTGGGGCTCAAATCATACTTCTCAATACAGTGAAATCTTTCTGGATTGGTTAACAAATTCTAATTTCATTATTCTAAATACTGATGTTCCAACGCATAGAAACAATGTTGGCTCTAGTGCTCTTCTGGATTTTACTTTATGCTCTTCAAAGTCTCATCGGATACAGCAACACTTTTGTTTTAGACAGCTCCTACAATAGTGACCATTGTCCTGTTATCACAGATTTTAATTTTCATAACCCGATTAAACGAACTATAAGAAAAGTGGATTGGCCCTCAGTATTAAAACAAGCAAAATCAACAGTTTTTAAAATAGACGATTACAATCATAATCTGACAATATTGCTAAAATAATTTCAAACACACACACACAATACTAGAAGTATAAAAATCTCTAATAGAATCTTCCCTCCCTGGTGGAATAATGCTTGTCATAACCTCTACAAACTTAAGAAATACCTTAGAAAAAAAGCCATTCAGGAAATCTCCCCAAAATTGTGGATTCGATATAAGCAATATTCCGGCCGGCTCCGATTTTATATAAAAAAAAATCCAAAAAGAAATACTGGGATACAGTATGCAATAATGTTCTTAACCCAAGAATATTCTATAACATCATCAAGAAAATCGCAATGAAGAATAATCCTGTGAATCAACTCTGAATTTCCTTCAAATACATAACAGAATAATATATCATCCACAGATTCAAGCAACACTCTTTGCAGAAAACTTCGCATCCAATAATATTATCCATGAACCCTTTGGACTTTTTTGCCCAAGATAATAGTTTAATCAACAAACCCTTTCATATATCTGAATTGAATAGAGCAATAAAATCTGCTAAGAACACAATCCTAGGTGCAGATCAGATCCCGGCTAAATTCTTGAAATTATTGAATCATAGTGAACGAACGATAATCTTAAATTTCTTTCAACAGATATTTGATCAGACAATTGTCCCAAAAGAATAGAAGAGAGCATGCTATAATTCTTCCAATTCCCAAACCATGCAAAGATAAAACTAAAATCTCATATAGACCTATAGCTTTAACCTCAGTTTTTTCTAACACATTTGAAAAAATTTTAGCCAATCGAATTGCCTACTTCCTGATACCAGAACAAAAATTACATCAACAACATTATGGAATTGTTCCTTTTAAAGATAACAGAACAGCAACTTATATAATCTACAAAGCAATTACAGACACAAAGATGGAAAAAAAAAATATTTCGTAGGGATCAGCTTAGATATAAAGAGTGTTTTGATTCCGTATATATTGACGGTCTCATTTACAAATGTTTACAAATTGGTATAACTGGGAAAATAGCGCTTTGGGTGCATGAATTTTTATCTTACAGATCTCTGCAAATTCGATGGAGGGAATGTCTTTTATCTGAAAAAACACTGCTTAAGGGACTCCCCCAAGGTAGTGTATTGTCTCCATTACTATACACTATCTATATGCATGACTTTTTGAAACATTGGAGACTGGAGTCGAGAGTTCCATATATGCTGACGACATTTTTATCTATTCATCACATCAATCGCTCGATATCATCTGTTTTAAATTACTAAATACCTTAGAAAGAATAAGTCAATGGTGTAAGTATTGGAAATTGAGTTTAAGCCCAGACAAAAGTACAATAGCTGAACTCTCGAACAAAAGGATTCACTCATTTCCTAATATACTAGCTGGGACCACTCTACCATGGCAATCATCTATCAAATATTTAGGAGTATATTTTTCGAAACGGAATCAAAATACCAATATCACGCATCAAATGAAAAATAAAGCACTGAAAAAACTCATGCTCTTAAAGGTATGGCTTATAAGCATTATAGTCCCAGAGCTGAAAATCTTATCCAATTAATCAATAATAGCATTTGTAGCACCTTCTTTTACGCATGTCATATAATAAATAAATGGTCTGACAATCAGTTGAAGCCTTTTAATGTAATACAAACCAAAGCTCTCAGAATTGCACTAGGTCTCCCACAATGGACACCAAATATTGTATTAATGAAACTGGCTGGACAAGAAATTCTCTCGGACAAAATTAGAAGACTGGCAAATAAATTTTTTCTTTCTCAAGTCTCCAATCAAACTTTTTCTCCATTATATAGCAATAATCCTGATGATCTGAATTTTAAAATTATAAAGGAGGATAAAAATAATATTGTTAGCATATTACTCTTTAAATGCTAATAGTAATCAAATCATTACAATCTCCAAAATATCATCCTTTTCATTTCTCTCATGTAAAATGTATACCAATAACTTCAAATTTCAGGAGAAAAAGTTACCAATCGAAGCTATAAGTGGTTTATTTGAAGAAACAGTTGAGCATGATTTTCAGAACTTCCATATAATAGCCACCGATGCATCGAAAAATGATCAAATAACATCCATAGCAGATATCACAGAAAATCCTTCATTTGCTTTGGCTATTTGCCAAGCTTTAGATGATCTGACTGTTCCAAACAAAAATCTGCTAATCTCTTATCTGATAGTCTCTCTGTGCTCCATGCTTATTAAATCACATAGTGCGATTCACAGACTAGCTAGCAAAATTTACATACAGTCATAATAAACCAATAAACTGATATTACTTTGTACTCTCCGGGACACTCTAATATACTATTAAACGAGCAGGCGGATTATCTCGCAAGATCTGTCACGGAGTCTCTGACGTTTATATAGATTGGATTGCTTCAGAAGACATAAGTATAAAAAAATATATCAAGAAAGATTTAAAAAAGAAAACAATAGTTTTTATTCAAGCAAATATTTTGAAAATTTGGTCAATATTATAAACATTGGCATCATCTCTAAATAGACAAATAATAGAAGAGAAGAAATTCTATGCACTCGAATCTTCAGCAAAATGATCATTACCCCAGGACTTCTTCAAAAATTTAATTTAACGGACAATGCAATGTGCAGTTCTTAAAATCGTTTAAATGACTTGGAGCATATTTTATTAAGATGCACGATAGATATACTCACCCTCGAAATCACCTTAAAGTTTTTCTCAAGATTGATCCTCATTGCAGTATCACCTTTAAAGAATTACTGGAGAAAGCTATATATCAAACAGATCAAAAAACATTCAGGTTTTTTATTCAGAAGAGGAAATATTTTGACATTAACTAACCTATTGTACTTAATGGTTTTGAATGGGATAATAGCCTTTGTTGCTCTAAACCCCTAATAAAGATATTAACTGTAACTGTGACGTATTCAAAAGTGAGTATTTTGTACTCAGTTCTGAATACCGGTTTTTCGCAGTGTACGTATTATTTAATTTACATTATATGAAGTTTTTACCACTTAACTTCGGAAATCAAAATTCTTTTTGCATTTACTGTGTGTAACAAAAGGCACTTACGTATCATCTCAAATGTGCCAACGTTCAAGATAATTCGCCAAGTTGGCAGATCCAATTTCGCATGTCTCGTACGCGCTGAATAAGCAACCATGTACTTCGTTTTATATAATGTCGCCAGTACATAGTTGCGATAATACGTAAGTACCAACAAAAATATAATTTTTGGCTTTAAAAATGCAACTGCTGTGATCATAACCTGTATATTTTCGAACTTATACATCAAATTTAAATCCTTGAAAATACCGAAAATAGATTCGATGCAATAGTTAAAGAAATATGTAAGCGATTAGGTTCATTAAAAGTTATGTTTCTAGAAGCAATATATATTGTTCCTTTAAAATCCTAAACAACCAGAAAATTAGCTTTTATTTAAAATCAGTCTTTCAAGAAGTATCTTGGAAACATTATTCATTAAAAAATGTCTTCGAAATATTATGGTGAATAACAGATTTTTCATAGTAAAAATTTCTAAACACAAAGTAATAGTCTCTTTACATATATGTAACATGGAAAAAAAAACTTCTTAGAAACCCGACTAAAATAACATTTATTAGGCTCAGGTAAGTATTTTTTTTTTATCCTGTTTCAATCGATCCATGTACAGCCTCTGCTCTCAACATTGATCATCCGAGCTATTGGGACTCCCTTTTAATCCATCCAGGTTTTTTCCTTTATCAAATCAACAGCATGTTTTGGGAGTCACTAAATACGAGTGAAAATGCCTTTCAAACAACGTTGTTTCATATAAATTACTTGTTAGGATACATGAGTCATCTAAATTATATACTGAAGAATTTATAGATAGCTGGTTCCGAGAGGAATCTTAAAAGTATTCTCATTAGAGTAAAATCTCTGCTAATGTTGTTCATAATTATATAGTTTTTAAATGACTATCTACACACAAAATGTAGCATAACATATGTAGTGTTATGCTACCCCGTATGACTGTTTTGAATATGACGATAAAGACTACAATGTGAATCAAATGGTCTTTGGCAGAAAGTGAAAAATGTATAAAATTTGAAAATTATTTTGAATCCATAAAATATATATATATAAAAAAATCAGAACTATGTGCAAAATTTATAATAAATTATGAATTGAAAAATTAAAATGAGATTTAGCTTACAAGTAGAAATGAAATTAACGCAAATGAAAAATAAGGCATTCATAATTTAGAAACGAGGTAAAAGGTCTTAAAAAGTACAATTTTCTAAATAGTACACATGAAGACATGTCTTGCTGTTGTAATAATATGTAATTACCTACATTTTCTTTTCTTTACTTTCCTTTAACCCACTCAGGACCAGTTGATTTTCCCTGTTAAGCCTAACTCCATTTCAAAATTTATATAAAAAAATGAGGAAATTTATGGTTTATAATCATTCCAAATTCCTTAAGTTCCAAATCCAGATTACATCGGTATCATTATGGGACTCAGAAAGGGGAAAACACAATCTCAAGTATGATACCATGTTCCCTGAAGTGATCACATATATGTAATCATGGATCCGGGAATGAGTTAATAAATAAAAGCGTAAAATATATTTAATCCGGTTAAATATCAAGAATCTGATATATATCTCATTCATTTTCATCCAAATAAACAAAATTATAGTCACATTAAAGGTGTATTATAAACCATAAGATCAATATTGTTACGTAGATCCGAGGGTTCATGGATTTTATGCAGAACAATCACAAAGAAAATAAACAGTTCTTTGTAGAGTTTCTCAATTCCTCATTCTCGTATGCTTCACATTGCGATCTGCGCGTGCACGAGACCTCCAGCAATTGCGAATAGTGCTTACTCGCGCAGGCACCTAAGATGCAATCTGCGCATGCGTCAGCTTTTCAAATATTGCGACCCCATGCATCCATTCCATTCCGACTTCACACTTCCTTGGCAGCACACGCGTCCCTCCGCGCGAGAGCAGTTACCGCACATGAAATAAAGCAAGTAATCTAAATCTGAAAACATCGCCTCGTTCATTAATCATCCTGTCTCCCACATTGGTGACCCGAACAATTCACGAATAACTACCTTCCTTTAACTTGCTATTTATTTATTTTACTGGAAAAATGGCTGAAGTCACCGCAGTTAAAATTCCTCCATATAACTTCAGCGATCCTCAACTCTGGTTCTCCACGTGCGAACGAACTTTTGCCCTCGGAGTACCGAAAGCGATTACAGACACGTGTACAAAGTTTAACTACATTGTAGCAAGCCTACCACCAGAAGCCGCCGCAATTGTAAGAGACTTAATTATCACTCCTGACGAAACGGATCCCTATGGCGCCATTAAAGCTCAACTGATCCAGCGAACCGGCGAGGCATCGCAACAAGAAATTTGGAAGCTATTAACCGGCGAAGAGCTAGGAGACAGAAAGCCATCAGAACTCCTCAGGACAATGAATAGGCGTGCAGCTTCGCACAACGTTCCAAAAGAGCTTATGTTGGAACTTTTCTTTAGCAGCTACCGACTTCAGTGCAAACTATCTTGGCATCCATCACTCCAATAACCGTCGAAAAAGCCGCAGAAGTCGCCGACAGAATCCTCAAAGTGAGCACACCCAACGTTTCACTTTCGACAAGCGCCATCGCTTCATCCAGCGAAAACCGTATCCTCCAAGGGATTGAGAGACTGAACAAAAGGATCGACGATCTTACAATGCGTCAAAGGACTCCAGAGTGAAGAAATAATTCTCGCCCACGAAATCATTCCCGAAATCGATCATTTTCGCGTTCCAGGGACTTTGGTTTTTGTTGGTATCACAGAAAGTTTCAAGAAAGGGCCAAGAAATGTATTTCACCCTGCAGCTATAAAAAAAAACGAATCCAGTGAGGAATAATTGCGACTACCTTCTCGCAGCCTCATATTTCACATCGCCTTTTCATTAAAGACAAATCATCCAATATCTCTTTCCTCATTGATACCGGATCTGACGTCAGTGTCTTCCCAGCTTCAATTTTTGAGAAAAGGAAAGGAAACAGTATTCAGCAATTATCAGCCGCTAATACATCTCCCATCAACGTTTATGGTAAAGAGCTTTTAACTCTCGATTTAAATCTGAAGAATTATTTAGATGGCCTTTCTTAATAGCATTTGTTTCTATGCCAATCATTGAAAGTCGATTTTTATACAATTTTAATATTTCACCACAGTCTTCACTTATTAGAAAATTAATCGATAATGCAACCAAACTTAGTACAAATTATGCCAAGCTTGTTTCTCGAAGTTCATTCCATTAAACTCGTTTCTGGTCAGGCATTTTCATGATGTGTTTAGAGGAATTCCACAGAAATCGTCAAACCGCCTTCATTCTCTGAGGTTAAAGCATAATGTTAAGCATTTTATTGAGACATCTGGTCCACCTGTTTTTCGCTAAGGCAGACGTTTAGCTCCTGATCGCTTAAAAATTGCAAAATCTGAATTCAACACATGTTAAGAATTTAGGCCATATTAGACCATATAAAGTAATTACGCATCACCTCTTCATGAGTACTTACAAAAAGATTCTAATGATTGGAACCAGTGGGTGACTATCGTGCATTAAACGTCAAACTAAAAAAGATAAGTATTCTATTCCAAACATTTTGAATTTCATTTCAGGCCAAATGTAAAATATTTTTCACATATAGATTGAGTTAAAGCCTATCACCAAATTCCCATAAATGAAGGATATACATAAAACTGCAATCATAACTCTATTCGGATTGTATGGGGAGTACTCGAATGCAATTCGACCTTTATTATTATCTGCCTCTACTTTTCAACGTTTGTTGATGAGGTTTTGAGAGGATTAAAATTTTGTTTATGCTTTATTGATGACATTTTAGTTGCATCGTCATCTGAAACCGAGCATATCCAGCATCTTCGGTTGCTTTTTTTTAAACGTTAGATCAATATGGACTTTCTATAAACCCTTCGCAAATGTACTGGTTGTACCCACCTTAAATTTCCTTACGGTTTTCAAGTTTGTAGTTCTGGAATTAAACCTTTACTTAGAGGATAGAGTGGAAGCAATCTTGCATTTCCTCAACCAACCACAATCACTCAATTGCGTCATTTTCTTGGAATGCTGAACTACTACAGGCGTTTTATTAGATAGGCTGCCCATATCCTTGCACCTTTAGTAAATTTTTAAAAGGAAGGCATCAAGAATAAAACACAAAACGAAATGTCAAAAATCAAGCCTGAAGAAGTCCTGCAAATGGACGGACCTTCACTACAGCTTTTGAACTGGTGAAGCAAGCCCTTTTATGCTACTTTGCTACATCACCCCATGCCAAATGCACCTGTAGCATTTGGGTTGATGCTTCAGGTACACGCTGTCCGGTGGCGCATTAGCTCAGTATCATCAGAATGTCTGGCAACCACTTGCTTTCTTATCCATAAGAAATTGTCTGCATCCCAAAGAACTGGTCTACATACGACAGAACTCCTGGCCATATACACAATGGTCAAAGGTTTCGGCACATGTTGGAAGGAAGAGAGTTTGTGATTTACACTTTGATCAAGAAGCCTCTCATTTATGCTTTCAACAGAAAGATGACAAATGTAGTCCACGTCAACTTAGACACCTGGATTTTATCTCCCAGTTCTCTACAAACATACATGTTCCTGGAACCTTTGGTAGCAGATGCATTATCTCGGATCGAAATTGATTCCATTTCCAAAGCAAGTTGTCTCGATTACAAGAACATTGACTGCTTAATTGGTAGATGAGTAACTTAAACAACTCCTGGAATCAACTCAACATCCTTAAAACGCAACAACAATATTTTCCTCTGGAAATATATATTACTCTTACTCTCTCTCTCTCTCTCTTGTGATGTTTCTACACAATATTTCCTCGACCTTTCATTTCCCAAAGGATTACCACAAATTTTTTCAACATTTTGCATGGTCTTTCACATCCAGTAATTGCTGCCAAAATTAGTAACTCAACGTTTGTGTGTAAATATTAGAGCGTGATATTAAAGCATGGGTTAACTCTTGTCATCGCTTGCTAAGATCCAAGATCATGACATACTAAAAGCACCAATCGGTACTTTTGCTTTTACCTGATGCCAGATTTTCCCCAAAATTCTCATTGATTCATTGGCCTCTTTTCCTACCTTCCTTAATGGTCAAGTTGCTGCCTGACAGTAGTTGACCACTTTTACGAATGGATGGAAGTGATCCCAATGCTGATATGACTGCAGAAACGGTATGTGAAACTTTGCTATCTGTTTGGATATCACGTTTTGGTTGTCCTGCTATTATAACAACAGACAAGATACAAACTTCGAATCAGAAGCCTTTTCAGAGAGAGCTGAAGTAATCTTCTCGGCACAAACAGAATACGATGCTGTGCCTATCATCAAAACCAACAGTCTTGTTGAAAGACTGCATCGCCATCTCAAAGAGTGCCATCAAAGCACACGAGAATTCGAAGTGGGTGAAATCATTCAATTGTACTTCTCGGCATGCGTTCTGCTGTTAAAAAGATATCAATGCCACTTGGTGCAGAACTTGTCCTATGGAACTAATCTCAAAAAAGGTTGCCATCTGATCTTTTCTCCACAGAAGACAGAGATTACCGCTACGCAATCAAGAAACCTATGTCTCCTTTTTACGTGAGAAAATGAGAGTACTACAACCAATACCTACATCTGCTCATTCAAATAGCTCTATGTTTGTGCCAACTAATTTAAAGAGCTGTTCACATGTTTTCTTGAGAATTGATAGTGTCCAGCCACCACTCTCGGAAAATTATACAGGACCTCATGAAGTAATCCGTCGTACTGACCAAAGGGAGTGTTCACCATCCTCATAAATGGAAGAAGAAAGTTTCGAGGTAGATAGGTATAACCGAAGCATGTACATGGAATGAGCACTTTGATGATATTCCTCTAACTGGAATATCAAAACAACAAGCTAATGAAACTGATCCACACATTCAAAGGCAAAACTATGTCCCACATAAATAAACTGAATCATCTTAATCAAATGAGAGAAACTGTTAAAAAAACTAGAAGTGGAAGACATGTTAGATTTCCCAAAGATCTGGAACAATACATAACATAAAAAATATGTATGTATTTTTATTTTTCTTTACAATTAAATTGTCTTTAGTATAAATTTCAATCACTTAGAGATATTTATATATTTCAAATTTCATATATTAACTCGTGAATTATGTATTTTTCAACCATTTTAATTTTTTCAATTGTTTATTTCTGTGTTTCAAATCTAAAATAAATATGATCATCTCAGATTACTACAATTAGTAGCACATGATTTAATGTTACAAATTGCTTTTGATAAATGATATATCAATATATTTGTCCAATTAATTTTTCTTCAAACTTTAAAAGAAAATGTACATTATACATCAAATCTTGTGTTAAAAGAATCAACATTGTATATCTTAGATTGATTTTTATTGTGGTTGATAGTAAGAAAATTTTATATTTCTAAACACTAGTGTTGCGTAATAATGTACAAAATTAATTACCTTATTTTACTGATGCGACTAATACTTCTTTAGTAACAATTTTATGCCTTGTATGTAAGTGTGCGAGAAGTAAACTCTTAGAAATTCAAGTTATTTTCAACTTCTTTAAAATACTTGTCAGAAATAATGTATACATTTTGTGTATGTAAGTGTTGTTAACAATATAGAAATTGCCTGTGTTCAACCAGTATTTGTAAATATCTATAAATTCCTATGACTATTATTAGTACATTTTGATTGCTTAAATTTAAATAATGAGCTGTCAAGTTATTATTCCTGATCTTAGTAAGAATCCCAATTGTTTGTTTACATTAGGTTTACCTTTTGATTTTTTTTACTTTTGTAACCCAAATAATTTATCCTGCTACTGAATTAATGTAATATTTTGTTATTGTAAAATTGAAACTAGAGTACATCTTTTCATTTAATATGCATAGTTGAATAATTCTACATGTAAATAATCTGCAATATATACCTTGATTTCATATGTACAGATGGGTGACAAAATAATACGAACACCGCGAAAATGGCATGGCCCATTTCAAAGATGCACAGCGCGCGTGTCATTTTGCGTTGCAGTCCGCCGCCTAGCGGATTCAAAGGGTAATGTATCAGTCGCTCAACAGCTGCAATAGGTGTTGCACGCGTGTGTAATTTCTGAAAAACGCAATAATGACGGACCTGTCAGAGTTCGAAAAAGAGGTATGGTGTTGTTGGAATGAGGTGCTGGTTGCTCGGTGACGGAAACAGCTAATTATTTGGGGCGTGCAAAAGTACTGTATGACAGCGCTGAAGTGCGGGAATGTGGCTCTGGCAAACACACAGCAGTGGACGGAAAGAAGCTCACCGAGAGGGATAAAAGAGTCTTGAAAAACCCGCCACATAGTGGCCCGAAAGCGCAAGCAATCGCTATCCCAAATAATGTCTGAGGTGAATAGTCATCTTCGTAACCTATTTCAGCAGAACCGTCAAGGGGAACTGCATGCTTCGAACTTGTATGGAAGAGTTGCAATTCGTAAGCCTTTGGTAACAGCACGTCATGCTTTACAGCGACGCCAGTGGTGTAGAACACACAGACAGTGGACCCCACAACAGTGGCAACAAGTCATCTGGTCGGATGAATCAACGTTCTCCCTATTCCAGACCACCGGACGAGGTTATGTGTGGAGAACACCCAAAGCAGCATTTGCTCCTGAATGCATCATGCCGACTGTGAAGCATGGAGGTGGGTCCCTATGGTATGGGGGCGATATCTTGGCGTGGTCTTGGGCCACTTGTTACTCTGCATGGCAAGGTTCAAGCTGCCCACTATGTCGATATCCTGGGGGATCAGGTGCATCCATTTGTCCAGACTTTATTTCCCGGAGAATGCCCATTTTATCAAGACGACAACGCTCCTATCCACAGAGCTAAAATCGTGCAAGAATGGTTTGCAGAGCATGAGGGGGACGTAGGTCATCTTTCTTGGCCCCCTCAGTCACCTGATTTAAATATTATTGAATATTTGTGGGGATATTTGGAGTCAAAACTCCGTGCTCGATTCCCCACCATCTACGATTTCGGCATTAGAGACCGCTTCCACGAAGAATGGCTTCATATTCCATTAAAAGTTGTTCATGACCTCTATGCGTCCATCCCACGTCGCATACAGTTTGTAATTCAGTCAAAGGGGGGTCCAACTCCCTATTAATAAAGCATTTCTCCTCTTTCATAGGTGTTCGTATTATTTTGTCACCCATGTGTATATTACTATTGAAACTTATAATGCTATTTTCATTGACAGTAGTATGTCATTTCATATAAAGTACAATTTCTAAATGTTTATATTTTTAAAATCTTATCTTATTAAGCATTTTGTGCAAACCATTGTTTTTATTGTATTGTGTATAACATGATTATTGCATTCATATTTATTTTAACATTATAGTATAACATGCATTCCTTTCATGTAAATTTTCAACCCTTACAAATTTTTTTTTTCTTTTCCATTTCCATGTATTTTATGGCTGTATTTTGTTTTCTTATGTAACTGTTGTTTTATTTGTGTAATTTTATTCTGTACTTATTTATCGTTCGCCTACTCTCTGGGAGGATACTCTGTAGAGTTTCTCAACTCCTCATTCTCGTATGTTTTTACTTTGCGATCTGCTGCTGTGCGAGACCCCCAGCAATTGCGAATAGTGCTTACTCGCGCAGGCCCCCTAAGATGCAATCTGCGCGATGCGTCAGCTTTTCAAATATTGGCCCCTGCATCCATTCCATTCCGACTTCACATTTCCCTTGCAGCACACGCGTCCTTCCGAGAGCAGTTACCACACATGAAATAAAGCAAGTCATCTAAATCTGAAAACATCGCCTCATTCATTAATCATCCTGTCTCCCACATCTTCAAGAGCGATGCGAATTTATTAACAAGAACCCAATCCTTTAAATACAGGATTCAGCAGCAATATTCACAGAGTAAATCTCCGAAGGTCTTCACACCTTCAACAGCAATCAAACACAATAACCAGTGTTTAAAAATACTCGTATGTAAAAGATTATTCACAAGCACAGCCGAGCTAATCGCCAGTCAAAACAATCCTCACTACTCGCTGGTTTAATCCAGGCTGATCGGTTGCGGCTGGCCCTCCACTTTATAGGCGCGGCAGAAACTTCCAGAAATATAAACGCTCGTGTCATTGAACGTGACACTAGTGGAGAGATCCACTACTTTCTAGAAGATTCCAGAGGGCTCCGAACTCGCCAAATTGGTCGCCAAAAATGATGCCAACTTGGCTCTACCACCAAGATTTCGCCAAGTTCTCATTGAATCGCCATTATAAAGAAAGGGGCGGCATTGCTTGTGAATAGTACAATTTTAACACGAAATAAATATAACACATAGAGTAATATAAATGCATTAAGCACCCAAATACAAATTATATACACTATTTACACAAAATTCGTAACAATATGTTGTGAATTAAAACTTACTTTTAATAGGCTTGTCTCCTTATTTTTATAAAAAATATCAATTTAATAATATTGTTTCAAACAATACAAAGCATTATGGTCATGGAAGTAAGGCCTTTCTGCACTACGTTATCAGATAAATCGGTACTTACATATTATGGCAGCAATTGTCAACGTTCATGTAACTCGTGAAGTTGGCAATACCAATTTCGCATGTGCACTGAATTGGCAATCATGTTCTTCGTTTCATATAATGTTACCAAAAGGTTGTTGATAAAATGTAAGTACTGATAAATCTAATTTAAACAATGTAGATCAATCATTAAGACAAAATATCCATTAAATATTAGTGTAGAATTAATATTTATATGTAATGTCTAAAACCGAAGATTAAAAAACTTTCTTGAAATGTATTACGTTCAATTTTACTAATTTTGCTCGTTCTGTAATTTCTGTTGAGTTAATTTTGATTTTTTCACTATTCGAAAATGAGAGTGAAAGGAATCCTAAAATAAGTGTATTGAAATTGTTGAAACTCTTAAATAATTTCTTTATGAGAACTTTTAAGACATTTTCTATCACTTAATTAATAAGATAAAAAATACTTTAAAATTTTCAAGAAATTAGTCTTTTAAAAAGATTAATAATTGTCAACAAAAACTTATTTTGTAAACTTGCCTTTTTCAAAACATGCAAGCCATTTTAGAGTTCAGTATGAAAATAAAACTAAAATTATTCCAAACTAGCAAAAGAATTCTTCAATTATTTGTCTATAAATAAATGCTTTGTGAGGGTAAAAATATATTGCACAAAGAAATAAAGTAATTTTTGGTGGTCTTGAAAATGTAAATAATTCTGAATCTTTTTGGTATTGATTTGGATGCAATGGGTTGTCTAAAGTTGTATTTATTCCTACATTCAAGGCGCCTTCTACTAACAGTGCTAAAGGATAAAAACTTAATACCATGTTCAGTCAACTGGCAAAACCATATTATATATTCAAACATGTTAATGCTACAATTCATACAGGCACATTCTACTGCAAAACAGTAGTTTTATTCATGTAACATAATGGTCAGGGGCTGACCATCTTTCAAAGCAGAATTTAAAATGGGTTTTAGTGGTTGAGTATGTGTCATGACATAGATAAAGTTTTTCAATTTTGGGTTAAGAAAAAGTGTAAAATAAGAGGCTCTTTGGTTTTTTGGCGGCCAACTGAATTTAATTACTGGCAACTTTTACTATTTTTTTTTTTATTTCTCAACAATATTTCTTTATTTTCATTGTAAAATTCAACTTCGTAATTTCTTGTAACACCTATCGCTAAATTAAGTTGCTTGGCGCCTAATTTGATTGCTAAAAAGTTAACTTCACCAAGCTGCCCCCCCTTCCATTCTACACTTGAACCCAGGATGGGTTTTATAAGACTGCTGCTTACAGTTGTTTAGTTTTGATCTGAATAAATCAAACAATATGACTTATGAATCAAGTAAATTGCATTAAATTAATAACACTAGTCTTTTTTAAATAATCCGCCAAAAACAAAGTAAACATTTATCACATTTACCATATCGCTAAATTGGCCTTCAATTATAATTAATAATTTTACCAGCATATTAAACTTATATTAATAACAAGTCACGTACTTTTAGATTTACAAAAACAAGAGAAAATCAGAAAAAATAACAAAGAATATCATACTCATTTCAATACTCATATGTTCCTCCATGTGTAACGTGGTAGATACGAAATATAGTTCGGAAGATTTAAGAGAACCAAGTTTGTTGTTGAATCCCAAATTATAAAACATGTAGCCAGTATATCCCTTTAAGACCCAACCCGCACGATCGTGCGGGTTAGATACTCTTATATATTTTTGCTTCTGGAATAGTCGTATGTAAGAAAATCGCGAATCTAACGATTGAGCTGATTTGCAGAAAGTGTAAGGTGTTACTTTTTATCAACAGACGATGGTTGTACCCCATGGTTTACTTTTAGCTGGCAAATCTAGCTTTGTTTTCAAATACCACGTAAACACGTTTTATTTTTATCTGTCGTAAAAAGGTAATTATCAATATATTTCTAATTGCTTATATACAAATTTTTGTATTAATGTTTAAATAATTGTAAAATAGAAAAATATTAATTGTACTCTATTAATGTTGCTTGTAGGACTCGGGATTTCGTTACCCGCACGATCGTGCAGGTTGGGCGTTACTTGAGTCACTGCAGCTGTTAAGGTAAGTACTTACCATGCGAATTTTCTTTTCTGTGTCAATAATTTTGATGAAAGCCTACAAAAAAATGAAATATATATATAGTTATAAAATTAGTACCAATTTTTCTTGGGAGTCGTCATGGATGAGTTCCTTTCTCTCTCTCTTTTTTTGCAATTAATTTTCTTTTTCATACATTTGTTGAGGAGTATGGCATTTTTATATCCTCTCCACAGATATCTGCATTCATATCTCTTCCTCCCCAAAAATCTGGGTTTTCAGGTGGGAGTTAGTATGGTGTAGGTTAAATATATTTTATTTTTTTAAATAATAAACTTTTCTGATACATTTTACAATTTTTCATGGAATAATGTGCTAACTTTTAACCAAAAACTTTTTCAGGTGTTTAAAAAGGAGAAGAATTCTCACAGAAGAAGTTTTGCAATTGATGAATAATTCAGATTGAACTCTCTCTTAGATCAGAACTTAGTGATTTCTCAGATGATAACAATGCTGCGAACAAAACATATGAATCGCGTATACTGAAAGGAGAATTAAGTTCAGATGTGAAAGCAATGAAGAAAATATGGGAATATTTGAAATGGAAAGCTAATTTTGGATAATTCTTTACCATAAAAGTCTTGAATGCATTCATTACATTGAGTTAGCAGTTTCAAATTCTTTGTTTCTGTGCAAACAAGATGCAATATCTAATAAAATTCCTCTAAAAATCAAAATGGATCGCTTTAAATTTAAGTTAGATAGTTGAAGCGTTATCAGCCTCTTTATCTACTAACAAAAGTATTTTAATTGATTATGAAGATAACATAGTACTGTAATTCCACTCGCAAAAAGATCGAAGCGTTATAATCAATCTGATCAATCAATCTTTTATCCTGGCCATTCCAGGATAAAAGGCTTCAAATTATACCCCCTTTCGGGTTTGAACATTTGGCCTCGAAAGGGCATTTTAAAAACTACGAAAGCAGTTCGAAAACATGTTGTAAAAAATGAATGGTTATTTATATTTGTCAAAAAAAAAAAAAGTTTTTTTACATAAATAAATAATAAATTAATAAAAGGTCTATTATATACATCGTAATTTCCTTTTTGAAAATTTTAGTTGAATTAGTTGTTTTCTATAAAATTTTGAGCTTTTTAGCTCCCAAAATTTTTTAGCATTTGTTTCACAGATAATGTGCAACCCCACGATCGTGCGGGCCCCGCCCGTTCGGGGAAATTTTTTATTATTTTCCCAATGTCATTAACCAATATAGCATTAATAACCGACAATTTTAAAATTTAAAGAAAAACAACCGGGGCTTAAAGGGGAAAGAGCTTTTAAGCCTGAATATCTTTTTTAATTTTTTCTGAGGGGTGTTAAAAACCCTTTTTGGGTTTTTGGGACATGTAATGTACCCAAAATTTAAGAAAGGCATGCGTTCAAAATGATACAAACATACTATTTCAAAATGGTATGTATACGTTTAATTTTTAGATGTCTTTTTTTTTGGGCGAAACAAACGATTGAAATTCAAAGAATCAAACGATTTATCATATTCTTACAATTTAGGAAATAAATTTCAAAAAATTGATAAATTGCTTTTAAAAAGTCCTTTCTTGATTGGGGCATTTTTTAACCCAAAAAATTGGGTTTTTACGCAGCCTAGGGGTACATTTAAAGCAGTATTGATACCGTTCTTTAAGAAGCTACTGGTTGTTGTCATCAAATTTATTATAAATTAATTCTGTGAGTCTCTCATCGAATGCATTGAATGTCTCTGCATTCCGTTTCTAAATGCTTAGGATAAATTATTCTGGGATTAGAAAATTGCTCTGAAATAAAAATTCCCAACAGAAAGGAAATAAGAGAAATAAACTTTTGAACTCTTTAAAGATACGAAACCGCTAATGTAAAGATTACCTAGATAAAATGCGGAAAACTTTTGAGTTTGACTTTAACGGATCAAATCAGTTAACCTACAAAAATAGCTTGGTAATCTTTCGAGCTTCAGTGGTAATATATAACAAGATCTTAAAAAAGTAGGATGTAAAAAGTTAACAAAAAAGAGCAAGCAATTTAAAGTCCTTTACGTCTATATCATAGGTTTCCAACCTTTTTTGAACTGGCGCCCTCTTTTCTAGTGAATATTTCGATATCACTCCCCTCCCACTCCAGAGAAATAAGGCAAAAAAATCCCAATTGAAAAAAAGGAAAAATTTTTTAAACATATTATATTCCAAAAAGGAAAAAAATTTTTTAATTTTTAATTTTTTTTTCTAAAGCCCCCATTTTTTTTACTTGCAAATCTGAAATAGCTATTTTTACGAATATACACAATACATACACACAATAAACATAAGGTAACCAGTATTAAAGTTTATTTACACATGTTGAGATTTATAACATGTTAATTCAGTTTAATTATTATTTTAAGATATTTTTTTTAAAAAAGGGGAAAGGGGGGATGGAGGGTTCCTGAAAGCACTTTCCCAAATTTTTAAGGAAATTATATTAGTTTTGTAGGAAAAACCCATACTCCAAAAGCAACACGAAAATTTTGGTAAGACTTGCCCTTTTAAATTTGGATCCCAAACCCCCCGGTTTCCCTGGGCCCAAAAGGTGCCAAACTTCCCAAAAAACATTAAAACCATTCTTTTTTAAAGTGGTATTTCTCTGGGTTTTGGAAATTTTCGAAGGAAATCACATATTCCACGTTAAATCGGGGGCGCAGCCCAGGGTTATATCGGGACCATGGCAGGCATGTCATGAGTTCGAGTCGAATACCCCCAAAGACCCCCCGGTAGGGCAGCGATGCACGTTAAATCTGTCGAAGCGAAACGCCCCTCCCGTTGGTGTGGTGTGGTAGTTAGAGGGGGGGTGCCAGTCAGGTGTCGCCCAAAAGTCACTTGACCATGGTTAAAAAATTACGTGGTCCGCGCCAAAAGCCCCGTGAGCGAACAGTGCGACGTTAATATTCACTACCCCCCCCGTTAAATCATTTTTTCTTTTTGGGGTTTAACTATTTTTTATTTGAAGGCATATTTGTGTGAATGTAACTAAATTAAAATTGTTAAACAAAACAATCTAAAATAAAAACTCCCCCCCTCAGCGACCCGGGAAAAATATCAAACGTTGCCCGGTTGGGGTAGGAAAAAAAGGTTGGGGAGCAATGTTTTAAATGACTGAAACAACATACCATGAACTCCACAACCTGTTAACATTTTGAATTGCAGCCGTCTTTACTATTCCGCAAGATAGGCTTTTAAGGTTTGAACTTACAATTCGACTTGACCATTGTACTTGATTACTTTTTGATTACTCTAGTGGCAGGTATCATAAATAGGACACCGTGGGGTTACTGCAGCTTTGATAACTTACTAGGTTGCCAGCAATTATTGCGTCCGTGTTGAGAGGCAACGAAAATAACTCTTAAAGGACTTCCATAATAATAAAATTCATCTTTTGTTTTAGGGGGAGAAGTTTTTTAAAAAGGTCCCCTCCAGCAACACAGGGCTAGACGACTCTTTTGAACCACGATCCATTGACGAGGACGACACCTGAGCTTGCACACCTTCTCCGATCTTCGACACTCCGTCAAAGAGAGCAGATTTACATGAGCCCCTCTACACAAGTAGGCATCAGGACTCCAACCCCACAGCTCGACGTGGCCGCGGTAGCCGAGTGGTATAGGTATCGGATCATGGCTTGCCTTGTCACGAGTTCGAGCCCAGTACCACTAAAGACCTGCCGTGGGAGGATGCACGTTTAAATCATCAAGGGAAACGCCCCGGGGAGGGTGGTTTAGGAGGGGGGTGCCGTTTTGGTTCGTCCACGTCACTTACCCTGGTTCAAAAGTGGACCGTCGCCAAAAGCCCTCGTGTAGCTAAGACAGTGCGACGTTAATAATCAATCACTCCCCCACAGCTCGACAATGTCGTCCACAAATTCCCCCTATCCGGTAGAGGGTTTTTGGGGCGCGACGCGGTGTCGAGGCCCTTTTAATTCCGCAGGGCATGGGAAAAAGTTTAGGCCCGGGCCCCAGGGAAAAATAGCCTCGAGCCACAAGTCCTCTCGTGAAGTGGGTGGAAGGGGAAAAGAGGTGGGAGACCCCACCACCCCCAGGGGGTTTTTCCTCAAAAATTGGGGTAAAAGAGAAAATCGTACGTCACCTGCTTTAAAATAAGGCAACGACAGGCGTAAAAACCTGGCCCAGCCCATAAAATTTCGGGACCTGACCGAGTTACCCAGGGGGCTTAGTAACAACAGCAACAGCAAAAATTGAGCCGCACAGGCCCCGGGGGCCCCCTTTTTTTTTTTATAGAATGGGAAACATTATCTCAAACTAATGACTAAAAGTTAGATCAATGCAACGATATGTGAAGAGGTAAGTTTATAA
>BMAV01004969.1:3011-33134 GCA_019973955.1 Trichonephila inaurata madagascariensis
GCCACAGCGATTTAGGATCAGCAATGCTGTATATATATATATGACATATTTTAACGACCCAGTAACGACAGCTATGGACTTTAAAATCTTTATTGAGTGTACGGGGTTTCCTTCATAGGAAGAGCACTGTAGACACGCGTTACAATACTTTTTAAAAGGCAAAAGAACCCCGACTTAGGGGAACAAAGGTATTTATATGGGGGAAAATCGGAAGAGATAGCGAAGAGTGAAATTCCCCAAAAGACATGCTTTATGGGGCTCCCTAGGATTCTATTGGTTCTGTCCCCCTAGACAGAGATGGTACCATATCTATAGGGAAGGATTAGTGTCTGGAGGGAAAAAGCTGACGAAATATTATACATGATCTTGCATCATCCAAGGTCTAGGTTAAAACTTATAAATAATATATCTATTTTTATATTACACATATATATATAATATTATTAAAGACTTACACAAAATACTAACATATATACATTAGGTAGCCTTCAACGGAAGAAGAAATTAAATTAGTATGAACAGAGAATTATCAAAATATCGAAATCAGATAAAAAAAAAAGGCTTATATTGAATTAAAATGTAATGAACAACAATACTGAAAAATATAAAGCAATCCCCGTCTCCAAAAAATTAATCTTCTTAAAACAATACTTTTTAAAAATATTTTCCTCATAAGTAATTGTAATTTTTATCTAAAGGACCAAAAAATGTATTAATACAAAGAGATAAATATCTATAGTATGATTGCGATATATATATATATCATATATGGATAGTGCAATACGTATAATATATGGGTGTTTACTTATTATAACGTTGAATCGAAAAACGTCGCCAAATACCTCGATCTGCCGCCAATAAATGGAAACCATTCCTATGCTTTCCCAAACATAATAGTTTTGCTAGCGCACGCTCGGAAATTATTCATTTTTTATAGTTTGTACGTTTCTTGCGCGTTCAAGCACAGTGGTCTTGATCGAAGATGATATTGTTTTTAATTGGTTAATTTTTCTGTATTATTCTTCTCTTATTTTGTTGTGAAAAATGATTAAAATTGGGAACCTATTTAACATTACACACACCGTTCAGCTACACGAGGGCTTTTGGCGACGGATCTCGTAATTTTGAGGATGACATCTGAGCTGGCACCCTCTATCCTAACTACCACAACAAAGTCAGAACGTTTGAGATCTCGACATATTTTACGTGCATCGCTCCTCATGACACACCAGCCCTGAGTCCAATACCTTGATCACTTTGCTACCACGGCCACTAATTTCTACGGAAGCGAACACAGTGAAGCATTTCCAATAATTACGATCTAATACATAAGTATCCAAAAGGCTATGGAGTTAAGCGAAATGCGAAACGAAATGGAAATGCACTACAACAGATAGATTCGTACTTATTCCAATTCATGTGACGGCGTCTACATAAGTAAAACTCATTTGTAGCAATTTTGAACGCTACTGCGTTTTGGCCATCTAAATATTGTAGTTATATTAGATCTTTCGTTAATTTCAAGTGTACATGTATTTTTTAAAATGCAATATTTAATTACCGTAAAATCTGGCGTATAACGCGTACTTTTAACACAAAAAGTAACATGGAAATTTAGGGGTGCGCGTTATACGCCGGGTATAAAAATAAGAGCTTTAAAAAAATGAGTATTGAAAAAATTTAGACTTATATAAATACATCGAAATACTGTTTTTTTTTTAAAGAAATAACATACCTTATGAACTTTCATTGTTGGATAACATGAAAAGGTCGGCATATTCGTCTTCCGTTATATCTTCAGGCACATCATCGAGAGAGAGAGAGAGAGAAATCTGTATCATTTTCACCCCATCACTGTTACTCTTCTCCATAAATAAATAACCATCTTCTGTTCCATCTAGACTGTTAGATTTACTACATTTTTTAAATGACTTTTGAATTAAGTCAGGTTTAATTTCATTCCATGCTTTTATTATCCACTCGCACACTATTTTCAGACTGGCATGGCGCATTTGGCCTCCTTTCGTAAATGATTTTTCTACTTCTAGCATCCATATATTCCACTGTCGTTTTAAATTTTGTTTGAAAGATTTATTGATGCACACATCTAATGGCTGAACTAATGACATTAATCCACCAGGAATAACTACTATATCTGTATTGCACTCAGTTAGCAATTTTTTCGTATTATCTGTGAGATGGGATCTGAACATATCCCAAATTAATAGACTTTGTGGATTCTGTAAGGCCCCTGGATGCCTTTGCCAATTATTTTTTTTATCCACAATTTCACACCATTTTCATCCATCCACCCTTTTCGAGTACATGAATAAAAACACCTTTCGGGAAATTGGATTTTGGCACTGTTTTTCTTTTAAAAATAACCATGGGTTTTAATTTTGTGCCGTCCGCTAAGCAGGAGAGCACTGCTGTAAAAAGAGTTTTCGTGTCCTGTTGTTTTTATGTGAATCGTTTTTGGTACTTTCATATCTATAGTTTTATTTTCAATCATGTCAAACGTTACTTAACTTTCATACATGTTTCCAATATGTGACAGTAAATATTTCTTTTGCTTTCGTAACACGATGACATACTTCTGGAAACTTATCAATTTGTTGCCCACGTCTTTAGGAAGCATTTGTGAAAATTTGTTTTTTCTCACAGAACTAAAATATTGAGTGCCTTATAAATCGGCTACACCAACTGAAAGTTGCTTTATTTTCATTTGTATTCTTTTTTGACCATTTTAAGGCGAATAAACGTACACTGTTTCTTGTTACAATTAATCAATTCTGGCAATTTTCTAGGAACCAGTTCGTAACACTTTCTTCTAGAATAGGCCATTTCGTTACTCCTTTACGTAAAGCATATTTCTTCATTGGCATGTTAATTATTGTCTTGTCATTTTTTCCCCACTCCCTTATGGAGCTTCACCAATATCAAACATCCTTGCTGTAGCACGATTTCCATTTTCTTTTGTAAATTGAATCACTTTGATCTTGAAACCGGCACTGTGTTTGCTTCGTTTACCAGGACCCATTTTTACTGCTCACTGTTTGAAGCGTTTTCAATATTATTCATAGTATTCGTAGTATTGAATATAATACAGACAGTGAGCGTAATAAATATCAGGCTTGTTCTAATTTTTTTCAAAATTAATCTTCCGTCTCGTACATCACATGAAAGGGGAAAAAGGAATCAATGTTTATAGAAAAGCGTGGGAAAAATCCAACCATGGCACCGATTTGGTCTCACCCCCCTCCCTTCTTTCGCTTAAGGATTGTATAGTTTTTGAAGTATACTATTTTTCAAAAGAGAGACTGGAATGATTCATCCAATAAATAATGACTTCAAAACATAAGAAAATTGCACACGTACATTTTAAGTTTTTTTCATAAAAAAGGGGGTGCGCGTTATGCGGGGAATAAACCTAAAAATTATAAAAAAATACGGCTTGAAAGTATAGGTGCGCGTTATACGCTAGATTTTACGGTATTCTTAATCAACGCCAATCTATTTGTATTCCGCTATAAGCCTATTAGTCGTGGTTAAAATCACGACAAATAGGCTTGAGACAGAATGTAGATTTTATTCAAGATTGCCGCCTCGCACCAAAAAAACGAGTTGTGAAGAATAAAAAACTATCACTGAAACTTGATGAAGCAACTGAGAACTGAATTACAACCATTTAAAATGATTTGAAAAGATGAGCATAAAAAATAAATTTACTCACATTTTTTTTCATGTATTTAGGACCCTGAAGACCATAAGTACCAGGATAAAGAAACTGAATGTGAGGCGTTTCAAAATGACGAAAGGCAAAAAGAAATGAAAAGAGAAAGCTGTAAAAAATTAAAAATAAATAGTTTGAGGACGAAAGAAAAATTAAATACTAAAAGAAAGACTTTATATAATGGAATGCGAAAAAACCTAGGAAATCATTTGTTAAAAATCAAATAGTAGAATTCGCAATTTACTGCCATTCTGCCTGAAAGATTTATTGTTACGTCAATTGGAATCCACACCATAAGAAACGCAGTAAAAGGTTCGATCACCCAATTTATTACTTTATTGAAAAACAGTTGTTACGTCTTACCAGATTTATCACATTTCCTCCTTTGGGCAAAATCAGTAAAAAACTTAATCAAGGTTGAAAAAAAAAATTAAAATCCTTAAATTGATAAAATTTACTAAAAGAGCGAATTTGGCAAACCTTGACGTCGTCCGATTAACACAAAAATTGGTGGGTAGAAAGAAGTTGCAAAGATTAGTAAATGATTAAAATTTCAGAAAATTTGAATGGCTTATTTCAGAGTTACATAGTTACAAAGTAAAGAGCTCAATAAAGTGTTGACCCACCTCTAGCCTGGATGCAAGCTATCACACGCCATCCAATAGAGAGATAAATCACCCTGGTGGTCTCCTGCGGTATTTCTTGACAATTTTTCTCCAATTGCCAGGCCAGGTCATGAACATTCCCTGTTAGATGCAGTCGCCTTCCCATCATATCCTAGACATGCTCTATTGGAGAGTGATCTGGTGATCTGGCTGACCAAGGAAGTATTTGAAAAGCTGTAGGACAGTTCATAGCAAGACGTACAGAAGTGATCTGGCGTTATCTTGCTAAGAATGAGTCCAGGGTGCTGCTAAAAGAACAGTAGCAAAACAGTTCTCAGAATGTCGTCGAAGTACCGCTGTGCTGGAAGTGTGCGCTAATGACGATTAAAGGGGTCCGACTGTCAAAAGAAATGGCGCCCTAGACAATAACTCCTGGTCGAAGGCCTGTTTGGCATGCAATAGTGAAAGCAGGATCGACACGCTGCCCTGGGCTTCTCCAGACACGTCTTCGATGATCGTCAAGTTAAAAATATAAGCGGGATTCATCGATAAACACTATAGGTCTCCAGCAAGCATGATTTCAATCTGATTGAGCTAAGCATCACTGTAATCTGGTTCGACAACGTGCAGGCGTAAATGGCAGGTGGCGTAAAGGTAGGAACGACAGTAAATTTCGCTCTATCATCCATCTGTGAATGGTCATGGTGGACACTCGTATGCGTGTAGTACGTCTGATGGTTGATAACGATGAATCAGACGCTGTGACAGCTGATCTGATAAACAATCTGTTCTCCCAATCTGCTGCGGCCCTAGATCAATCGTTACCATCATGACGCTGAAATCTGCCATTTTCCACCCATTCTTGCCAGCATGTTCTAATAGCCGCATCGCTTCGACCCATATGACAAGCGATTCTCCGATTTGCCCAACCTGCCTTTTTTGGCTCAATGATACGACGTCTTTTAAACTCTGACAGTTGCTCGTAATGAGCTCGAATCTCTTCGTCAGTCTTTAAAAGGTATCCTGAATTGCAATGCAACCGAAATTTTGAACATCAGACTGAGAATAGCTTCTTATAGACACCTGCTGAGTGCGCTGTTCCGATGCGCTGTAGACCACTATATTCATACTTTGGACACCAAATCTTAATCATTTGCATGTTTGGTACAAATGTCTTTGTATACAAAATTTCATTACAATCGGGCAACTCCTTGGTGCGTCGTTTTTTTTTTTTTTGTTATAGAATGTATTAATCCATAATAATTTAAAGTGATTCTCTTTCATACACTTTTTGAAAATTAATCCTGGTTCTCACCAGTAATTTTTGAGATATCCAATATCCAACGGAAATTAAAAAATAAAATACTGCAACAAAATAGTTTCCTATATAAAAATAGTTAAATAATTGTGAAAAATATTCGAATTCATTTAAATTAATAGGGTTACCATTGTAAAAATAAACCAAAAAAGTAAGGATCAGATACGTAAACATTGTAGCACACACACACAAACGTACAGCCAAACGATAAAAATCAATATAATCATATTGTAATGTTATTGACGAAATTTAGAAACAATTTTGCGGGTAACGACATAATGTTAAATAAGTACCTTATACGTACAGAATTGAATTGCACTATATTCTTCCATATTTGTTATATTTCTGTAAAAAATGCCTATGCATATAATGAACCAAAACATTTTTTCTCCTATATAGTACGCAATGTTTTAAAAATAATTTTACATATGAAGAAAAAAAAATTAGAATTTTAAAAATTGTTTTATTTTTTATTGAAAGGATTTAACCTGTGGGTTTCATCAAACAACTCATTAACTATGTTTTCTGAATCATTTTGTATATGTTTGCAAAATATTTTATAAATTTAAGTAATATTATTAAAAAAAGGTTCTAAATGAAAATATGTATTACAAAGTACTAAAATTTATATCCATGTGCAACTAAAATGAAAAAACTTTTGAGATAAAAAAGGTTCTTGTTGTAGTTCTGAAGAGCAATGAAAGTATGATTATTATAGGAGCGTAAAAAAATCTAAGATCTATTGGAAATATTGAAAATATGTATGACAACAACGAGTTTTTTGTTATATAAAACTATTTTGAGTATATTCTAGGACTCTTAAAAACTTGAAGATTTGAAATGACGTCTGATTGCACGGATTTAAATATTTCGTTTCTATTTAGATAAAAAAAACTAACAGCATATACAGCCTTCACAATAGCTCAACCACTTTTACTAAAAAATATGTTGATGAAAACATAAAATATATACCACTACTGAGATACATCAAAAACTGTATTCGTTTAAAACTGTCTAGAAATAACTAAAAAACAAGTTCAAATATTGTACAATTGCGTACAAATTATATTATTAATAACTTTCTGAGAAAAAACAGTGGAATTTCATATTTTTATTGTACAAACATAGTTTTACCTTGTTTAAGGAAACCGTCTTCGCTTGGGAAGCTCGTTTTAATTGCATCCATACACCTTTACCCTGTCTTTGAAAACCGTTCTCATCTAGGATCCTGACGGTTAGCTTTACCCTGTCTTAGGAAAACGTCCTTGCTCAGGGTGCTGACGCACAGCTTTACCATGTCTTAAGAAATCATCCTTGCTTAGGATGCTGGCGCAAAGCTGAACTTTGTCTACAGACTGCGTCTTCATTTAAGAGGTTGACGTTTTTATTCTGTTCACATAGCTTTACCCTGTCTTCGGAAATCATACTCATTTAGGAAGCTGATGTTTTTATTGTATCCACATAGCATCACCCTGCCTTCGAATATCGTTTTCGTTTAATAATCTGATGTTTTTATTGCATCAACATCGGTTTATTTTGTCTTAGGATATCGTTTGAGAATGAATTATTGATTTATTTTGTGCTCATTTTATTAATAGAAAATATGTTCATATTTTCTTTCAGTAAATAAAGCATAAGGATTTGCTGCAGTAACCACGTTTGATAAGTTATCTTCTAATTTTCCATTTTTTAAAAAAAATTTAAATCACTTTCAAATAATAATTTACAATTTGAGTACTAATTTCCTTATTTGCAATAAATATATATCTCCCCAAATTACTATCTTTAAGAAATGTCTTGAGTAAAATTTTAAATGTACATTTTTTTCTTTCAATTTTAAAAGCAGCTGAAATATTTCTGTATAAATAGACATATTTTTAATCCCAGTAAAAATGTCTTCTTTTTTGACTTTTTCAAATAATTTGATAGAAAAACTTTGTTCAATACGTACTTTATAATTACGTACATTTAATATCGGATATTTTTGTACATCAAAGATTGTTCATGTTCAGTATCAATATCGAGAACAAAAGTCAGTTTAAAAACTACGTGATAAAATGAAAAGGGGAAAAAAACATTATATATATAAAATACTTGAAATTATACTTATATGATGGCTCCTGGAATTGATGGGGTACTTCAGCAATTTGTATGAAAAACATAGTAGCTGCGTTTCCAAAATGTTGCTTAAAGGGATAAAAATCAATATTTTAACCTATGAACCACATTTAAATTTAAATAGTAAAACCTTTTTTTTTTAAACATAGTTAAAAATAAAAATGTATACAGTGGCTCTTAAAAGTATTCGTACAACCGCAATTTTCTAAAAAAATATTGACAATATTTAGTGAAAAATTTAATATACTGGAATTAAATTTCAGAAAATTCAACATTGGCAGCACTTTAGTTTGTATGACATCAAATTCAACATTTATGTTTCAAACAGGAGTAGAGAGAACTAGACAGGTGAATTATTAACAGGAACTTAATCCCAAGAATTTAGTAGGAACAGTGAAGCATGGAAGGAAGATGTTCTTGTGAGGAGAGGTATATCAGCTTCAAGATTAAATATTTTTTTTAATGGTATTGTGAATCACAAGCTTTATTTAAATAATTTAAAGAACAATTTGAAATCATTCACCCAAGCCTTGGGTATTGGAGACGATTTCATTTTTTAATGTGATAATGTCCCCCATCGTAGAATTGATGCCTAACCAATTAGCGCCTAACCAACTACGCTGAACGGGCGTTCTTTTTTGGGCATCCAGACTGTAATACAGTACTCAATCCCATATCTGGAATTCTGAGTTGTTGGACATGGTAAAAGGGGAGTTTTTCATTCTGCGTAGAGGCATAACAGTTATTAGTTGAGATGAAGAAATCCGAGAGGCGTGGCTATGGTTCTTCGGGATGGAATGGAGATTGTATCTGCTCTCTGGTTTATCAAAGGTAGTATGATCATAGACTCCTGTTAGCTGCCCTGGGGGCAGAGAATTGGGAAAGTGGAAAAAGTGGAAGGAGCCTGTTCACAGAGGGGTAAAAATAGAGTTTAACATGGAAAAAATTTTAATAAAGAAAATGAGAAATTTAAGTTTACAAAGATGCAGTAAAAGTTATTGCAAAGAAATTAAAAATATTATGGAGGGTTATATGAATCAAGAAGAATTCTTCTTGGCCTTTTAGTTTTATAATTAGGATTATAAAGAATTAAGTTAAGCATATTTATATTAGTTTCAGGTAAATCATTAAAAAGTTAATTACAATTTTCTGGATATGAGATTTAAAGCTATTGATTTTTAAGGCATTACGTATGCTGTCATTGCGCATATATCTTTGGCTTTGACGATCATACGTATGAAAGAATTTTGAACAGTATCTAGAATTTTAATATTGGTATTAACAACATAGCCCCAGACTGGGCAAGCATAAGCAATGATGGGATGCATAACGGCTGTATAGAGAACCACTTCCTAACCAAATACGCCACACAACCAGAGCATTTAAATGCCTTTTTAAAAAAACATTTACGTGAAAAATCTTGCAACGTATATGGTAACAAAATATAAAATCAAATTAAATACAGAATATGAAATGCGGCAGATGAAAATTTCAACAGAACTAGACTTTGCCATTTTGAGCAGAAAAATGCAAACATATATATACATAAAAATATCTCGGTCAGAAAATATTTAAGGAAAGGATACACCTGAAGCACGAAATAAGATTAATAACGACTTAATTGCATAAATTTTAAGCTAAAACTCTTTAGCAAGAAATAGTGTATAATTTTACTTTTACTCGTATATATAAAAAATGCATATAACACGTATTTTTAACATATATTCTTCTAAGTGTACGCTAGGGTTCCCTCAGAACACCTTATAGGTCTCTAAGGCTTTCACGATTCAATAACGTTTGAAGATCTCTGCTTTAAAATGTAGTAGAAAACAGAAAGAGAAAACTTCATATGAAAATCAACGTTCAAGTCGTCAAAAACCAGAAAAAGGATACAAGTGCAAGAAATAGTGATTTCTCATAGGTTAATTTTTCGTGGTAAAATTTACTCTTTCGGCTGCTGTTTTGAGAAAAGGTGACTGCAAAATTTCTCGACAACGTGAACTACTGGAATCCAAAGTTTGGCATATTATCAGGAGATTGGTATCCGGGGGTAAGAAAATAACTGTAGCGGATGCAGTTGGTATCAGCAAGAAGTGTCAATGCAAAACTTTGGAATAGATCCTAATGATTTGGGCATGTTCGAAGTTGACCAGGGCAAAAACGTTCGCGTGCTACCACAGAAAATAAAAACTGATATATTCTGTTGTAGAGACAGAACAGACTATATGGCTCAGATTCAGAGACATTTTCTTTTGAAACAGGACGAAGAGTCTCAAGCCAAACATTCCGAAATATGGTTCATGCGGGTAGTCTGTATGCGTGTAAGTCAATGGTGTGTATTACGTTGACAACAAAACACCGTGCGACCCGCAGAAAGTGGACAGCTGAACATCGAGATTGTATGCACAGTGATTGGAGCCGAGTGCTGCTTACGGACTAGTCCATTCGTTCAGGAAAGATTACATGACAAAGTGGCATCATAGTAGGGTTTGCATCAGCATAGGGGGATATACTGACCTGTATGTCTTTCGAAAAGGCAATTTGACGGTTCAAAGGTATTCAGACGAGATTCTGAGAACTCATGTCGTACATTACGCTTCAGCCATTGGTGTGTGTGATTCCTTTCTTTTAATTCAGGGTAAGGACCTTATACAGAATCTTCTTGAAGCTGAAACAATGAAGCGCATTGAGTGACTAGCATGCTCTCCTAATATTATTCTAATAGATCATGTTAGGGGCGTACTCATGTAGCGCGTTGGGCAAGGAGTTCTGTTGTTCTCCAAAGCTTGGAAATAATACTTCGTTAAGAGTGGAACAATATTCCAGGAGGTCACCTTAACAACGTCATCTCATCAATGCTAAATAGATGTGCGGCAGTCTCAGCAGTTTGGGCTGACCACACACAAGATTAAATATCCCGAATTATTTTCGAACAACCAGTTTTTTTTGTCACTTAGATGTAACAGAATTGTTGATTGATTGATTGAATATTAACGTCGCACACTGTTTAGCTACACGAGGGCTTTTGGCGACGGACCACGTAATTTTGAACCATGGTCAAGCGACGTGGACAACACCTGAGCTGGCACCTCCCTCACTTAACTACCACACCACACCAACGGGAGGACATTTCAGCTCTCGACAGATTTAACGTGCATCGCTGCCCTACACGGCGGGTCTTTAGTGGTACTTGGCTCGAACTTGTGACTAGGCAAGGCAAGGTCCGATACCTATACCACTCGGCTACCGCGGCCTCAAACAGAATTGTTGAATAGAAGCATCGCGTCATGTTTTTATGTTTTTCCGAAGAATTAAAATTTCCATTCAATTAGATTTTTTTTTTACTGTATTGCATTTTGTAGCGTATTTTCAATTTTATGCCTATACAGGACCATCTTGCAAAAGTTTCCACTCTTTTTTTCTGGCTCCCCTAATTTTCTGAGGAATGTATTCGTATATATATTGGTTCCAAAAAAAAGTTAAAAATGGAATTTGAATTATAATTCTATGATTTTTTTATTATAAAAAATGAAGGATTTCTTACAGAAAAATATTACAAGTCATAGTTATAGGGGAAAATCATTTTTATAACTAGCGGTAGCTGATAATTACATTAGTCTTCATGTGAAATTTGACATTGTTTTCTTTTTTAAAATTCCGATATTTGGTTTAATTTGTGTTGTTGTAATTCGTATAAATTTTCCTTAAAATGTCTATCTGTCAGCCACATTCCTGGTTTTGGTTTTATTTTCTTCAGTTTACCAAAAAGCTTTTCACATAAGTAGGTATTGCTAAAGATAGAAAACGTGAATATTGCATGTTTACGAATTCCTGGTTATTCATCTTGTACATGTACTTCGAATAAAAATGGCTGCGGTAGCCCAGTGGTCTAGGTATCGGATCATGGCAGGCATGTCATGAGTTCGATCCCAGTACTACTAAAGACCCGCCATGTAGGGCAGCGATGCACGGTTAAATCTGTCGAGAGTTGAAACATCCTCTATAATAGGAGTTTTTCAATGTGCTATTATTATTTTTTTTCCTTTTCTTAGAATGTCTGGAAAATAGAAGCCCAGTCTTCAAGAAGCTTTGGATTTATTACAAAACCTAACATCTGAATGCAGTGATGCACTAACAGATGATTCTCGCTGGAATTTTTGTCAGGTTCTGAATAAATTAATAAAGAGGTTGAACGACCAAGTGTGCAGTAGTTCATATACAGAAAATACAGCGGCTTCAAAATTATTCAATCGGATTCTCACTCAAAATGCACAACGTGTAATGCATTTTTGTGTATTAATGAAAAAAAACTGTTTCTCTGAATGTGTGTGTGTCGTCAAGTTTATGTGTAAAATCTGTTAATATGTGTAAAAAAAGTAACTTTTAAAAATTTTATATTTTTCAAAAATAAATTTTTTGTGGCGGAAAATATTAGTGTTCACTGTTTATGTAGTAATTTTAAGAGTTAAAACAGCGTTGTGAAAAGGTCATACGAACTTTTTGTATTATTTGAATATTTCAACTCTCCGTGTACTGCTGGTACTTTAGAGCATCAGGTTAATTAATTAGCTCTAACGGATTAAATTTCCCAAAGTTTAGTTTTATATTTATGTATATCTTTTAGCAAACCTTCCCTTAAAAAAATTGCAGTACATCATAATAAGGTAAATAAAGGGTTAAAAAATTCAGAGAATTGTGACGATTTTATTAGTTCTAATTTCTGGTAAGAGTAATTGTTTTTTTAACTACCTTTTTTCTTTCTATGAATGCTGAAATATTTCTCTCCATATAATTTGTCAGAAAAAACAATTATTATTACATTCTAAATTCCTTTTAGAAAAATCTATTAATTATTTATCAAAATAATTACAGACTTATCAGGTATTTTATTAAGTTTCTGTATTTATTTTATGATTTAAGATAAATCATAGAAATTTTTTTATACTTTTTGAAAATTAAGAGTGTATACTTTTTTTTTCTTACAACTATTTCTTAGGTCACTTTAGCACAATTTCAGCTGATAACAGGCTTTAAATGTAACAGTTCTGTTTCGGTTCAACGAATAACAATGTTACATTCAATTCTGAAGATGGATTCGCTCAACTGCCATCGATTACTGTAATTTCCTGAGCACTTAATGGCATCGATTGCTGTGATTGCAACATGTATCGTAGCAGAGGGTGAGAAACTTGATAATCGCTGATGAAGTTTGCTTCTTCTTTTAAGAAATCGATATGACATCGTCCTTTAAAAAAGCTTTAAAGCCTTTCCCTTACATTTTATTTTTTTGGAATATTTTTTTTTCTTTTTTAAACCCCGTTTTCAAATGAGTATATAGAAATAGCAAGGAAGGAAGCCAGAACTTCATTACACAAACAAAAGTAATTATTAACTTAACATAAACAGGAAATTTAAAATACACAAAACAACATTTTTGACACATTAAAGGAGATATGCAGCGAAAATTATATGACCTGAATTTCCGTATAAATCCCTTAAAGTTCCCTTAAGTTGAAAAGTATTAAAAAATGCAACAGACAACAAAAGTGTTCTTACACTTGCAATTTCCCATAAAATTTAATGTTTTCGACTAATAAAAATTAATATAGTGTAACTGTAACTTTTTTATATCTGCAACTTGTTTTTAATGGAAAAACGTAATCAATTTTTAAAACGGGCTCACGCGTCTTTTCATTAACATGTCCTTTGGGTTCTTTTGGGGCCAGAATTAATGCCAACTCTTTTCCAACCAAAACCCAAGAAGTGAAACGAGAATAAAAGATGCAAAGTAGAAAGCTTTTAAATATCAGAAGTTAGAGTAAGCGGTGTGGTAATCTAGGGAATGTTAAGAGAGTGCGTGATTCAATTGGGAAGTGACAGCCAACAGAGGTTATCCCGAAGATAGAAACATTAGGTCGAGGTGCATACCATTGCACTCGAGTAAATACGCAACTTCTTTAAGATTGGATCGGCGATCGAAGTTAAGGTATGATTGACTATTTAATATTAGGATCTGAGATATTATTGGAATTGAGTTTAGGCGTGTTAGTTATTGTGATAGTGGCCCGAGTTAAGTTATTCCGATGTTATCTTTATTGTGTGTTTTGTCACCGTAGATTCTCTCATATTACTATTATCTAATCTGTTAGAATTTTAAGTTTAAGTTCTTAATAAAGCCATATTAAAAACATGGAAACTTCTAGTTTTTTCCTTAATCCTACACCTCTAGCTCACACAGATAATCAAAGAGAAGGGCACCCTGGAAGCGGGGGTGATATCACACATAGTATAAACATTATTTTGAAAAATTAAAAATAAAAAACCTACTAAAAATTACGCCACAAAAGCCTTTGTACTTTTAAAAAAACTCAACATAGCTTTAAATAGTGTATTTGTTTCTTAATTTTTTATTTAGCAAGATATCTTTTAGCATTCTCAACAACTTTTAAGCGTCTTGGTTTAGATTTTATCAATTTTTTTTTCATTTTTGTATTTTCTGTATCGCTATTCCTCCATTCTTCTGTGATCAGTGCTTTTAATTCCAATTTTTTTTATATGCCATATTTTCTTCTTTTTTAAAATTAAATTTTTATCAAATATGTTATACTAAGTAAAGATCAGGTGATTAAGGAGGTGTTTTCAGAATTTGGGGCAATTATAGGGACACAAGTGATGAGAGCAGTGTGCTTGACGTCATTATCTTATTAAAAAATTATCTAATCATGAAGCCGATTTATACACCTCCACGCAAGAACATATCCACCTCCATGCTGGAGCATAGAGGTAGAAGTGTTCTTGTTCCACATAAATTCTTGGAATTAAGTACCTCATTTTTTCTTCTACAAACTCTTATTCATCCATCGAAACCAAAAATGTTGAATTTTTGGTCATCCCTAGCAACTTGCTGTCCATGTTGAATTTTTTGAAACTTAATCCCAAGAATCTATTTGGAACAAAGAAGTATGGAGATGGGGGTGTAAATCGGCTTCAGGATTCGGTAATTTAGTATTTTTTGATCGTATTATGAATCATGAGTTATATTTAAATATTTTAAAGAGCAATTTTAAATTATTTGCCAAAAATTTGGATATTGGAGAGGATTTCTTTTTTTAACAAGATATTGACGCCAAACGTAGTGCTCTCAATATACGTCACTGGTGCCACTGTTGAAAATTTGGAAAACACCTCCCAAATCACCTGATTTAAGCCTAGTTGGATCTATTTGGTGATAATTTTATTTTTAAAAAAGAAAACATGACATACAAAAACAAAATGTGAATTAAAAACAATAATCACTAAAGCATTGAGGAACATCGAAGCAGAAATTATACAAAAAGCTATTGAAATCTAAACCAAGATATTTAAAATTGTTCCAGATGCTAAAACATACCTTACTGAGATCCAAATTGAGAAACAAATGTAATATTTAAAGCCAGGTAGAGATTTTTTTAAGTGTACCAAGACCCTTGTAGCGTAATTTTTTTAGTAGTTTTTTATTATTATTATTTTTTTTAAAAAAATGTTTAGACTACGTTTTAAAATTGATTTTTTTAATTCCATTTAGAATAAGTTTTAGATATTATAAAAAAAATTACGACTCGGATAAATTAATTTTTATTAGTCGAAAATATTTTTTAAAAAGAAATTGCATGTGTACGAACACTTTTGAATACAATAACTAATGTATAATTTAAACAGTCAATTTAAAATTAATTGAAAGAAAAGAAAAGATATTTAAATAGAACTAAATATTTTACAATATAAAAAAAAGATTTGTCTCAAGGTGTAACAACAGTTTTGTATAAAATTAGAACTCTAAATAAAAAAAAAAATATTTGTGAAAATTAAATTTATATTTATCTATTGAAAAACATTAACTTAGTGTGAATATAGACTATATTTTAAAGAGACGTTTAGAAACACAACATTTAATCACACTAAAGAAGGCCAGAATGATTACACACGTACGTTGCATAAACAGTTTAACAGTTTTCTCAGAGCCATCTGTTTGCATTCACACAATCTAATACACATGTTAAATTATGCAATATTTAACATCTATATTTCAGGAACAAAATAACACTAAATATATTTCCATTTTCAAATATGTTCTAGATCAGATATTATTTAGTTTGATATCAAATATATAGTTTCGAAGCAAAATCTTCATGTCCTTGTTAAACCATACACTATGTAATTTTTTAAGAATATTTTCTTTTAAATTTAACAGCCAAATGAATCTTAACATCAAAGTACTTGTGTATTATTTACTATCGATTTAAGGCCAATTTTTTTTTCATGTAAGTTACACTGCTGGCCACCGTAAATGCAACACCAAGATAGACAAGAGATAGCACAACAAAATTTATTTTGTAGATAACATGTTGACCAAGTATCAAATGATTAAATTTATAGACTTCTGTGAAGTGTGGTTCCTGCCAGGATCAGTAGCCAGAGTAGCCGCCATTGTTGGAGGTCACCACTGCAACATGCCTCGGCATTGATTCAAAGAGACTGTGGATGTGTTCTTGGGGCCCAGCAGACGAAGAAGCTTCCACGCGTTGCCAAAGTTGATCTGGTGTGGCATCTGGGGGTGTAATCTGAGTCAATCGTTGAGAAACCATGGACCACATGTTTTCTTTAGGCGAAAGATCCAGAAAGCGAGCCGGCCAGGGAAGCAATTCAATCTGCTGATTGACGAAGAACCTTTGGACAATGCGGGCTACGTGTGGTTGCGCATTAAGCTGTTGAAATATAGCTGTGGCCAAGGCCTGAAGGTAAGGAAGGACAACTGGCTCCAACACCTCGGAGATGTAGCGCTGGCTGTTTAAAGTACCGGCAATGCCTACAAGAGGAGTGCGAGAGTGATATCCAATACCGCCACATACCATAATAGCCGATGCAGGACCAGTGTGGCGGTGCATAACGCCACATTTTTGAATTGTAGAGTTTTTATCAAATTTGTGGAGATCTTCTCTTAGACGACTCATAGTAAAAAAATATCAATGTGCCACTGGTGGTGATACATGCCATATTTACCAAAGCGATTTTTGAATTGCAAATCACATTAAATACTGAAACGGAATTCTAGAATATGGTATTCACATGTGATCCACACAATAAAACTCGAAATGTGCAGTTTGCCTCCCATTTTCTGTTGGATGAATTTGTATTATGAATGAATCCAAACAAACAGCGTATTTTAAGTAAGAAATAGAACATTTTTATATATATAAGGAAAGCAATTTATCTATTTTTGACTTAGCGAAGCCGTAACAGCTTTGTATTGTCTTTTATCTCTTTGTTCCATGGAAGTAGACTGATTTTATGCGCATGTATGCCAGCCGTTAAATTTAAAAGAATAATGAAGCTATGGGTCTCTAAAGCGAAAGTATAGGAATCAATGATTTGCATTGGTAGATAATACAGACAAAAATACTAGTACTTAATTTATTGGAAAAGTTTTGTGTTAGTTTTTATCGTTTGAAAAGCAGTGTTCACAGAATCTGTATTGTGTCAGAGCCAAAACAGTTTCCATTTTTCGATGTTCGGTTTTGATCAGAAAAATATTAATTTTGAGTAAGTGTTTATTAAACTCGTATTATAAATATCAATTTGGTAAATAATGAAGGAAAATTTATGCTCGTAAGCGGTTTTTCTTTTGTTTATGAAATGTATACTTAAAATAGTTGATCGAAAAAGACCAAAAAACTAATCCCTTGACTTTCCAATAAAACTTATTTTTTCCAGACCTCTCTTATAGGTCATGTGGAGCACAGATTCACCACAGACTTAAGAAATCGTTAATTCTAAGAAAACTGTTTGTTATCAATGACCTTCACAGCGTAATCTATTGTATGACAGTCTTCATGGGAATTAAAATGTATTTGTTACCTATCTTCCTCCTTTTGGGGAGTGGTAAATGTTTTTTTTAGAATCGTTAGGTATTTGTTTCCACTGAGTTCCCCAAGCGACTACTTTATTTCTAAAATATTTTTTTATGAACAGACTACGTTTTCCCCCATGAACAACTTAGTAGTTTGATTGCTGTGTTGCACTACTTATTAAGGTTTATAAATGTAGATGAGTAGAATACAAAAAAAAAAAAAAAAAAAAGAAAGAAGCATCTGTCATCTCTATTGAAGGAAGTTGAAGTTGATCAAGCAAGGGTAGCTACTGCTGAAATAATGCATATTAATCATGATAGTGAAAGTAAATTTGAGAAAAGCGATAAACATAAGTGGAAAGGAAAGTTAACAAATGCTACATAAAGAAGTCCATCAAGAACGGTATGAAGCCACAAGTGTACCACAACACACACTTCGCCCTGTCAAAAAAGCCCAAACGAGAAAAAGTTCCTTTTACGTGCTATTTTGTCACTCATCAAAGGAGAATACAACTAGAATAACTTGAACAAAATATTACAGTTTTATCTGTAAATATTATTCCTCTAACGTTAACGAAAGGTTTCTGTGATTTGTGTCCTTTATTAAGGTCACGCGTATTTGAAACATTTTTGTTCAGTTTGACTGATATTTTTTCTCAAATTATTAAATAAAAATTGAAAAGTCCTTAAGAGTAGGTAAGTATATTTTCTATTAATTAAAGTATTCATTAAAATTACGATTTCTATCGTGTGCAATAAAAATAATTACAAAAAAAAAAAAAAAAAAAAAAAAGGATTGGGGTGACTCAAGTTACCCCGTGCAACCATTGGCGTTAGTATCGATTGCGCGCCTGCTTCTGGGTTAATAAAAAAGGTTTTTGATGATTATTTTTGTATATCCTACATTTAATGTTGAGTTAGAGCAGAAACTGTTCAAATATTTTTCTTTTAGCAAAGTAGTATTTAATACAGGACGGGGGTTGTTGATATCTGAATCGAAAGAAATAGTGTGATAAAAATGGTTGTACAGTTGTCGATTGCTCACGAAAAAATTATTTTCAATGTAGAATAAAGTTCAATGGTTTTCATCAACTTAATGCGATTATTTTATTCATTTGAATCTAATCGCGAACAAAAAACAACCTCCCTCCCTCAAAAAAGTAAATTAAAAGGGTTGTTCCACTTCTCTCTATCAGAAGGGTGGAATGTGACAAAATGAGTCCATAACAATAGGCTTGGTTCAAAAGTCTATTCAGGAATTCTTTTCCCTCACAACTGCTTTCCATATACCATGTGGTCAGTTGGTTGACTCTAATCTGTTGTTTTTTAGGCAAAGAGGGAGGTTAGTAACCCTTTTGCTAGGTAGTGCTACGTCTGCTATGTGTACTTTGCCCGTGAAAATCGCGGGATACTTTCTAAAATTCCAAAGATAAAATTCCAGGAGTGAAAAATAAATTACATTCTTGATGTTATCCGATGACAAATGAGAGTATCATTTATACAGAAAATAAGAGAGAACTAAATATTACATAGCTTCAAAGTTTCAATCTGTGAAGAGCAGATCATCTCAGAGGTGAGCGTTTTTTAAAATAAATAATAATAATTTAATTAATATTTGCAACCTTAAAGGGAAATGTGACTCATAAAATAACAAGAATAAAATTCTTGCTGAATAATAATACTTCTTGAACATATGTTTGAAAATAATCCGACTTCTAGTGAGTGAGTGTTTATTAACGTTGCTATCTAAAGCAACACAGGAATTATGTGATCCGAGCTCACCCGAAATGTCATAGAGCTAAAATAGTTATCCCGATAAACAACCTATCTCACATTTAGCATTCATTGAACAAAAATCTTTTCCTTTACATATTTTACAGAAGTACACAAAGGTAACTTTAGTTCAAAAATGGTTCTAAATAACAGAAAAATTTTAATAAAGTTTTTGATACCGAAATTACACTATTTCAAAACTGTACACTGGAATGTAATATATATATATATATATATATATATATATACATATATAATTTAATCACAACTCAATAATCAACCAAAAAATTGAAATCACATGAATCCCACAACACCAAAACCCATTTCAAAATATCAATGGCAAATATAGAAGATAAAATTCTAACTTTTTCAAAGAAAATTAAAAAATTTTAAAATAAAAATTTATAAAATATCCAAGTGCAACCTCGGACTTAGGACCGATAAGTGGGTTAAAACTAGTTTGATGGCGCCATCCTTCCCCCTATTGCAACTTGGTATGTTAATCGTAAAATATCCAATTCTCAAAAATTTAAAAATTTTAAAAAAATTAAACCATTAAACTTGAAAAATTAATCTATTCGCCATTGCATTTTGAAAGATATTATAACATTAAAATATTAAAATTCTAAGACAATTAAATGCATAGTATAAGTGAACCATCGAACACCAAAGATGACGCACCCATCTTTAAAATAGTTTTATAGGTAGAAAAATTGTCTAAAATCCGAAAGTTCAAATTAAAAACTCAGTATGTTCACAAATGAATAGCGTAAATCATTAAAAACTCACCAAAGAGCATCCTATCAATAATTCAATTCACAATTTTTGAAAGATTTTTCTCTCATATTTAATACAACAATTACCACTCCTATATTTTGCTCATAACTCCCACTAATGCCATGTCAATTCAAATGATTCATAATCTCACACTATAGTTTAACTATTTGGTATTAGATGCAAATAAGATTGCATTAAAAAAAGCTGTTTGATTGGTCATAAATAATTCTCACACTAGAGTTTAACTATTTGGTATTAAATGCAAATCAGATTGCATTATACCATATTGCATTATACCAGCATTATTGCATATATATATATATATATATATATATATGTGTGTGTGTGTGTACTAGCTGTAATACGCGTTCTTCGCACGGGTGAATTGAAAAATTAAACAATACAGGTTGAAAGATAAAAAAGTTTTTAATGAGTTAATTTTATGTGAATTGCAAATTAAACAAAAAGAACTTTTTGCATATTTCAGCAGCTGAATAAAAAATAAAAAAAAAACCCTGGTTGTTAAACTTTAAGACTGTAGGTCTAATAGCTGTGTGTGATAAAAAGGATTTTTTTATTTATCTATAACTCCCCGTAACTCTCTTGTGGGTCGATTTTTGAAAACTCCTTCCTAAGCTGATCTCTGCTCAGCAAAAGTAACACATTGTCACAAATTTTGTGTAATGAACGCTTAAAATAGTATAAATAATTTATATCTGGATTAAATTTAATTTCAAGTTAATATTACTTTTTGTTGTATTTATTTTATGTTAAAATCTTGCCACCATCTCTCCCTTCGAAATCTAGTTTTATTCTGAAATAAAAAGAATAGTGATTACACTGATCAAAGGAATAAATTAAAAGCGAGCGCGCACTAACGCATGGCGTAGGCAAAACAAAATGCAAAGTTTTGCTTCACACATAAAAGATAGATATATGATGTCGCGGACCGTTTTGCAGATTGCAAATTTTTTTCCTACTTTCTTGACAATTATCGTTATATTTTGGACACTTCACATAATATCTTTATAAATTATAGCCTATGTGTTATTCTGATAAATAAGCTATATTACTGTAAAGTTTCATTAAAATCCATTAAGTTGTTTTTGCGTGAAAGAGTACCAAACATCCACAGAAACTTTCACGTTTATAATATTAGTAAGGATGTATATATATGAAAAAAAAAAAATTCATTTGATTAGAGGTAATTAAGAGGTCGTGGCTGAAAAATTAAAGATGTTTGTTTGTGATCACATCATTTATTTGAGCATTCTTCTCGTACAGTGCCAAAATTCAAGTGAGGAAATTATTCATGTACCAAGTTTTTATATACAGGGACGAAAACAGGAAAAAACGCGTTATAAGAATTACAGTCAAAATGTAATACTATAGTGTTGACATTTTTATATGTACTTCCCAGACATTTGCATTTTAAAAGATTAATTTTTGAAAATTCTTATTCTATATTAATAGTTTAATAAATATGTATCTGTTTTTATATATTTATACAATTTTGATTCGATTGGTGATTATTTTGATGCTTATGTTGAAGTGAAGGAAAAACCTTTTTACAATAATAGAACGAAGATTTAAGTTTTTGTTTTATATTTAATATCTCTGTAAGATAAGGGTGTGTGTCAAATGCCCTGGTGTACGCACGCGTCCTGAAGGAAGAAAAAAATTGTAATAACTTAACTTAATAGTTACTTAAAATGCTAATGTAAAAATGTATTCCAAAATAAGTGATTGAAACCTATACTTTGCTAGATTTACGGAATTCTCCGTTGAAAGGATTAGACGTTTAATTTTTTGACATTTTAATTCACAATTCTAAAAAAATAATACCTTAATAACTTTTACGTGCCTTACTGAGCGATCGAAGTTTTCCCTATTACTCTTACGTAAGTTCTAAAAACAACTAATATTTCTTTTCTCTGAAATTCGTGTCTATAATAATTCTTTTAATATTTTCCCTTATTTTTCTCATTTTTGAAAGTATAAAGGGATAATTCTTTAATTGCGGTTGGGTTCAAGATAGGAGAAAATGTCCAGGCACAATCTTTTTTGATGTTAAAATTACCTAAATAAACGACGACTTAATTTATATATAGACATTACAACATTTAAATTAAAAAATGAAATGAATGCATTACATATATGTATCTATTGTAAAAATGTAACTAAAAATCTAGAATCTAAAATTTAAAAATGCACCTTAAGGTATCCGACTACGTTCGGAACCGTGATTTTAAAAAAGCTCATAAATGGATAACTTTCATGATATTTAGTGTCACTTAGATCAGACTACATGTATAAAATTGTTTTAAGGACATTTTGACAAAAAAAGTTATATAAATAAAAAATTTTGGCAAAAAATTAACTTAGAATAATCTTTTTTCAAAATGTTCTCCTTTTGTGAAAAATGCTTCTATTATAATAATATTTTGCCTGTATATAGCTCAAACCTCTTTACAGAGGCTCAACTATGATTTTTGAAAAATCAACATTATTTTTGGAGTTACAACTCATTGAAATAATTATCGGCTCTTTTTTCTTAAAATTGCTGCCCTCTGTTGTCGTAAAATATGGATAAATCCATTTCTAAGTTATATATTTCAAAAATTCTAGCTGAGCCTCTGTAGAGAGGTCTGAGCTATATACAGGCAACATATTATTATAATAGAAGCATTTTTCACAAAAGGAGAACATTTGGAAAAAAAATTATTCTAAGTTAATTTTTTGCCAAAATATTGTATTTAAATATTTTTCTTTTGTTGTCAAAATGTCCTTAAAACAATTGTATACATGTATTCTAATTTAAGTGACACTAAATATCATGAAAATTATCCATTTATTCGCTTTTGCAAAATCACGGTTCCGAACGCGTAGTCGGATACCTTAAAGAAACAAAAGCAAATGCTGTGTTTTTTGTAAGATATGGATTGAAATACGATAAAAAAGTACAAAGAAATAACAAGAAAGAAGATATATTTCCACAGTATATGTTTTTTGAAAACATCTATTGTATAAATGTATTCTTGAAAAGATCACACATTTTACATCAACAAAAAATTTAAGAGAGAGAGCTTTATTGTGATAAATTAAGATCTTATTTCAGATTTTCTTTAACTTAATTATAGCAATTATAGATAACAAACACGTTTCCATTCAACACGTTATTTTTTAAAATATGTATTTTTTTTAATGAATTATAGAGTTTTTATATGAAATATACCATATTGCAAAAGTAAACAGAAACAGATGAAATTTCCAAGAAAATTACTTTGGTTATTCTAAGAGGCACATGCATGCACGATGATTGATGCAACTAAAAATAAATAGAAATCTTGTTAATATACATGTGTCCACACTGCTATTTTGACTTTATTCAATTAACGCTATACTCTAAAATCGAAGTGGGCATTAAATCGATCGTGATCGACCGGTGGACCGGCAAGACTTTTGGTGGTGACTGCCTTCACGTCAGATCTAAGATATATATTCTTGGAACACCGACGCCAGCTAGACTGGAGTATGGGCTCTTCATAATGCATGCGACTATGTGTAGATTAGGAGTCTTCAACCCGTGGCTCGCGAAGGGCCCACTGAAGGCATTTTAATGTACATTCATTTGAATTTGAGGCAATTTTTAAAAAATGGCTTTGTCAGTTTTTGTCGTAAGAAACTCGATTTATTCTGCTATTCTTGATATTTAAAACATTTCACTGATGTGTTTGATATACATTTGAGTTAAAATTTTCTGAAAATGACGAACTTTTCAAAAATTGTACTGTATCTTAAATTTAAAAAATCTACCTATGCATAAAATCTTAGAAATTTTCAGAATATGGTGGACTCTCATCTTTAACCCTTTTACGGGCAAACAGCTAAAAAGCAGTTTTCTGTGATAAAGTACTTGATAAATGTAATGTTCTCATCCTCTATAAACATTATTTAGTCACAAAAAAAAAATTAATCTTTGGGTTTTTTTCTGGGTGGTGTCTAGACGTTATAGCCACTGCGCATTTAGGACATTCAACTTACTCTTTAGGACAGAAATAATGAATCATATTGCAATGAACTTTTTATAAAAAATTAACATTTGTGTAATACCTATTTCAATAACAATTAAATACAAAGTATAAGTGTAATTTAATAATATATAATGGAGTAATTGTACAATATAGAATACTTACTTAAAAAATACATAGAATACTTAGAATATACATTGAACTTGGTATCTATCCACATTTTATATTTTGTTTAATTTTAGTAAGAAAAGTTAGAAATAAAGTAATATTTTCGAGAATTTAAATTAGTTATTTCCTGAATTTGATTAGCTATTTACTGTGGAACTTAATAATATGCAAACGTTTTCTCCCAGCAGGAAAGCTGTAATGAAAGATTTTCGAACCCGAGAATCTTGTACCACGTATTGTAAACAAAGTTTGTTTATATTTCCCACCCCCAACATACTTAAGTGATTCTAAATGCTCTCTCTCAAGTACAGGAAAAGCGAAAATTTCTAGGTCATTTTTCTGTTCTAGGTAGGCAGTGGATAGAGCCTCTATCCACATATTCAGGGTTTCCAAAAACCTAAATAAAACCTTTTTTTTTTAAATTGTACAATTTCTTAATTCATTCAGGTGATAAAAAAGTATACTTGAGACATGTCGAATTTTTTTTCAAATATCAGAAATTTTATTTATAGTAATCAAAATACAAATTTGTAGATTTACACGGAGAAAAACTCTTTTTAACTATGAATCAGAGGACATGAAATGCAATAAAAGGTATCGTGTTGCCATCCGTATTAATTTTTATGCATTTTAGCTTCAATTAACGCATATAGATAGACTAAATATCCAACACCCGCTTTGAGAAAAATTTTTTAATGTGTCTAGACGTATTAGCCACACCCGCTATAGGGTTAACAGAATTGCAAGACATTTTAATTCGACTTCCAGTTAACTTATTATTTTTTTTTTTTTTTTTTTTTTATAAATTTCTTGACAGCAATATATTTTGGCAGTCGTGTGACCCGCAGATTACCGATAATTTATTGATGCGGTCCACTGATTTTTCTAAATGTGTTAATTTGTCTCTCGAGCGTGAAAGTTTGAAGGTAAATATGATCACCACAATACCACACAGCCTTAAAAATAGGTTTTCCCCCACACATAGATTAAAGAGGAAAATAAACGTTGATCAACTTTCACCGCGATAACACGGAATTGACCACTGAAACATCACTAGAGATATTCAAGATTGAAGAGGACAACATGCAGTCTAATCAACATTTGACAACAATAAACATTGAGTAAGACATTTGGATAAATTTTTCGACAATCAGTTTCTGCATCATTTCTTTCAAGGTTTTTTTACTAACACATGAAATCTCGGCAATGATAGAGCGGATCAGTTGGCCAAAGAGGCAACTTGCCAAGATGTGAATCTTTTAATGTCTGTGCCATTGTCCCACTGGAAGCATGTAGCTTGGGAAAGAACTGTTTCCTCCTAGAACACCGAATTCTTGGCCTCGCCTAAAGTTTTATGGACTAAAAGGTTTTTTCCAACCATTTATCAACGACTTAAATGTAAGAAATTTGCTACTGATTTCAAGTTATCCCAGATTCTAACAGGACCTGGAAATTTTAAGAGCTATTTATCTAGATTTAATTTAATTGGGAGTGATATTTGTTCTTGTAGTCAGGATGCTAAAAATGCGGAACATGTATTGTTGTATTGTAAACTATATTTCTGTAAAAGAGAGAATTTTAAAAAGGAGTTGAAACACTTAGAGATTTCCTGGCCACTTGTTTTGTCTTTGTTGGTCAATTGTACTGAAAGCTTAAATGTCTTAAGAAAATTTGTTTACTGTATAGATTTTTTCAGTTTGATATTGGAGTACCTCCCCTTGTATATGTTTGTGTATTTCCACTCTTCCTTTTTATTTTATGTTTTTGTCTTTAATGTTTTTTTCCAAATTTGTTTTAAATGTGATATAATTGTATTACTACTTACGTCTGTAAGCCTCATGTTATGCAATGTGGGGCATGAGGAGTTTTGCAAATAAATTAAATAAAAAATATATATATATATATGCAGTCTAAGTCTTCTACTGAGACTATAACTATAAGAGATAACTTAAATGAAAATTATTTATTTTTTAATGTATTTTGAATTGTTTGATAAAAAATGCATCATTTGATATCATTAAATTTGCGGGTAAAATTTTTATGTTTGTATCTTGCATTTTGCTTAAAACTTCGTTTTAACAGAATTTAAAGTTTATTTTTATTGTAGTTATGTAAGTAAAAAAAGTACTTATTCTGCATTTATTATTATTATTATAATATAAATATTGTTGAGCTTTTTTTAGCTCACCACACTTACGCCACTGGGTGGAACGCAACAGTTTCAAAAAATTACAAATAGACCGTATCTTATAAAAAATCTGCCCACTCGTGCTCTAAAGCAACGTGTTGGCTCTGGTGATATTCTGACTCAGCATACAAGACATTTGGATAAATATTTCGACAATCAGTTTCTGCATCATTTCCTTCAAGGTTTTTTTACTAACACATGAATAAAAATCTTTTCTTGCAGGATTTATACTTCCAAGAAAGCACAAAACTCAATCCAATCGATTTTGGAAGAGAAGATTGGAAGATCATTTTTTTTTCTGCCACAGGAAATAAATTTTAGAATGATAGATTTATACCTAGGTTTCTGAAAAAGCCTTTTAAACATATGATGTTATGAATATTTTTTGATATGTTGATATATGTAGAATATTTCAAGGTATATGTTTACTCTAGCTGTATATATTTTAATCGATTTATTCATTTTATTATAGAATATGATTACTGAGTGCTCCAAGAATCTAATCGTTGTTCAAATCATCACAAACAAATAAGTTTGGTAAAATGTAGGTATTCCATCATTTTGATTTAAAGTTCCATTTCAAATTCTGTCTGCAGAATGTTATAAATACTTATAGCCCTTTAAATTTCATGAACACATCGAAAATGGCTATACATGCCAAGCCTTTCATCCTGGAATGGCCAGGATAAAAGGCATGGCATGTATAGCTGGTGGATTCTAACACTGCGATCTCTTTGCGAGTGGAATTGCACACACAACACTGTTATTCTTATCATCATTTAATATACCTTTGTTAGTAAGTGAAGAGATTGTTGACACCTTAACTATCTCTAACTTAAATTTTAAGCGATCTATTTTGATTTTAGGAGGATTTTTATTTGATGCTGCTTCTTGTTTTCACAGAAATCAAGAATTTGCAACAGCTAAAACAATGAAATGAAATGGGCACAACAGACTTTTATGGTAAAGAATGTTCTAAAATTGTCTTCCCATTACAAATATTTCCATGTTTTTCTTCATTCCTGATTCTCCTTTCAGTATACGTGATTCATATGTTTTGGGTGCAGCATTGTCAACATCCGAGGTATCACTAAGTTCTGATCTAAGTTAAATCTGATTTATTCATCAATTGGAAAATTTCTTCTTGTGTGAGAATCGTCTCCTTTCAGACACCTGAAAGTTTTTTGTTAAAAGTTAGCTCAGTATTCCATGAAAAATAATAAAATGCATGAGAACATTTTATTATTTAAAAAAATATATATATTTAAACCGCACCATACAAGCTCCAACCGGGGGGTAGGGGGTTTGAGGGGGAGCAGATGAATGCAGATATCTGTGTAAAGGACGAAAATGGCATACCACTCATCAAATATGTGAAAGAGAAAATTAATTGCAAAAAAGTGCCAGAGAAAGAAAAAGGGACTCGTCCGTGGTAACCCTCAAGAAAATATGGTTTTAGTTGTATAATAGTATATTTCGTTTTTATTTATGCTTCTATCAATCTTATTGAAATAGAAAAGAAAACTCACATGGCAAGAACTTACCTTTATAGCTGCAGTGACTCCAGTAACGCCCAACACGCACGATCGTGCGGGTAACGAAATCCCGAGTTCCTACAAGCAACATTAATAGAGTATAATTAATATTTTTTTTTCTATTTTACAGTTATTTAAACATTAAAAGATAAATTTGTATCCAAGCAATTAGAAATCTATCGATAAAATTATCTTTTTACGACAGATAAAAAGAAGACGTGTTTTCGCTGTATTTGAAAACAAAGCTAGATTTGCCAGCTGAAAGTAAAACATGGGTCACAACCATCGTTTGTTGATAAAAAGTGATACTTTACACTTTCTACAAACCCGCTCAATCGTTGGATTCGGCATTTTCTTACATACGACTATTCCAGCAGCAAAAATGTTTATGAAGATCTAACCCGCACGATCGTGCGGGTTGGGTCTTAAAGGGCTGAACAAACCATAACAATGAAGTAATTTTTGAAATCTTTTAATCTGAAAAAATCATATCCCTAAACTACCCCACAATTTATGAAATTCCATAATTTAGAAAAAAAGTAAATACTTTCTTTAACTAAAAAAACTGCTTCGAATTCTTAATTTTCAACACAAAAATTTTAAAATGGTGATACTACCTTTTTTTTAAATAAATTCTACCTTGTAAGTTTCCACAGATAACATTTAAAATAAATTACAAGGATTTGGAAGGTAACTTAAAAAGGTTACGATGGGGAATGGAAGTCGACACATATGTGATAACTGTAAAAGTTGTTTTGGAAATGCTTGGCTGTAAACTTTTTGGGATGTCCTCGAATTGATTACTGACTTCAGAGACAAACCTGTTACCCATTTTCTGCTCTATATTCACTGAAATCAGAATATCCCTTCTTTCAAATGTTTTTAATATTTAAATCTATAACAATTTATTTATAAAAAATTTATATAAACTTCTGAAAGAGATTGCTATATTCAAGTTATCTAAGGATTTCTATTACTCTCTGAAATCTTAAAAGCTGAATTGTACCACAGTTCTCGTGGAAGATCCAACCCTGATTCTGTTGGATGGAGATTCACCAAGTTCTCGGAAGATTGCCTTTGATTGATTCAGTATCATATCAGATTCAGACAAGGACAAAATGGATTTCGAAATAATGGATTTTATGTCATGAAGGTATGCAAAAACTGAAAGAGACCATCAATAAGATCCAAGGCTCAGAAGAACTACTCAAAGCTTACACCCAGTTACTCAATGAAGGAAAACCGGACGTAATCAAAGAAATATCAGATAGCTTGAAGAAATCAATTAAAAATGCTAAAAGAAAGAATGCCTTTGTTGGTGAACTTCTTTTTCTCCCACTTGGTATTTTACCTGACTTCCCTAGCCATAAGACCACATTTGCTAATGTTGTGACGGGCTCACGCGTCTTTTCTGTAACATAATCTCTGGGTTCTTTGACGGCCAAGATTAATGGCAAATCTTTTCCATCCCAAATCCAAGAAGTGAAATGCAATTGTAAAATGCAAATAAGATAGCTTTTAAAAGAACAGAAGTTTTAGTAAGCAGGATGGCAATTTAGAGAAAGTTATGTTTAGAAGAGATAGAAGTGTGAATTGACGGCCTATCAAAAGATTACCAAGATTTCTAGCCATTACTACAAGGTGCATACTATTGCACGCGCGCCTTAAAGTCTCTGAAAGTGATTGAACCTTAGCTTGAATCAAGGTAGGACTGATTATTTGATATTAGAACTTGTAATATTATCAGAATTGAAAGTAGGTGGATAATATAATTATTTAGATAAGTGATCTAAGTTACGCGATCAGGTTTAACTACAGCTGTGTGTGTTTGGTTTATTCTCACTTAATATAAGTTTATCTAATTTATTAGAAATTTAAGTTATATTCTTAATAAAGTCATATTAAGAATTTTAAAATGTCGATTCATTTCGAGAATCCCACACCTCTAATTCACGCTGACAATCAAATATATGGTCGCCATAGAACGACCA
>BMAV01004969.1:42711-55506 GCA_019973955.1 Trichonephila inaurata madagascariensis
TATATATATATATATATATAAACCGATATATTAAAGTAAAATATATTTAATTGCCTAACAATAATTTGAAAGCAAAAATATTTTTTTAAATTCACAAATATTTTTATAAAATTTTTTGGAAACGTTATACTATTGTTCATTAGTCAAGATTGAAAAATATAAAATATAAAAAAATATATATATAAAAATATATATATAATAGGCCGTGGGTAGCCTAGTGGTTAGAGCACCGGACTCCGGACCGGAAGGTCTGGGTTCGATGCCGTATCGCCAAACACCCTCCGAGTAAACACGGAGTAGGTGCTCATTAAATCAGTGGGTTAGAAAGTCTTAAGAGCTGAATCAGGAGTGCAGGGAACTGGAGAAAATTTCCCTCCAATTCAGTTCCATGCCTAAATTGTATAGTTGGAGATCGGCGGTGGTGTCGCCATCTATCGTTCCTTCGGATATTTCTCGGAGCTAAATCGTACTGTCACCTGTATGGTGCTCAAGGCTAAGGCCTAACGACAGGCCTACTTCTAGCCTATTGCCACGATGAATTTTGTGGGCTTCTATCTGACTATGTCAGACAGGTGGTATGAGCAACAACAAAAATATAATTATAAAATAATAGTATCAAAGTATTATTTTAACCTCTTATAATAAAAGTATTTATTATAAAAAGAAATCGCAAGTTTTATTTCAAGTGAATAAATTGGATTAATGATTAATTTTTTTTAAATTATAAAATAAAATCTCTCAAAATATACGAATATAATTTCGCAGTTAAGTTTAGAATGATATGAAATACGCAACAAAACTATAAAATACTGTCATTTCCAATTCTATTATTATTGAGGTTGGTGTTTCATTTACATTAACACTGTTGTTTTTACTAAAGCCATCTGATCAACAAATGCCAGTTAGAGGCCCTCGAAATTCATCATGGTAAAGGGCTAAGTGACACTTGTCGTTCTCCGTGGCTTTGAGCACCATGCAGGTGACAGTACGATTAGGCTTTAATTCCACCTCAATTTTAAAGGAGAACAACATGGAGGTGGTCAGAGGACTCCAGCATCACTTCCCCTTTCACCTATCTCACGAGAGAACTTATGGCTCAACGGCTATTTAAAGTACCCTATGCCACAATGGCACTATTCATTCACAAACATCCATGCCTTCGCCGGGATTTGAACCCAGGCCTTACGGCATAGCACTTAGGGCAGCGCTTCTCAAACTGTGAGTCGCGGACCCCTAGGGGGGCGGGATAACCCTAAAAAGGGGGTGCAAGCATATTGAAAAGGCGAAAACCAAAAATTATTTCAAAAAAATATTAATTTTTTGAAAGTAAAACACAAACAAAATACATTCTGTCATAATACAAAAAATTACACTGCTGGCCACCGTAAATGCAACACTCTGAAGGAAGCATGCAAACAACATGAAACTTACAACATGCCTTAGCGGAGGTGAGATATGCAAATGATTAGAATTTCAGCGCAGACACACATCACGCGCGCCTGTGGCGCCACCTCAAAGCGCTATTTAAGGCTTGGAGATTTCGACGATTTCAAGTTCAGCAATTGTATTTTTTTTGTGTTTTTTTCAAAAAACGATCATTTATGTCTCGTAGAAAACAGCGAACAGCTTTTGATCAAGTATCCGAGTTTGACAGAGGAAGGATAGTGGCCTACCGAGATTGTGGATTATCTTTCAGGAAAATCGGTAGCGGTGTTCGACGAAACCAAACAACTGTAATGCGGATATGTGACCGTTGGATGCAGGAGGGTACGACGGACCGACGTGGTCGATTGCATCTACCTCAGTGTACCAATTCACATGAGAACAGGCAAACTGTGCGCATGACAGTGACGGATCGCTCAGTCACATCACGAACCATAGCACAGCATATTGAGTCTGTAACGCATCATTCAGTGTCTGCGTGTACCATTAGACGCCATTTACAGCTGAGTTGTCTGTCCGCAAGACGTCCATTGCTTGGTCTACCCTTGACGCAGAACCACAGACGTCGCCGCCGCCAATGGTGCGATGAAAGAGGGATGTGGGTGGCGGAATGGAATGAAGTTGTCTTTACTGACGAGTCTCGCATCTGTCTGCAACACCACGATGGTCGGATTCGAGTCTGGAGACACCGTGGAGAGAGGATGCTGAACAGCTGCGTTAGGTACCGCCATACTGGTCCTGCACCGGATATTATGGTATGGGGTGGAATAAGTTAATTAATTATAATTAATCTTTTAACTAATAGTGAATCGTATAAATTTTATAAAGTTATGCGATTCACACACACACTCCCCAAAGCCAGTATTGCACGCATATTTTTGGGGGCGGGGGAGGGAGAAAGGGAAAATAGGAAAATCCTTCTCAAACAATGTTAAAGTCATTTTATTGCATTCCCTAGTGTTCGGAATAATTTTATGGATAGTAGTGAACATATTTAGGATAGACGTATATATATGTCCAGGGCAATTTACACACTGGCTGAGCGTGACTTTTATATACGTCGGTGTCGAAGAGGTTAAAGTCGTATTGTAGATTTAGCGTCAAAGTATCGTATTATCGAATTCAATAGATTGTTATTGTATGGAGGGTAGCACGATGAAAATTGTGATTCAATATTGGGTCGCAAGTATTGAAAGTTTGAGAAGCACTGACTTAGCGTCACTGAGCTCTATCCCGGATGGGTGACACTTCAACACTCCCATCAATTTGTGATTGCCGTGGTAGTCTAGTTTTCATGTTCGCGAGCATATGGTTGACGTTATGAATACGCAGGCTTTAAACCCAATGCTGCTGAAGAATCGCCGTGTAGAGGAGCTAATAAACATTAAAAGTCTGCTGATTCTCAAAGTCTTCCTGTGTTGGAAGTTTGCAGAAAAGTGCCAGTTTAGGTGTCGTCACCGTCACCTGATCCATGTTCAAAATTGTGTTGCCCTCGTGGCCCTTCAAATCAAAATCATATTATAACCATAATATTTTTTTTTTAAAAAAAAATAATTTCCGCTACGTATCTAAGAACATCAACTTTTATTACCTTAAAATTATCATTTAATCATGATCTGGAAAGTATCGTTCCTCCTATATATTCCAGAATCTTTTTTAGTCCTTTATCTACCGACGGTATTTATAAGTACCACTCACTTGGAAATTACATAGAATAAATATTTTTACTAATATTCTGACGATACTTAGCAGGAATATTCTTTGAAATACACTCTTCCAAGATATATGGCAGCACGGGTTCTACGATGAGTATTTTAGTGAGGAAGCCGAATAGTTTTATAGCAGAAATTGAGTTTTCAGCTGACGGCTTTTTCAGTGCATTGCGAAGATTATCAAGATTATATAAACGCAGTTTTAGAATATTATGAATCTTTACCACCCATCTGGTATAGTGGTTAGTGAGGCTGACTACTGTGCCGTAGGGCTTGGGTTCGAATCCCGGGGAAGGTGTAGATGTTTATAAATATATACTGCCTTTGCAGCATGGGAGTTTTCTAAATAACCGTCGAGCAACAAGTGCTCTCGTGAGATTCCTGAAAGGGGAAGAGACATGGTAGGCCCCTGATTCCCCTCAGGGTGTTCTCCCTCAAAATTTGGGAGGAGCCGAGTACAATCGTACTGTTACCTTTACGGTGCTCACAGCTACGACTAACGATAGACGTACATCTAACCCTTTGCCGCGATGAATTTCACGGGCCTAAATCTGAGGCATTATCAACAACTATAACAGGAATTTTATACAAAGAATTAATTACACAGACAACTTTTCAACTATACAAGGATCAAAATAGTCTTCATAGAACATCCAAAAAATTCAAAATATGGTCTTCAAAAGTGTGGCTTACTTTTGCACCCGAGTCGTGATGTAAACTATTTTAGAAGTATTTTGTAAAAGTTGAAACTATTTATACACTATGTAAAAAGTAAATCCGTATGATACTGAATCCATATATATATTTCGCATGAATAATTCAAGAATCATACGCTGAATTTTAAAGGAAAAGCACAACAGTAAATATTTTTAAGGAATACAAACTATTGACTTTCGGCTGTCACTTCTTCAAACTTTTGCTACTGTGAAACATTTTCCTTTCGTTATATTTCCTCCTGTTTGAAAAATAGAAATCAAATACATGTAATCTCGAGTTATTTTATTAGTTGTTTGCTCAAAGTAGTTAGAATGTTCTTCAGAAGGTCTTTAGCAGTTTGAAATTGATATTAATTTTCCTATTCAATACTTAACAATTTTTGTAGGAAATTTTGTATGTATTTTATATGTGTTATTTTTGTATGGTTTATATTTTGTATAAGTAGAGATAAATAGATGTTCATTAACAAACTGCCTAATATTATGTATTTTCAGTTTTCTGTTATCTTTTTTTTTTTTTGAATATGAAACATTGACACCTCGTTTTGTAAGGAAAATAAATTATTGAATTTCAAAGTCTAAAAAGAGAGAGTTCCTCCCTCATTTTTAGAATAAATGGAAGTATTTTGAAAGTCATACATTCACATAAATTTCAGATAATCAGTTTGTAAAAACAGTGGTTTCTAATTAACACACTTTCATTTGCTTTACCTGTATGTAACGTAATCTTCCAACTCAATTTTTAACTCTTTAAAAAGGTCAAATTAATTCTTAATTCTGCCCAAGTGTCACGGACCGATGACAGTATAATATTTTAATAATTTTTGTTCCATTGTCATGATCATGATCCTCAGGACGTATGATTTCCCATTTCCGGATTTGGTGAATAATTCCAGATCCCATTTCCAGATTTAGTGATTAATTTCAGATTTGGTGACTAAAAGTTTAAGTTACAACCCTAAAGCCAGAGCACCCTCATGGTTAATACAAATACAACAAACATACAAAAAAGTGTTTTATGTGAAACGGGAAAGGATGTGTCAGCAATTTCTTACAAAAAAAAATTGCTTAACTTTTCTGAAAATAAATAAATAAATAAAAAAAGATTGGAGCATGTGGAAAGAAATCGCGTACGTTCTAATTGATTGAAACCCAGATATAAAGTCTGCTTTTCTGAATACTCCTATCGGCTCTGTGGAATGAAACAATATTCATTGCTTCATTTTACCAAAACAGCTGAAAATTGATTCGGAGATCACCGGATTAAATAATTTCTCACAAACTCTTCAATTCAAAACGTGTAGTTTTATCTCTAATGCTGATGCAAGTTTCAGAGAAAGTATTGAGCTCTTTTAGTAAGGAATGTCATTGGTCAATGATTTTCCGGATTCTAAAAAAATGACGCATTTAAGATTAATTCATCAAGGAGTAAATGATAGTTTAAGAAAAATAAAACACACTTTTTACTTTAGATCAAACTAAAAATTGAAAAATAAATTATAGTTTACAAAAACTAAAAAAACAAAACAAAAACTCTTCTATAGCTAATGGAACTAAAAAGTAAAAAAAATTAATATAAGAATAAAGGGATTAACAAGAAAATTAATGTCATTATGGTAAAAGCGGGGGGGGGGAGGAGGGGACTCGATATCAATTGTTATAATTTCTTACTAATTCTATGCCGAAATTCAGGTTTAGTGTGAAAATTTAGTACAAAGCGCCTCACGCTTCTACCACAATGAGATTAATCCCCCCCCTTTTTTTAAATTATGGTTTATTTCATGTCATCTATCTATATTGTTCAGATTATTAGGATTTTCCTGTTCGGTCGGGACAGCAAAAAATGATTTCTCTTAGAAAAGCTGTTCCTTTGTTTTTGAATCATGCTTTATATCCATGCATGTTTATATCATGCGTAACATTACCTTAAAAGCATATATGCCCTTTTTAATTCGTTAAAAACTATTAAATTTTTTTTCATATGTTTTATATATATTATTCCTGGCAATATATAGTACTATTTAACAAACACGTTCTCAAAATGTTGCACTAATATTTAACCAAAAATTATTAGAAAATATTGTGTTTTAATTCCAAGAAATGAAAATAATTTTGAATATTTTTCGTGTGGGTACTTCCTGCAAAAATTATTTCGAATCTAGGCATTTTTTAAGTTTAAAAACACATCAGAGAGAAGTCGGCATGATTTTCTTAAAAATTTAGAAAATAACAATATAATTTTGAAATTTTGGTTGTTTTTAGCACATTTTGTATCTCAAGAAATATTTTTTAGTTTATTTTGAAAGATCTGAATGTCATCAAAAAGGAGAGCTAAATTTTTGTTTGTGAATTAACGAAAAATAAAGTTACAAACAGAAAAAAAATATTACTTAAGCAAAATTTGCTTCTTGTTATAAATATAGCCTGCTAAATCATGAGGTCAAAATCTTTTTTCATATACTTTTTGCAGGTTTTATGTTTGGTGAAACACAAAATACAATATAGAAGATTTGTTTTCATAAATTTGGTTTTTCATTGCACTGATAATTTCTGTTTTAGAATATAAAGATTACGATGTGCTAAAACTTAATTTTAGTTTCTTAAATGTGATGAGAAGTTGAGCTTTGCTTTTTAAAAATAGTTGAGTATTGAAATCATGTTTTTCAAAAAGAAAAGAGACTTAAACGGACTCGGCGCCTGTACACATTTTTGATTTATATATTTACATGGAAATGTTTACCTGTGCGTTATTTGAACACACGAAAAGTATGCATTTCAAAAGAGAAGCCCCATTTTTAAGCAATCAAATATTTAAAACTTTTGAAGAAATATTGCAATGTTTCAAAATTTTTACAATTTCTACAAATTTTAATATGTTTGATTAATTCTTTTGTAATAATTTTAGAAGCATCGCTGGCAATCGTGTGCATGGGTTTCATATTATGAATGATGGATTTTTAACAGTGTTTTTCGTGTAGCGGACACTATGAAAACAGTAGAAAAGAGCGGCATTTAACTTAGTTGATGTTTTAAAAATAACTATTCACACAACAATCCTTATCAAGTGTACTAAGAGAATGACAATACATGTCCTACAATACTACCAGAAAAAGTTTCAAAACTTTCTGTTGAATATATATATATATATATATATATATATATATATATATATAAGCCTTAGTATTTTAAACACACAATTATCGTGAAAAACAAGTAATATAAAAAAAATTAAGTCAATTCCTATTTAGATCAACAAAATTTTTTTTTATTTCAGCTACTTTTTATTAAATAGTTACAATTAATATAAATATGTACATACATATGACAGAATCACAACATTAAGTGGTAATTAATTTTGATTAATTATCGTTAAAGTATCGTATTGTCATCCAAAACAATCGTGTATATAAAAGTTCAGTTCCACTGAATGCTTTAACACGTGAGAAAAAAAAATCTTTTAAAGTTTTGACCCTAGTCGCTAAAAGTGAAACCAACGCCAAAATGGTCGCTAAGTCGCCAAAAATGATGCCAACGAAGCTGTATCAGTAATTCTTTAAATAATTAGTTTTAATCAAATAGTTTTTATTATATATGATTAAATTACTGTATTGTCATCCAAAATAATCATGTACATAAAGTTTCAGCTCAATTGAGCGCTTTAAAGTGTGTTTTATTAACTATTAAGAATTCCATTAAGAAAAATAAATAAATATATAGAGAGTGTGGGCTAATAGTGTAGGAATTAAAAAAAAATGGTCAGTAAAAATTTTAAAGATCAATAAAATAAAAGAAAGAGCTCACATGCAGACGTCACATGTTCCAGTTTCAATTTTTGCTTCGACATACTGTTAAAAAAAAGTGAAATAACTGGCTAAATAGTGTAGCTAGAACTACAAACTTTTATCCACAAGTTTTGAAAAATTGTGAAATAAAAACGAGGCATTAAAAAATTGATATGTTTATCATTACTTGAGTAATATGTCAATTTAATAAGAACAAGAGCCTTCACTTCATCTGCACGATAATTGCTAGTATACGTCAGAATAGTTATCGAATCATCTATATTCCCGTTGGAATTGAGAATCATTTAAATCCACGCCGTGTGGCAGTAACATAATAGATGTTAAACAGCGCGTACATAGTCATTCTCTGAACCATTTTCCCCTGTCCGGAACAATATGTGTGTTAATGCATCGCTTTTAAAACATTAAATGAGAGCAAATTTGATTCCATTCAGGGATATAATGGGGACTTCAGTTATGATATATTATCGAAGTATTTAATTCATTCCTGTTACAATAAATTTTACTTGTTTGTATTTTTTCAAACATTTTGATATGAAATAAAATTCAATACTCATAGAAAGCTGTTCGAGAAAAATGTCCCTGAAACGGCTTACAGTAAAGGAAAAAAAAAATTAAATTCATCACATAGATTAACATGTTAATATGTATCTGTTATTCGGATTAACAGGTTCATCATTCAGATTAACAACAGGTATAAATCCTTAGAGATTTTATTCTGTTGATAGAGATTAGAGAATTTTATCTAAATACTCTTCAACTGTAGACACATTGGATTATTTCTAATGGCAGGAACTTTGCTTGAAATTTTTCCCAAACACTACTTTTAAAGAGTGAGCAATCTAATTGCAGTCATTGGCATTAATGACCAAAACTTAAGTCAGAAAACAGGATTATTATCTCTGGAAGTTTGTAAATCATTTTTAGCAATGCTTCCAGAATAATGAAGAATTTGAGGGTGTTATAAATATAGAATAACTTTTTATGATAAAGTAACGGGCTTCCTGGAATAAAATTACACTTACTAAATGAATAAATGTAAATCCAAAATGCATAAACAGATAAAACAAGCAAAAGGAGCAGATAGTAAACAAAACTAATTAAGTTTGAATTTCCGTTTTGTCTAAAGAAGATGAGAACCGTGAAAGTTTTTAAGAATAACCTATTTTTTGTTGTTGAGTATGCAAGTAAATACTTTCGGTGGAAGATGTTGACCTTGGCAAGATCTTTTATTTGAACCTCTAACCATGGACAGGAACCGTGCTCTGCACGCGTTAGAAGAGTGGGCTGAAAAGGTATCCCTATTGGGGTCAGTCATTAAGCGCTCCTTATTTTTGTTTGTTTTTGTGGGTTTCTGGTCATGGGCTCACTGCATAGAAAAAATCCCTTAAAAGATAGTAGTTTTTTGATGTCGGTGGACTTTCTGAGTGACATTTAGAGAAGGTTATTTTTCCAGCCATTATTGCTTCTGATATACATTTCCAGGTCTGAGTGTCATTGGAACGTTTTTTTCGTTTATGTTGTATGCATTCTCTTGTTGATATAATGGGCCAGGTGTAACAATGCCTTTTGAATCACTAGTTGTGATTGACTGGAAAAGTCTTCATGGAATGCATAGTAAAACAATGACGTTAGGCTATGTCGCCATCTAGCATTCAATTCCTGGGTCACTATTTCGGCGCCAAGCTGTTGTGATGACCGGGGATGGCTCATGAGGATCTTGGTTGCTGCTCTGAGGAAGGGTGATTTGCATTGTCTACCTATGGTTCCAGAGATCTGCATGCATTGGACCAGTGGTCTCCAACCCCAGTCCGCGGACTGGTACCGGTCCGTGGATCAAATACTACTGGTCCACAAAAGAAACATTAAATTATTTCCATTTTATTTACTGCGGCACATTTTTCTTGGATTTGGGCTGCTTTTTGTAAAAATCACTTTATATTCCTTGTTAAATCACTTTATATTCATTTTTGGTGTAGCTATATTTTATTCTGAAGGCCCATTTATATATATAAATGCAATTAAAATAAAATTATTAAAACAAAACAATCTAAAATATAAACAATGAACATCCTCCCCCTCAGCGGGCCGCAGTAAAATTATCCAACGTTGACCGGTCCGCAGCGATAAAAAGGTTGGGGAACAATGCATTAGACCAGTGCTCCGTAACCCCCGGTCCGCGGATCAAATGGTACCGGGCCATTCGTTTCATTCCAACTGAATTTAAATTCCTAGTTCTATACACCAAATTAAAAATATGTGTTCCATTAATTTTTTTTTAAAAAAAGGGGCCCCTAAGGTAGTGGCATAAATCTTTTAATGTTTTAAAAAGAAAAAAAGAAAGAAAGAAAAGAAAAACACTGCAACTATTTTCTCTTTCAGTTAGCAGAGCATCTCTACTTTCTCTCGCTGGCTGCCCCTGGGTCAAAGCATTCCCTTCTCTCCACCCCATTCGAGAGGGGGAGGGGCAGCCGCCTTTCTCGGGGATCCGGCCCTCTTGGAGCTCTCTTGTTTCATCCTCCGGTCGGTGGAATCAGATTCATCGGGAGTCAAAAAGGGGTTTCGTGGGCGGCCACGCCTTAACCCTCAAATACACAGCTGCCGAATGCACGTGTGAATGTCGTTTCCACAAAAAAGACCTATCTGTGTGAAGCGGGGTTTTCTGCAGTAACAGCAACCAAAACAAAGCAACGGAATAAACTGGACATGAGCAACACACTTCGGGTGTCATTGTCTCCAATTACCCACAGATGGAACCGCCTCATTGCAAAGAAACAAGCTCAGGGTTCTCATTGATTTAACATTCTAGTAAGTTAAAATGTTAAATCACTTTATATTTTGGTGTAACTGTTTTATTTTGAAGGCATAATTAAATAGAATTAAATTCTTTATTAAATTTTTATATTCTTTATGTATTAAATACAATTAAATACATTTTGCTATAAATCAAAATAATCTAAAATATAAACAATCAATGTCCCCCTCCCAGCGGGCCGCGGTAAAATTGTCAAACGTTGACCGGTCCGCAGCGATAAAAAGGTTGCGGGGCACTGCATTAGACGACTGGGACAAAAATAAATCTATATTCGGGCCCGTCGTTAAGGGTTTTTATTTTTGTCTATTGTTTCAGAGTTGTGAGAGAAGGGGTTGTTGCATAACGCAGAAAAATTAAATATTTTGTACTTTGTAATCTTTCTTCATAAAAAAATAGTCATATTAATCAGTGATAATTATAGTATATTAAATACAGTATGCATTAATGTGACACACTGCAATACATTGTTTCCTCTAAGTTACTAAGCAATTTGGATCTCGTTTAATTTTTTAAGGTTATTTAATCTTCTTATTGCAGTAAAGTAAAGAAAAATTCTGAATCTATGTCTTATTTAAAAAAATTAGGTTAATATAAACAACAATAATTTTCAGATTTATATTTTTAAACATGTATGGATTTCCTTTTATGAATTGTAATAAAATTGAGTTGAGTTCATTTTAAGATTTTCTACACAAAACACACAATTTATACAAGGTCCTTGAAAAATTATAAGGTATGATTATCGCTTTACAGAAATCTTATGTATTAGATACATTTAAAGTAGGACAATAAAAGACATTTTTCTGATCAAATTATTTGAAAATTGCATTTGTATACCTAAGAGTATGGTATACATCATCTGTCTCTATGGCAACCAGAATTTTCGTTTAATCTCGTTGATGAAATCCTTAATGCATTAATGTATACTGATATACATTACCATTAACAAGCAACATGTCATATTCTACCTTTTATTTAAAAGAAAATCTGACAAAGATACTTTAAACCAAATAATTTACAATTAGAAAATGTACTTTAAGGTATCCGAGAATGTTTAAAACTAGAAAAAGTGTACGGATTTAGAAAACACATAAAATTGTCTTTAGAATAATATTACAATAAAAAAAAATAGTACAAATTTTGACAAAAAGTGAAGAAAAATTACATATATTTCCCATATACACTTTTTATGGAAAATTTTCCATACAAATAATACTTTGCCTATATATAACAAGAACTTCTATTTAAAGCCTGCAGTAGGATTTCTAAAATAGTATATAGTTCGAATCAGAAGGATTTTGATGGAAAACACTGGTACTTATATAATATATTACGATTGTTAGTCACTTAGAAAATAATGTGTATTCTTCAAAAATTCTAGTTCAGGATCTGAAAAAATGTCTTAGATACATATATATAGGACAGTGTTTCTCAAACTGTGGGGCGCGTTCCCCCGGGGGGGGGGGGGCATATTGAAAATAAAAGGTTTAAAAAAATAATTTTTTGGTATGAAGTAAAACAAAATGCTTTCTGACATAATAAAAAATACACATTTGCACTGATATATTTTATTTTTATCATCAAAAATAAAAGATTACACTTCAAACGCTCATTAGCCATTTCTAATCCTGTAAACAAATTAAAAAAGACATTTTGTTTACTTTACTGTAACCCTACGATGCGAGATTTTTTTATTACGTTTCTTTTAACCCCTAAAATGCTACTTTTGATTATCATATATTTGACCTTCAATTTTTTTCTTTTAGTTAAGTTGTAAATAATATATTTCTGTTGCTTTTTTTCCCATGTGAATGAGAGTTTTATGATATATGGATAAGCATATTGAGCACTTTGAAGGATTATTTGGCCAAGATGTATTGTTATGAGTATTCTGTAACATATAATGCATAATGAAAAACGTTTTATGAAATTATTTTTTAGAACATGCTACACTTTACCCATGAACAATTTTGTGGTTTTAATTGCTGTGTTGTATGACTTATTATGGTTTATAAATGTAAATGAGCAGAATAAAAAAAATGGGCATCTGTGATCCCTATTGAAGGAAATTGAAACTGATCAAGCATTTGAAGAACCTGCTGAAATAATGCATAGTAATCAAGATAGTGAAAGTAAATATGAGAAAAGCGTTAGACATGAAACGTTTGAGTTAATTTGAAATTTTCAAATGCTACCTAAAGATATCTATGCAGAAAACTATGAAGCCATAAATGTAGCACTTCGCCTTGTCAAAAAGACACAAGGAAGAAAAAGCTCAAAATGCTATTTGTAGATCATCAAACGAC
>BMAV01004969.1:58801-69916 GCA_019973955.1 Trichonephila inaurata madagascariensis
CCCCCCCCCTCCACAATAAAGACTGCTTAACCTAAATCGTGAAAAATTAAAGGGGGAATGTCTAAGCCGTAACATTCTTTAATTAATCTCTTAAAATTGTCAAATGATGAATTGTATATGTATCTGTAGTTGATCTCTTAAAAACGTGCTTATAACCCATTTTTCTTCTGAAAAGTATGTATGTACCTTTCAAAATGATTCGTTATTATGAACTGCCCATTACACTGAGCTCCTATGAATTTGAAATCAAGTTCAAACAGTCATAAAACTGAGCGAAAGATATTTAAGCATTTTAAGTGTCTTTACGAAACTATACTCTCTAAACATAATAGTCGCTTAGTGAAAAATAAACAAATTACCGATTTTGCAAATATTCGCAATTAAACTTTTGCTTTCTTCATAATGTTAAATTATGTTTCCAATTCGACAATATTTACATCGACATGTCTTTTGAAAAATTTTTCATTGCAGAAATACTGTATAGAATGGTAGAATAGCTCCATTTTAACATATAAAAGAAATGAATCGATATTGCGAATATCTGCAATAACTATTTAGATAGTAACTAAAAATTATTAAAATAAGTTCGATTGTGCAAAAAAATTTTTCAAAGCTTGAAATTAGTTCATACATAATTACGTGTTAATATCAATATTATAAGAAACTCTGTATTGTTTGACTCCTGTTATTTTTCTTTCCAAAAGGATATGTTGAACTTTTGTTACGCTTATTAGAATTGTAACTAGACCTTTTCAATTTGTTCAATAATATCTCAAAGTATTAAAAATGTAACTAGATTCTATGGGCTCAAGAGAAATTACTTTATAAATCTTCCATTTGTTTTTATTTTATAGATTTTTTTTCATTACGTCAAAATTGTATGGTTACATTTTAAATAAAATAAAAAGAGAGCTGAATCATTTAAGGTATCCGACTACGTTCGGAACCATGACTTTAAGAATGCGCATAAATGGAAAATTTCATGATATTTAGTGTCATTTAGATTAGACTACATGTATAAAATTGGTTTAAGGATATTATGACAAAAAAATATTTAAATACAATATTTTGGCAAAAAATTAACTTAGAATAAACTTTTTTCCAAATGTTCTCCTTTTGTAAAAAATTCATCTATTGTATTTTTTTTCCCTGTATATAGCTCAGACCTCTGTACAGAGGCTCAACTAGAATTTTTTAAACGCATAACTTGGAAGTCGGTTTAACCATGTTTTACCAAAACAGAAGGGAGAAATTTTAAGAAAATACGCCGATAATTATTTCAAATGGTTGTAACTCTAAAAATAATGTGAATTTTTCAAAAATTATTGTTGAGCCTCTGTACAGAGGTCTGAGCTATATACAGGCAAAATATTAATGGATTAGAAGCATTTTTTACAAAAGAACATTTGGAAAAAAGGTTATTCTAAGTTAATTGTTTGCCAAAATAGTGTATTTAAATAATTTTTTTTTGTCATAATGTTCTTAAAACAATTTTATACATGTATTCTAATCTAAGTGACACTAAATATCATTAAAATTATACATTTATGCACTTTTTTAAAATCATGGTTCCGAACGTAGTCGGATAGCTTAAAGTTGAAAGTTTTGACCAAATGTTAATTAAAACTGTTAAATGTTACTAAAACTTAGAATAAATGTTGCAAGGAACTTTTATGTAATCTTACGGAATGAACTGACACTTGTTTGTATTTATGTTAAAATATTACAAGACATTTGAAGAGTATATATTCGGAAACTGTGTGTTTTATTACAGTGGAAAGATGATAAAATGCGATTATCATGTTTTTTTTTCAGCAGAAAATTTTGTAACTTCTTGACTGCTTTGATATATATTTTATATTTTCACTCAATTTGATTACTAAAGGTCATAAAACCACATCTTTAAAGATGAGTCCACTTTACAATTTTATTTCTTATTATACTTAATAATATTTTTAAAAAGTGTATATTAGAGTATTTTTTGCATAGTAAAGGATTGATTTTAGGGGTATCTGCTTATAAAATAATTTTGTTAACAACAAAATTAATAAAAATATAAATAAACAATCTTCAAAAATTAAACTTGCTAGATTTTAATATTACTTCAAAAAAGATAATAACAGATCGTTCTGCAGAAAAAAAACTATGTTTTAAAATGAGCATTTGTTTTCTCTCTAGAAAATAACATAACAAGTAATAGTTTAATTTTGAATTTAAAAAAAAAATTACACAGTTGAGCATTTTATTCATCCTTAAAAGTGTTGTGTTGTATTTTTCCCTTAAAAATTATCATATCATCTGCGTTCATAAGAAAATATGAAAATTATTTTGTTTCAAATGTTAAGCGCAAAATATATCTCATTTAAGTAGTGCAACATACTTTTTAATAATAAAAAAAAAAAAAAAAAAAAAAAACGTTTATAATTTTCAAAATAGCATTTCTATTAATATATCTAAAGTAGTCATAGTGCCAGTGAACAAAAAATTTAAGCTTGGAATTAAAAAAAAAATTATCGAGTTTAATTGATTTAATATATTAATGGAAAATCTATTGAAATTATTAATAACTAACATGAAATAATTTATGGTAATGGAAAAATTAATATTTATAGCTAAAGTAAGGATAAAAGTCCTCTTATTCTTGAATATAAAAGGGTTTTGTAGATTTCGTTATATATATTGTGAAACAAACCATGAAACTCTTCAAATTAAAATGCTTATCAATTCATAACACAGTAAATAAATTATTTCAAGAAAAAAAATAGTCCATAAAAAATTCATATAAAAAATCGATTTAGCATATCTTTTTTTTATTGAAAAATAATTATGAAATCCTCGTGACTCACAAAGTATCACACAGTGCTTACAAAAGTATAAACACGTATAACAAAGGAAATGAAAAAAAGGTCATGAAAGATTACAAATATTTACAATACATTTCAATTGACTTCTCAAAAGCCCTTCTGGTGGAAATAAGGTGGTAAAGATTCGGAGGCCAATTTATACCAAGTCTTTTGTAAGCCGGTTTTAGGGTGCTTCGTTCTCTTATGAACTTGGAACACGGAAGAAGTACATGTTCTACGTTTTTCTAGGCACCAATATCACATTTAAAAGAAGACGACTGAACTAAATTAAATTTGTTCAAGTAGCTTTTCAAGTTTCCATGACCAGTTAGAAATTGGGTTATTTTGTAACTAGTATAAAAAATAATGGCAGGTCAGTCTCTCATTAACGGTTGGAAAGATTTTTCATTTTAAGTAAGATTTGGTTTGCCTAAATATTACAACATGTCACAAGTTTATCGTTTATTTACCATCGAAACCATCCTTCTCACCTGTCTTCACAAATATGAATGCTAATCGTGTTACAGGAATATATTTTGAATTTCTCAATCTCCTTAGAGCTTCAAATATAAAAATATTCTCGAAAACATGTAGATAACTAAGACTACGCAGTGTCGGAAGTATCATTTCTTTACATTAACCTATATACATGCAGATATACTTGATTTTCCTGAAAATGAATAATTCTAACGCGTAACAGTTATCATCAGATTAGAACTCATTAAATTCTAATAATCTTGCAAATTAGTGAAATAATTTAAGAGATTCCATAAAATATATTAAACCTCCATAAGATTAGATTTTCCATTTTTAGGTGATACTGGCAGTGGTGGTGTGGTAGTGTGCGGACACACATTCCACTGTTTATTCGGTAATCTAAACAATTTATTGATAAAACAATGTTATAATTGGGGTAATACACATTTTGAAGTGATAATGGATTGCGATATAAAGGTGTTGAACATACCCGAATTATATTCTTAACTTTCGTCAATGAGTATACTATGCCTTTACAATATTGTATGACAACATTATCAAAATAAATATTATACATGATTTTAAATCAAATAATACAATACTTTTTTTAGATGTGTCACATTCAATGGTAAATATCATGAATAACTCTTTGTCTTATAAATTGCAACTTTTGTTTTATGTGAATCATTTTGTATTTTTTTTTTTATATTTTTTAAATTTATTTACCATTTAAAAAAAAATAACACGTGAAAATTTCTTCTTTCAGAACGGTCCTTTTGTATAGTGGAATACACTGCTGTGACCGTTAAAATTTCAACACCAAAAAGTAAAGAGTAACACACTCACAAATATTAACTTACTGTACGAAGACTACAAAGTAGAAAGAAAACATGATTATATTTGGAGGCAATTTGAGGGTCTAAAATTACAACACACAGCTGACATCTCTGGCATTTATAAGGACTATAATTTGGTAAGGCATCGATGGGAGATATAGTCAAGTCATCCTATGCTTCTTCAAGACTATGCCACACTTCATTTATACTAGTGACTAGAGCGTGGTGATAGCCCAGTTACTCAACAACACATGACCGGATGTTTTAGTGAGCAAAAGTTCTGGAGAATAAGCTTTTCAAGGTGATAAAAGAATACCTTCAGTGTCGAGATAAGATATTAAACGAACGGAAGCATGCCGTCTCGCATTATCTGGTTGAATAATGGCATCTCATTTAGGCACCGGACACCGGCTTTCATATCTTGGAAAATTAACGCTGGCTGTTCAGTTTACCTACCATGCTAACCAGAGGTGTGCGTATCTTATAGCTATTGAGTGCCCATACCGTCACCAAGTGCAGGGACGATATGACAATATCGAATGCAAGCAGGTTATATGCTTTCTCTTCGGTAACTTCAGACATGGATAAGTCCATCTTGATGCTGCAGGTAAAACCGGGAAATGTCTTAATCTGTTTTTATCCCAATTTATATATTTTGCTCAAATTTGTGTAGAATTATATTTTCTAAAGTAAGTTAAACTTAAACAAACGAAAAATAATAAAATTTGAAAAAATTATATATTTTATGTGAGAAACTGGATTCGTTCCCTAAATAGGACACTGAGGTAAGGGGTGATGATGAGAAGCTGTTTTCGAGTACAAAATTTTACTTTATTTGATTAATACTTTCTTGTTTACAAACTATTTCGCTTTTCAGTTAAACTTAACTTTAATTTTGGTGGAAAGGGGTCCAAAGCAAGACTGACAAATCGTTTTGTCACATTTGCCACAGTATGTTTTCAGGTTTCCCTTTGCAGCCTCTCTTTAACAACGACATTGTTCTTCTTGCTTTAGGAAAAAAAAACGGCTAACACTATTTTTCCAGATGACTTCTTTTGCATAAGAAGGTGATAGACTTTTGTTACGGCTCTTCGAAACTCCTTGAAGTTTAGGGCTTCATCTTTGTTGATAGCCTTGTGAATTATCCAGGCGTATACCATAAACGTATACAGAGCACGTATAAAAAGCGGCCAGTACCACTTTTTTCCACGACTTCTTATGGAATAAAGTCCAGCCATCCAGTCATGGTGATCCGCACCACCCACACGTTTGTCGTAAGAATTTGTCAAATTTGTCATTTTCACTTTAATTTATCTTTATGTCATCTTACTCTCCTCTTCACATCAAAGAATGGTTCTAAAGTGCTGAAATTTGTAGCAATAGTGACAGTACCATTGCCATTCCATCGCAGAAGAAAAATCTCATAGCTCTGGTCAAATACAAAATCAGACGTTCCTCTATCTTTCTTCCGCACAGACTTGGATTCTTCTGAAGGACACTCGTGGGATATCCGATTTTCCTGCAGGCTTACTTGTAGCTCGAAAGCCCTGTTCCCCAAGTTTTTTCAAAAGATCAATGCTAGTAAAAATTGATCAAAATAGGAATCTTTAATCGTCCCCCCCTTTCCTTCCCTACAATAACAAAACATAATGTAATAACAATGTACTATGACGTAAGGCTACAATACGTCTCTAATTATAAGCCACACAAATTAACAAGATGGTATTAAATTTTGTATAAGACAAAAGCACATAGAGAAGCCACTAGTAATTATTAAACTTGCTCTTAACTTAGTATTGATAAATTAATTATCAGATACGTTGTGCAGTGCAAATATATTTACACGTATATTATGTAAGTGTAAATGTGTAAAAATGTATTTTGCTTTGCTTCTTTTCAGTAAATTAATACTTTTTAAAATAATCTTTTATTTTCAACTTTTCGATATGCTCACCCTCTCCGTAGGATTAACACGCCCCCTTAGGAGGGGGGTGGAACCCCACAGTTTGAGAAACGTTGCTCTAACTTCAAAAACCTTTGCACCAAGCAGGGGTGAAATACTAGAAGGGAAATTATCTTTTTTTTTTTTACTCTTCGTTATAAAAAGAGAAACACTGCGTCCATTGCATGCGGATCATCCCGCTGTCCTATTTAGAGGACAGTTAAAAATAATTTGCTAAAACTTACCTAAGAACAATATAACTCTAATTAACCATCGGTAACATAATGAAGAACTATCACACATAAAAAATGCCTAGCCAAGTGTCGAAAGTAAACCGGAAAGGAATTCTGCAACCCGAAAGAAATGATACAAACTGCGTCCACAAATGCGATGAATAAACAAACTTTCCAGAAGGAGGAGAGGGTGAGACTCACGCTGGAAGAAGCTAATACATATCTCTAGACGTTCCAATAGTCAAAATATTCGCGACTTACAATAATGATTTCCACATGATATTTTTCAGCTGTCCTCTAAATAGGCTAGTGGGATAAAATGGGTTAACGAAATGTCGGGCCATTCTTAAAATGCAGAATCTTCAAGCAGTTACGCTAATCCATTTAACCCTCTTCTATGCGTGCTTCAAAGAGTTCCATCCATAAGCTCGTGGCTACTCTCAGATGCATCACCTTATACTTACGTTTGAAGATGATTTAATCATTTTATTGGCGAGATCTAACATTAAAATATATTTTTTGACATAAAATAATATTTAAAGTAGAATCAGAAATTGTGAGATATTTAAACGAAAAACCATAAAAAATAAGGGTTATTTATCACTGTGTCACACTGTTTACATTTTAAGATGCCTTGTTGCAGTCTTCCCAAATCACTTTACAATGTTCAAGGGACATGGATTTTTTGTATAGTACATTAAAAATCTTAATTATGTTTTCTTTTTTTCTAATAATGCCCTGACAATAGGAAACAGTACCTTCTTTTCCAAGTTCCTGGTGATGCTTCTCTTGGTTTCTAGTCTTGAATATAGCGTTGTACATCATATATTTCTTCAATCCTGAATCATAATGAATGATGCATGTGAATGTTACACTCAGACCGTATTCGCAAAGAGGTGCTCATTCAAATAATCGTGATCTAGTTTTCCTAGATATATCTGCACGAGGATCTGAGTGATTTTGATTCCCATATAGATATTTTGGGAGTTTATTCCAGATACAATGAGGTTTGAATAAAATATTCACTGAATAGGCATGCTGCATCCCTCAGATGTTTCTCAACTACCAGCAAAAAATAATAAATAAAAAAAACAACTAGCAAACAGAAGTTACAAAAACTTGTTTTGAATTATTTGCGTATAAAACTGAAAGCTACACTATTTTGTAAGAAAAATGATCGAAAATTAACGAAATAGTACAAAGTCATAAAAACCGACATCGTTGCGCGCTGCATCTTTAAAATTCAATGGCCTCTACCACCCAAACTATGAAGAAATCATTTTCGTCCTTGACACTGAATCCCAGGATGAGTGATGAAAGATAGATAGACAAAGAGGGACGTGTTCCAACGCACCATGTGTATGCATCACCAAAACTAATTTTATTATGAATCTTTATTAAACGGCAAACAAACAAACAAAAAAACCCTGTAAATTATGTGATAAAAACACGTTTAACATAATAAAAATTTAACCAATGAATTAACAAGTTTCTATATGACTTCTTTTACAATTTTTACTATATCTTAATCGTTCTTGCATATTTTCTTCTTCCTTATTCTTTTACTTGGTATTTTTTATGGTATGTCATATATTGTAGATGAAAATGACTGTTAAACGAAAACAAAATACATATTCACAAAAGTAGATATTACTCAATGGAAAAATAACGGAAAAGATGAGGTTCAGTACCAAATGCTCTTCATTGTTCTTATTCTTCTTTTAAAGAAGTCATGCTCAAATCCTTTACGCTTTTCATTATTTCCTCTCAACATAATATTAACTAATTCGTAATATTATAAAATGTTTGATTCATTTTACTGTGTTTTGTCTTTTACTTAACAAGGTTTTTCAATTAAATCATAATATATCCGCATGGTATACTGAAAAATATATATATATATCTGATACATAAATGATCACACTTCAACAATCCTGACTGAATTTCATTATACATAGAGGCAGCTTATAATAATTAATCACGATATATTTTATTAGAAAACCATTTAATATACTTAAATCTCTAATCAATAAGACCCATAAATCTTACTTTATGTATTATGCTTTTCCCTTTCTATTTGAGACACTTGATGGAGATGTTATGTAAATTGATTCCATTAAGATGTTATCCAGACGCAATTTTTCGTCATTTTTGATTTTTACGGAAGTATATCTAAAGACGCGTTTTATTTCTCAACACCTGCACATATTGCTTCGTTATCTCTAAAAGCTAGGAAATAAATCCGATAAAAGTTCGTTAATGGATATTCTAGATAGATCGTCTCAAGAAAAGGCAAAGCTAACCGGAAGCGTCCATTAGTTGCTTCGAATCCAATTACTCTGATCAATTTGCTATGGCGAGTCTAAACTTTTGTATTTTTAGAGATTAATCACTAAAATGGTAAGTTTCTGTGAGAATACGTGATATTGACCCGTATTATACCGATAACTTTCTTGTTTAAATATTATGATTTAATTGAAAAGGTATAAAAGCGGCATTTATAAACTAAATGGATCATAGCTGATTAAAGTAAATTTAAATTAGTTTGGAATGTGTAAATAAAAACTATCAGTTATGTTTTTTAAAGAATAAGGAATATAGTTTTAAAGTTCAAAACTAATATTAATTTTAAATTTCGTTTTTACTTACAAGAGGAGGACACGACTAAGGAAATTCATTTTGGGACGAGACTTGGTGTAATAGTAGTACTCCTTTTGGGTGTTCAACCCTGAATGTAATTCCAACGAATGGCCAGTCAATTCGGAAAAAATAGCATTCAAAATTCATGCTTAGCTTTTATACAATTAAAGTTTAATTATCTTCAGCAACGTTGTAGCGTTGTTGGCAGAAACCTACTTTCTGTGTGTCAGGACAGGGTTCGGATCGCGCGATAATTCCAATTCATTTAATTATTTTTTAAATTTACATGAATTTATTTATGAAAGGTTTATTAAATATTAAAAGATATTTTATGTGATTATTTTATATTTTATAAAGTAAAAAATTACTGTCATTATAGAAATATTTATATTATACTTTATAATTATATTTTTATATTAATAAATATTATTTATAATAAAATATATTGTAATAAATATTAAAAGATATTTTATAAAAAATTAGTTTCAAATAGTTTTATAATGTGAAATAGAATATATTATAAATAAAATAATATACATAATACAAAATAATTTACAAACTATATTATTCTTACTATAAAATTAATTAATTTATAATTATATAAACTATTTAATAAAATTATAAAACAATTAAATTAATAATATATAAAAAAGACATATTATTTTTATTATATATTAATTATAAAAACTAATTAATTTAATAATAATAATAATAATATATTTTGCAGATTATTTTATATTATACATAATATTTTATTTATAATACATTGTATTTCACATTATAAAACTATTTGTAACTAATTTTTATATAAAGTATTATTTAATATTTAATATAACATATTTTATAATAAATATTATTTATTAATACAAAAATATATTTATAAAATATATTATAAATATTTATATAATGACAGTATTTTTTTACTTTATAAAATATAAAATAGTTACATAAAATATCATTTAATATTTCATAAACCTTTCTTAAATAAATGTATTTAATTTAAAAAAATAATTAAAAATGAATTGGAAAAATAAAGTTATTTCCACGATTCGAAACCAGTACGCGCGCATAGAAAGCAGACGTTCTGGCAACAATGCAACTGCGTCACTGAAGATAATTAAAATTTAATTGTATAAAAGCTAAGCATGAATTTTGAAGGCTCTTTTCTCCGAATTGACTGGCCATTCGGCTGAATTACATTGAGGGTTGAACACTCTAAAGGATTACTACTATTACTCCAATTCTCGTCCCAAAATGAATTTCCTTAGTCAGGCCCTCCCCTTGTTAGAATAGAGGTGTTTACTGTCATCGTTGCTAGAAATAAAATATGAATTCGATCTCTGCAATATAACAATAATTATATAATATTACGTTCTTTTATATGTACTAAAACTTTTAGTCAGGAAAAATAGAGATTTCACATTGCTTTAACTTTTGTATGATTAAAAAAAATCTTACGAATCTAATGATTATTCATCTCGTATTTATTAATACCATTATTTACATGCATATTTAGTCATATTAAATTATATATTAATTAATGGCTCTGCACATGAATTTTAGGGTTTAGTTGATAGTCGATCATTTTTGTATTTGTTATGATTTTTGCATGTAGAACTCTACTGCAATATGCACCATTTTCAATTCTCAATTCTAATACAAAGCTGTAACTTTTCTCATAATTTTAAATTACGTACAAAGAACAAGAATTCCTAAAAACTATCATTGGATAACTCTTTCAAATGCAGCAATAATTTGTATAAGGTGAATAAGATTTAAATATATGCAACATAAATTTATCTTTTTCTTGTCAAATAGTCGGTTACGGAAGCAATTTGCCAGAAATAGCCTTTCCGCTAAGACATTTTGATACATCCAATCAAAATTTAAGAAAAATGTGCAGTTGTTTGTTAAAAATAGCTCTTATAAATGTTTTTAAATAAACAAATGCATAATAATTTCTATTAAAATAAACGTTACACTATTTTACTTATGATAATTTCATTCGCTCTATGCGTACCGTTTTTGGAGATATTTTGAATAATAAAAGTAGAAATATTTCCTTATATTTTTTAAAGAAGAGTATTTGTATTTAATGAGTGGTAGAATTTCTTTAATGTCTTATGCCGCAACCAGCTTCATGC
>BMAV01004969.1:73746-93796 GCA_019973955.1 Trichonephila inaurata madagascariensis
TAACAATCTTTAACCCATTCAGGACCATGATCACATATATGTGATCAAGCGTTTCTCCCTCGACGGCCCACGGTATCATATATGTGATTGAGCTTTCCCTGCTGGTAGGCCTATGATCACATCGGTGTGATCAGAGTTGGGAACGTTTTTATATTAATTTTTGCAAGAACTAGATATAGTAGTTAGATATAGTGGTTTCCGAATAATGTTTCACAAAACTTTGAACTTCAATATGTGCTTTCGGCTCCGTGTTTTTTTAAATTAGATTCGGGATATTTATGAATATAAGCAACTGCACATGTTTATTTTTCGAGAGAATCGGACATTTAGAGGTTCGTGATCTACTGCTCTATGGGTTTCTGTTTATATTTTGAATAACTTGGTTCAGTTTTCTAATATTTTCTATATTCGTATGCAAACCTATGGGATTTTTGTCAATTTTTTTTGGAAGTGTATGCATTTTTTTTAATTAAAATAAAAATATATTTTCTGTAAAATTCGCAGTTGTTTTTTAAATATAGCGAAAATTTTTGTACTCTATATTCAGATATTTTATCAATGATAGTAAATTTTAAATTTTAGCGTATTTGTGTGATTGCATTTAAAACTTTATACGAATTTTTAAATGAAATTATAGGCAGAGCAGGGAAATTCGCCCGGTTCTGTGCGTGCGTATCCTCTCCGAACGGGCCTGTAGAAGCGCTTTTTTCTCCTTCCACTAGTCCTGAAGTAGTTATATATAAGTTTAATAACTGCAATGTATAATTCTGTAAATAATATACAATAGTTTTGTGACTTAAATATATTCAATATTTAAATTAACCAAGAAAACGCTATCGTTATTCTTTTCAAACGTCACAACACCCTTCTTATAACTGTCACGCCACACCACTAGAACTATAGATTTAAAGTGCATCAGCCCGCTCTACACGGTGGGTCTTCAGCGGCAGGAAGCTCGAACCACGAGTCCATGACCACTAAGTTACCGCGGCCACAGCTTTTGCAGCAGATTTTATCGTCTTGTGATTTATTTCGGTGCATTTTTGTTCATAACTCTAAGCATCAATTTAATGACTATGCACGTAATAGTTTCTCTTATAATTTATAAGTGTTATTTACCTTCATTACTTTGATACTGGTAATAGTCTTAGAGATATAAACCTCTAACAAATAATTTCGATTTGAAATATTACATAACTTTCTATAGGTTTTTTTTCACATCCCGTAAATATTTTGTTCTTGTTTTGTCCATCTTGACTGAACAGTTATAGTTCCTTTACAAGAATTATTTATTAATTTATAAGTATAATATATAATTAGGGAAAAGTTAGTTACAAATTAACATCAAATCTAAATATTTAGTTTATTTAATAAACTTAAAATACGTGTAACATTCTAGATTTGCTTTTCCTACATCTATGGCGGCGTTTCTCAAACTGTGGGGTACGTCCCCCTAGGGGGCCTGATAACCCTACTTAAGGGTGCGAACATATCGAAAATAAAAGATTATTTAAAAAAAATTATTAATTTCTGAATGAAAGCAAAAGAAAAAAAACATTCAGACAAGTTGAAAAATACACATTTACATTAGTATAATATACTTATAAATATATCAGTACCGCCCAATGTATTTAATAATTAATTTATCAAAACTAAGCTAATAACAAGTTTGATAATTACTAGGGATTCACACGTAGACTTGCCATATACCAAATTTAATACTTATCTTGATAATTTGTACTGTTTATAATTAAAGTCATATTGTAGCTTTATCGTCGAAGTACATTATTATTGTATTCAATGTGTATTGTTATTCTATGGGGGATGGAGGTTAGAAATTATGATTAAAAGTTGGGTCGCAAATATTGAAAGTTTGAAAAGCACTGATGAATAGTACTGCTTTAAAAATAGTTTTAAATTTGCTGAGCTAACTTGTAACGGTACAACAATGAATAACTACATACTCTGCTGACGCAATCCATAGTTAAACAACAATTACATGCCATGAGAGTTTACTTGTTTCAAAAACTCTTTACAATATCTCCTGGAACATATGATGAGCTAATTGAATTGCAGTCTTAGTATTTCAAATTATTGTGAATGAGGATTTAATTTGTATATTCTTCAAATATTTCCTTTATTCTGTCGTGTTCTCGACGATAGTGTGTCAAACACATTTAGCAGGGAAATGTTCTTAGAGTTGACATAGTCATTTACGAGATCAGGATATCTTTTTAAAAATGATTTATTAAGAATCAAATTCATGAGACTCTTAAGTTGAGTAAGTAAAAGCAATTTAAAAAATACTTCTAATACAAACATATTAACAGAAAATAATAACCCGATATCCTGCATGCGTATATTATCTCCCGATCTCATTTTGAACTGATCGAAATTATAATATAAAAACCATCAATTGCTGTTGTGTATGTAAAACAGGTTCATATTTGCATTTAAGGGGGCTCACCCATGTGATGGGATCAAAATATTTTTTTAATAAACTGCTTCCTTATAACATGTCTAGAATACGGTAAAAAAGTGATTTTTTGAAATTCAAGAAGCAGGTGTTAGAAGAGCAGCCGTTCGACGCGTTAGGGGTCTCAGGGGTGTTAAATTTTTCTAGAGGTCTGAAAATATAAACAATTTTCAAACAGGTATAATTCTTTTAAATTTAAATTAAATGATTCGAATCTTTTACAAATTATTTATAAAAAAATGGGGCTTCAGAAAAGTATAAAATGTTCAAAATATAATCATAATTTTAAAAATCATAAGCATATGAAAATTCTATGATAAATATTAAGTATTTTTTGCGTTGCGCACGCTATTTTCTAAAATAGTAGCCTCTGATGTATAAAAATTTATAGAATTATAAAATGCATCATACACTTTAAGTTGTACCTAATTTTAGTATTATATATCTTTTGTATTTCAAAATATATGCAAAACATTCCAATTTTTTAAATATTATTAAAAAATGTATTTTTTTATTTATTAAAATATGTAAGTTATTATTCTATTTATATAAAAATAGCTACACTGTAATGAGAATACATTTAACTTTATAATTCAACTTATAGCTAGTAATTAAAGCTACTATTTTAGAAAATAGCGTGCGCAACGCAAAAAATACTTAATATTTATCATAGAATTTTCATATGCTTATGATTTTTAAAATTATGATTATATTTTAAACATTTTATACTTTTCTGAAGCCCCATTCTTTTATAAATAATGTGTAAAAGATTCGAATCATTTAATTTAAATTTAAAAGAACTATACCTGTTTGAAAATAGCTTATATTTTCAGACCTTCAGAAAAATTTAACACCCCTGAGACCCCTTAAGATTTTCATTGTTTTAATCTGACTTGAAACTTTAAACACGTTTTTCTCAAAAATGTGCTCTCAAACTTTCTTCCATCATATCTCAAGAACGGTTTGACCGAATGAATTAAAATTTATTGGGTAAACTCAGCATAGATATACACACCAAATGAACTACGATCATTCCAAAATTCTAAATATTTCTATTTTTTTTATAACAACAACAACAACAAAAAAACCATGAAATTCGAAACTTTTTCTTCAGAGGTCTACCAAAAATCCAATTTTTTTATATTTTCATTTGAGTATAATTCATTCGTTGCATTTAAACTTATATTAAAACCCCGGTAATTTTTTTTAAAATTTCAGATATGCCAATCAGCCGGAATCATGGGGGAAGTGAGCGTCCACTTTTTCGAGGCCGGTGTGCTCAGAGCGCTATAACTCATGTTCTATTGGATGTTTTTTGGCTAAGTATTTATACACATACTCTTAAGATATAATAAATAAATGATAAAAACCGTGAAGTTCTATCATTTTACTGGTCATGAAAAAAAAAATCCCCCAAATGCTTAAAAAACATGCCACGCACATGGTTGCACACACTTAAGATGTAGTCAACTGCAGATAATTAAATGTGCACAGATCGAGTTCAAACCATTTGAGATTCAAATCAATCTGAGATTATGGGGTGGAAATTTGAAACACATTCTCGGATTGGGGGGGAAATAAATTTTTACAAACGCTCTAACACACATGTTGCAAGTTTTACATTTAATTTTTAAAAAACCTTAAATTACGGCAATGTGTCTAATTCATTTGAAGAAAAAAAACGATGTTTACATTATCACTCTTAAAGTTCTGAAAACATCCTCTTAAGAAAACTCATATACATCGTTAAACAATTATATCTAAAAATAAATCAAAGTTATAAGGAGATCAAGTTACAAATCACAAACGTATATATTTATATATTCTCTTTTTCTAAAATAAGTACGCAAATAAATAAAAATAAACCTTCAAGCAGTAAATTCGATATAAATAACCGTAGAGAAATTAATATTCAAATAAGAAAACCATTTTGAACATCGGAGATGATAATGACATTATAAACTTGTTACTGTGACCAGCGTCAAATATTCTGAAAATGTTATTTATAAGTGAAATTTACACAAAAAATATTCTTGCATAAAAATTCTTTCACAAAAAATATTCTAGAACAAACATTCTTGTACAAAAAATATTCTTGCACAAAAAATATTTTTGCATAAACATTCATGTACAAAAAATATTTCATAACCTTGAGTGGCTTTCGTTTTTTAAGATATACATGGAATTTAGATTGAAAAGAAAAAAAAATATATCATGCATTCTTTGGCACAGAAATTGTGCTTGAAAGCTTTGAGAATTTTTTCATCATGTATTCCAGAACAATGTGCATTGAACTCCGAACTTTATAAAACAAAGGCTTTCGAAAATCAATATTTTAAGTAGAGCAAACACAATCTGATTTTATCCATTTAAAAAAAATCAATATTTTATAAGGTTTATAATTTTTAAAAAAAATTCTTATTCTAAAATTGTAATAAGACCAAGAATTTGAGAGGTTTAGTGAGAATAGTATACGCTTTGTCTAAAGAATGAGAAAGAAACAATTGAAAAAAAAAATTATTGGCTTATGTAATTAAGTCTCAATTATATGCTGGGATTACCAAAAAAGAAAAGAATATCAAGAATAAAATACAGTCATGAAAAAGAAAGTTTGCAAGTTGACTAGTAAAATCTATAATTTTCTATAGTCAAATATAAATTTAAAAGTTTTTCCAATAATTTTGAAAACATTCGAAAGAGAAAGAGAGAACATAAATCATACATACAGTGAATAAAATATATGCTCCAATGTAATACGCGTAATATTGTCAATTTTTCAATTTGGCAAAGAAATTTCTTTATTAAATTGTGTGGCAAAAAATAATTCACGTTTTAAATAATCTCAAAATCTACATGGTTAAAAAAAATTTCAAAAACGTCACCCGTTTTTCTGAAATAAGGAATAATTTATTTCTGTGTTAGTGTAATCCTAAATTAAACTTTAAATAATTGGAATATTACAAGCCGAGAGAAGGCGTGCCCTCTATACTAACTTTAGTGGTCTCTCGGGGTGACTGAGTCACCCTGTAACGGCCTCCCTCTGGGAAAGCCGTCTCGTCATCTACTAGACCTAAATCTGTAGGAGGTAAAGATTGATGACCCAAACTAACCATGATAAAAATCCAATTTATTATTATCAAATATAATAATCCAAGGCAAGCAAACTATAAAGGGAAACTCTAGAGTGATATAACAATGGCTCAAATCCCTATGTGAATAAGCGAACGAAATCCTAATAGCTTAACTTTACTCAACGTTATCTTAAGAATCCTAACTTCCTTAATTCATTCTAATAGTTAAAAGTCCGTCTTATAATCACGCGTCGAAATTCAGTTCCTTACCGTAACAGCACCGCTTTCAGCGACTCAGCTCCTTTTCCTTCTCCCTACGATTATTAAACGTCCACTATATATATAGTAGTTTATTTGCATATCATGGTTTCTTCTTGAGAGGGATGGCTGTGAAATAACTCGATCACTGGCTCCAAAGATTTCCCAAGAGGATTAATAGAAATTCACGTAAAGCCCCTTCACAACTCAATACTTTTTTCACAATTATTTGTACTGTACATCACAAAAATCGTAATTTGAATGAGTAATTTAATTTTTAATTAAGAGAAAGTGTATTTACCTACTTACTAATACTACGAATTTTCCTTTGATAATTTGAAAAAAAAATCCAATCAAACTGAAACTAAAATGTTTCAAATGTGCATGGCTTCAATAAAGGACACAAATCACAGACACTTTTCACTGGAATGATATTTGCAAGCAAAACTGTCATATTTTGTTCAAGTTATTGTAGTTTTACTGTCCGTTTTTATGATCAACAGATAGAATATTGATTTTTTTTCTTCCTTGTGTCCTTTAGACAGGGCGCTGTGTCTTGTGATACACTTATGACTTAATATCTTTCTTGATGGAGTTTTTTAAGTAGCATTTGAAAATTTTCCTTTCAAATCAAACACTTCATGTTCATCACTTTTCTCAAATTTATTTTCGCTTTCATGATTAATATCCATTATTTCATCAGGTTCTTCTTTTGTTTGATCAGTTTCAACTGCATTGGATAGAGATCGCAAATGCCCCCGTTTCTTTCTTATGTCCTGTTCACATTAACATTTATATACCATAATGAGTCATACATCACAGAAATCAAAAACACTAAATAGAGGGAAAATGTAGCCTGTTATATAAATATATATAAAACAGGCGCTACATTATATATATATATAACACAGGCTTAATATTTTGGAACAAAAGTGGTTGCGCGGGAAACTCAGTCACCCCAAGTACATTAAAATTGTAAGGGAACGTTTGCCACTCCCAAAAAAGAGGGAGATACGTGACAAATACATTTTAGTTCCCATGAAGACTGACAAATAGGAGTATATTGATAAGTATATTGGTAGCAAATAATCAGTTTTCCCAAAATAAAAATTTCGTGCGCGTGGTATGATTCTGTGCCCCACACGATCACTCCCGGCTTAAGAAAGTACAAGCTTTGGGAATTTTATTCTCATTTTTATTGTGTCATTTGTAAAATTTACATATTTGCTATGTGTGATTGTACTTGTTTCAGAAAAGTTCCCTTTTCTTTTCCTGAATTCATGCCACAATAGATTTTAAATTTAAATCTTCTAGCCTTTATTTTCAAAATTCCTTTATGAAACACTTGAAAAGAAAGAGCAAGCAAGATATTAATTAAGTTCTATAAGAATCATGCGTACTATATTTGGGAAAAACTATGTTTTACTTTCATATTATATTTTTAAAACAAAAATCAGAGCACAGAATCTTTTAATCAAACATAACATTTGAGCTAAGTAAATGCATAGAAATTCACCCTGTTTATTATTATTGAAGCAGCAATACGATGATCTTATAATAACGTTATCTAAGGTCCTTATGAAAATGTTGTCAACGCATTTGTTAATTTTCTGCACTGTTTTCATACAAATAAAGGACGTCCTCTTTAAAGAGCGATAATTGCTTTCACTTGAAATTCAATGCCTGTGCAGAAATTAATTTCGCTAAGTAAGAGAGGTTAACTGTTTTCTTCTCATTAATTAAATAGTTCTCCCACTTTAAACGTAGAAGAATAATGATCACAATATTTATTCATTATCCATGCAATAACCTTGGTTAAGTAGAAATGCTTATCTGCTAACAACCCCCGATTTATCGATTACTTTCCTTAACTGATTGAGAATTTTTATTTTCATAAGGAAAACATTGTTTTGAAAATTGATCCGGAATCATTAAACATTCTTAGAAAGGCGGGAGCTATAAGTTAAGTAGCATTTTTCGAGTAATGCTTTGCTATTTTCAACTGAGCTCAAATAGGATATATCTAGACAGTCTATTTTTAGGTGTCTCAGAGTTGTCTCGAGAGTTGAAAATGTAAGCAATTTTAGATTAGATGCAATTCTTTGAGGTTAAAACTAAATAATTCGATTCTTTTACACATTTTTACAAATGAATGAGGCTTCAAAACGTGTAAAATGTTTAAAATATGATCATAATTTTTAAAATTATAATCATCTGAAAATAAGAAACATTTCTGTAAGGAATATTAATTAAGTTTTACATTGCGTATTTACAAAAATAATAACTCTAATTACTATCAACAATTTTTTTATATAAAGTTAAACATATCCATATCACAATGTAGCTATTAATAGAATATTACATAATATTTTTTCAAACAAATTACGCTTTAAATTTTTTTAAAAAAAATTCAATACTTTTTAAATATTTTGAAATACAAAAGATACATAAACCTAAAATTAGGTAGAGCTTAAGAGAGTATGAAACATTTTATAATTCTGTGTAAAATTTTATACGTCAAAGGCTACTATTTTAGAAAATAGCATGCGCAACGTAAAATTTACTTAATATTTATTACAGACATGTTTTGTATCTTTTCAGGTGCCGTCCTCGTCACTTGATCATGGTTCAAAACTACGAGGTTCGTCACTAAAAGCCCTCGTGTAGCTCAACAATGCGACGTAATATTCACTCACTCACTCATTTACCACAGAGGTCAACTCCTAGCAGTTACGCTAGTTTTCTAACAGACGCCAGAAGCGAATTGTATGCAATAGGTTTATGCAGTAGTTCATTCTTTGATCAGCTGTGAGTCTGTTGAGTGGTATTTTTTAAAAGTGACTGTGTGTTGTGTATTTTTAAGTGTAAATGAAAGTGATTCTTGTGATATTTGATACACATCAGTTAAGTATATTTATTATGTAACTAAATAAGTCAGAGTATTACAATAATTAGTACCTCGCATTAGTATCTAGTAGGAAAATATGAGAGTCCAAAAAATGTACCACCACGCTATTGAAGGTCATCTTCTTTACAAATATGAAATACATTCCGCTTATTTTTTCACAATGATGGACACGTTTATTGTGCCAGATAGGTATGTTGTAAGTTACATTTTTTAAAAAAAATAATAATAGAATGTATTAAATAATAGTACACCCAAAATTACGCAAATGTCCTGAATGAGCTGCAGCTCATGTTCCGGAAAATATTAATACAACTAATACAATTATTATATATGTTGAGTAAATAAAAACTACGTAAAATAAAATGATGTATAGATTAGAATATTTTTTTTTAAAAAATTAAAACTAATATATTAGGTAAATAAGGACTAAACTAAAATTAAGCTTACAACACTAGATTAGGAAAAAATGAAAATGTTTTAATACATAGAATGAATAATACTTTTATACATAGGGCTTCTTATTCTTAACACTTCTACTACTTGTCTGATGCTTATTTCTTGATTGATTGATTGAATATTAACGTCGCACTGTTCAGCTACACGAGGGCTTTTGGCGACGGACCACGTAATTTTGAACCATGGTCAAGTGACTTGGACGACACCTGAGCTGGCACCCCCTCTCCTAACTACCACACCACACCAACGGGAGGACGTTTCAGCTCTCGACAGATTTAACGTGCATCGCTGCTCTACACGGCGGGTCTTTAGTGGTACTGGGCTCGAACTCGTGACAAGGCAAGCCACGGTCCGATACCTATACCACTCGACTACCGCGGCCATTGCTTATTTCTTGAAGTTACAGATGTTAGTTATGCTAGTTTATAAAATAACTGGCGTTTGTGTGTGTAATTTCAAGAAATAAGCGTCAGAGAACTAGTAGAAGTGTTCAGATCAAGAATAAAAAGCTCTACCAACTAGAAAGATCCCCCAGAAGACGATGTATTGCTTGTAGCACAAAAGCGATCCGTTTGTATATAATGGATGTGTTGCGTCTGCAAAGTTCCATTGTGCCTAGGGAAGAAAAATTTATGTTTCCAGACCTAACATACTGCTTGAAGCGTTGTGGTACAAAATATGTACCACCTATTTCTTAAAACTTTGGACACCATTTTATTTGAAAAAGTGTTTAATATTATTAATATGTACCAGCTTTTGTTCAATAATTACAGTTTTGCGAGTTTTATCTAAAATATTTGTAATTATTTCCTTCTAGTGCTTTATTTTTGTCAAAAGTTCAGCGCATAAGAAAAAAGCCATTTGATGATAAATTGATGTAACAAGGCGTTTTTTAAAAATTGTAATTGTCACGAAGATTGAAATAAACACACAGTTAGGCTTAACACATATTTATTAGAATAGAAGAAAGAACTACCCTCGACTAGAGGGATTCAGCTTTTACATACCTAGAAGAATATTCAAGCAATATCCGGATCGGATAGGAAAGAATGTTCTATAATCAACCAGGTTCCTGAGAAATAATTAAAAAAATAATATTTTTAAATTTAACTCCACTTTTTGGATGAAACGCACTGGTTGGGAGTCGAACCAACGGCTCTTCATTCCAGAGCTCTTACGATCAAGCTGCGGTGAATGATAGCAATTCTTCCTTTATATATGGCAATATTTTTTTTTTTTAAAAATCGTTTATTACCGTGCAAAAATGACAAAAAATATTCATAAGTACTAAAAATTATTATTCCCATACTGGATAAAAATTTTAAATGTGTTATAAATGAAGCAGTGTTAAAATTACCTGAACTGAGTACTCTTAAACGTTTCATAAGAAATTTAAGTATTCTAAACATTTTCTTAACTTTATGCATAATACTTTTAAAACTAATTATTTGAAGTTATAATCCACGTTTATTCTTTTCAAATACCATTTCAAGAAATCCTTGAACTCATTCGGTTCATTTGAAATTTAATGTTTTGGAAAAGAAAAGTGTCTCATATGAAATGAATTGACATATTATTGGGAAATCAAATAAGAAAAGGCTATTCAACAAGATTACATGCCCCTAATACTCCTAATTTGTAGTTTAGAGTTGGAATAAAATATTAAACATGAGGAATGAATGAATATTAACATTAAAGTATAAAAAATATAGGGTTATATATATTTATTAGCTTATGGATCTCGCAATTCTGAACCACAGTCAAGTGACGAAGACGATCTTTGAGCTGGCTATCCCTCTTTAAACTACCACACCACGACAACGAGAGGATATTTTGAAACAACACAAATTTAACATACATCATCACAATGACAACATTTGACGTTGTATAGTTTAAGAAGATAATTTATGCTATACCTTTGCACTTTATACGTTATTAAAAATGCAAACACTGATCAGTGGCCAGAAACTATGCAAATTTCAGGATAGGCGTGCTTTAACGAGTAATGTGAAAAATGAAAAATGCCCACCTCTCTGGCACATTAAATAAGGGAAAGAATCTACACAATGGGCACTATCTGCACCTTTATTTTTGCAAGATCTTTGTTGAATTTTTTTTCAAAATCTCGTTTAATATTAGAGAATACTAGAACGCGCCAACATTAATAGTTATGGCGGACAAATTATTTTAAGATAGAAAACTGAATAAGGCAAGCGACTTCCTACCTAACAAAAAATACCGCATAAACCTTAAAATAATTATCTATAACAATTCCTTTTTTTTTAAGGAATATCTTTTCCCCCCAAAAATACAAGGGGAGTACAAATGATGGGCTCGATTTTAAAAAGTTATATTATCGAAACTATACTCCCCATATTACAATAAGTGATACACGAATGTAATGAAAAATATACCATGTTCTTTTTCTTCTGTTACTGGTATTCGATGAGTGGCCCTTCTGTTATACGGCATAATTAGTAAGCCAGTTAGTTCCCTATATTTTGTAGCACCGCTTTATCAATGTTTCGTGATGCTGTACCAATGCTTAGTTGTCGTCCTTTGTTACTTGTTGAGTCAATTGCAAATGATACCTCTTGAAGTTTAATTTTTCCGCAAATTTCTCATATTGTTTTTAGGGCATCCCAAGTTTACAGGCGGCAACTCTCGTAAATATTCGCGGACTTCGAAAATAACTCTGTTTCACTTTCTCCACTAATCCTTCCAAGAGGCTTGGCCGGTCGCTGCTTTTCTTTTTACACGAACTGTTTTCTTTTTTGGATGACATTATCGCAGAACGCTGCTGTTAGCTGGTGTCTAAATGCACGTTGCACCGAAAAAACTGAAAAACCCCGTGCATACTCTAATACGCAAAATCTCTTCTGTGTCATTGTTGCCATGTTTGGGTATCAATCATAGCGATCTTGAATACACGGGTGATCATTTGCATTTTTTCCTTGGTATATTTCTCTTAATCTTCATGTATCACTTATTGTGTTATATACTTTCAAAAATATAATTTTTTTAAAACCGAATTTACGATTTGTGTTCACCATGTATAAAAATTCCAAAATTAAATTTAATAAAACTAATCCAAAATTTTAAAAACATATTAGTTGATATTGAATTAATAATATCTTGTGTGTGTGTGCGTTATATCTGAATAAGAAGATTATTCATAAATGAAAAAAAATGAACATTTTTATTATCAGCGTTATATATATATAGTGAGCACTAACTAAATAGTAAAACATTAACAAAATTCCTTCAAGGTATCCGACTACATTCGGAACCGTGATTTTAAAAAAGCGCATAAATGCTTAATTTTCATGATATTTAGTGTCACTTAGATAAGAATACATGTATAAAATTGTTTTAAGGACATTATGGGTAAAAAAAATTATTTAAATACAATATTTTGGCAAAAAATTCACTTAGAATAACCTTTTTTTCAAAACGTTTTCCTTCTAACAAAAATGATTCTATAATAATAATATCTCGCTTATATAAAGTAAAGACTTCTCCAGAGAGTCTAAACTAGGAATTTTGAAAATATCACATTATTTTCACAGTTACCACCAAATGAAATAATTATCGGCTTTTTTTCTTAAAATTTCTCCCCTCTGTTGTAGTAAAATATGGATAAATCCACTTCTAAGATATATATTTCAAAAATTCTAGTTGAGCCTCTGTAGAGAGGTCTGAGCTATATACAGGAAAAACATTAAAATAATATAGAAGCATTTTTCACAAAAGGAGAATATTTTGAAAAAAGATTATTCTAAGTTAATTTTTTGCCAAAATATTGTATTTAAATAAATTTTTTTTTATAATACTATTATTAAAACAATTTTGTATACGTTTTCTAATCTAAGTGACACTAAATATCATAAATATTATCCATTTATATGCTTTTGCAAAATCACGGTTCAAAACGTAGTCGGATACCTTAATCCAAACCGTGTTACTACAAAATTTAAAAATCAACTCTAATTTAGAGTAGAAAAAGATTTATTTAATAAATAGTTTTAAATATTCGATCTATAGAAAAAAGTTACCAGGAGATTCAATAATGTATTTTTTATCAACCATAGAATTTTATCCTATTCTGGACAAAACAGCGAAAACATCGAGAGAAGATGTCTGAAATAAACTGCTCTTTGTAAATATATTACTCGAAGGTCATGGACTATTCGAGTAATATATTTACTTCTTCGATAACTGTTTATTGATAAATATCAATAAACAATTATCGAAAAAAGAATAATTCGCGACCTTCACTTTTATGTAGTAAACATTGTAAATGATCGGGAAAATACATCCATTAGTGAAACTAAATCTTGCACCAAATGATGAAAGAAAGCAAAATAAATGTCTCAAAGCACAAAAGAATAGTCAGAAAAAACAACAACCGTAGGTGTAGATTGGTGTTGACATTTTGTCTTATCAATAAATATAGCTTTGAGAAAGCACACTAATGAGCGGCTAACGGGAAGATATAAATTTCTTCTGTGATAAAAGTGACGCTTAGTAATAAAAGTTACATATATGATGACACATTATTAAATTTCTCGTTTAATGTAATAAAATCAATGTATAACTGAAACTAGAGTCCAGTTAAGGTATTCAAAATACTGCATTTATATGTATAACATTCACAATAAATCTAAAATATAATTTTATTAATACCATTAAGAGGCTAGTAATTATTCTCCTTAATTTCTTCAGGCTGTTATTTTTTATGCTCTCAATAAGTTTACACTCCACATTCACTTTTTACAATATTTTCATAAAACTTTTAAAGTATAAATATACTAAAGTACCGAATAAAAATTTGAAGTTTGGCCTGCATAAAATTAACAGGTTTGGTTAGCTCAGGTGTCATCCTCGTCACTTCATCGTGGCTCAAAATCTTACAAGGTTCCATCTCGAATAGTCCTCGTGTTGTTTCAGAGTGCGAAACAATCACTCGTGAATATCAGAATTCATTTTAACACATTCATGTGCAAGAAAGTTTGGTTTTTAAATATTATTTTCATTCAATGTGATTTTTTAAGGTATCCGACTACGTTCGGAACCGTGATTTTGCAAAAACGTATAAATGGATAATATTTATGATATTTACTATCACTTAGATTAGAAAACGTATATAAAATTGTTTTAAGAATACTATTACAATAAAAAATTATTTAAGTACAATATTTTGAAAAAAAAAATGAACATAGAATGACCCATTTTCAAAACATTTTCGTTTTATGAAAAATGCTTCTATTATAATAATATTATGTCTGTATATATCTCATACCTCGGTAGAGAGGCTGAACTAGAAATTTTGAAATATATAACTTAGAAGTTGATTTATCCACATTTTATTACAACAGAGAACAGAGGAATTATTTCAATTAATTTTTTTTGTCATAATGTCCTTAAAACAATTTTATGCATATATTCTAATCTAAGTGACACTAAATATCATGAAAATTATCCATTCATGCACTTTTTTAAAATCATGGTTCCGAACATAGGCGGATACCTTAAAAGTAAATGTAAAGAATGAATTCATTCAATGAATGTATGGTGTAGTGAATGAAGTACTAAAATTGTGTTAAGGGGACGGTGGAGCATTAAAACTAATTTCTAAAATTGTTAGCTTAATTAGCTGAAAATGGAATCAGTATATTAAATGATTACTATATGTCAGAATTTAAATATATTTCTTTTAAAAAAATAATTATAAACTGATTTTTTTTAAAAAAAATTTTTAAACTATTTTTAAAAATGCTCCTTGCGCATTAGTTTTTAAGATACGTACAGAATTTTTGTTTTTTGTTTAGATGAACTATAACAAAATATATCGGTGCATGGATTTAAAATTCTAAATGAAATTTAATAAAAAAAGATAAATTTTCTGTACTATATGAACTACTTCACCAATTATCACCTTTTCAAGGTGTTCAAAAGAACACAAAATAAGATCCATCATATATATTTTAGAAAAGTATTGCACAAAATTGTGTATTTTATCGTCTTTCATAAGTTGTGAAAATTTAAAAGACATATGACGAAATTTGAAACGCAAGGAGCATTTTACGTAACAATGAAAAGGGAAAATTTACGAACTAAGAAAAGTACATTTTAAACATTTGAGTAAACTAAAAAAAATAATTCAGTAATTATTAATCAAGATGACAAAATTATTTTACAGAAATATTCTATGAATTATAAGGACTATTATTAATATACAAAATCGCAATTGAAATTTTGACCTAAGTTTAACATTGTAAAGGTCCCCCATCCCCTTAAGCTTCAATCATTTTAGAGTTATGCTACGAAATATTGGTGACATATTCAGTAACTTTAATTATAATCGAATCTTGACGATGGTAATCTTTCCTTCCATAATTTTTTCCATACTTATAGAGCAAAAATTGTTGTATGTAACATTGTCTTCAAACGGCATAATTTGGAGGGAAAAGGCGTGGTATCAAATTCCTCCCTTATAATTTTTTTTTTTTACTTCAGAGAATCGAGCTCACCCAAAGGGTTTAGAGCTGCGAACGACCCTCCGAGAAGTTATTTTATTTGCAAATTAAACGAAAAACACGTACAAAAAGGTCCCGAATGAGGGACCCTCCCCCAAAATTCTTAAGAACCAGGGGAAGAATACAGCAAAAGCACTTTATAGTTACAATGCAAATGAAAAGAAAAACCACACACACAAACAGGTGCTATCTTCTAATGAGAAGAAAAGACCATGAAACAGACAAAGTACACGAGGGGAAATCGCTCCCAAAAGGATTGCGAAAATATGGAAAGAAGGAAAGTTAGGTAAGAAGATAGAAGGCCCAAACAATTTTTTTTTAAAAATATATTGTTAGGAAGACTCGCGTGGCAACAGTCCAACTTTCTTACAAATTCAAAATAATAATAAAATTATCCAAAACAAATGCACCAAACAGACCAAAAGAAAAAGAAAAGAGAGAGAAAGAAAGACAGAACTGGAAGGATGACTATTTTTTTTTTCGAGACCTCCTCTTTCATTTATATTTTAAAGAAACAAAAAGGAAGAATGCAGCTGGGTCTCTCTTATCATTGAATATACTTAAATTTTATTCTTTTCTGAAAATATTATGTAGTATTTATATAGTATATTATTCCCAAAATTCCAAAATTTACTGAAATCACTTCTGTAATATTTAACATCATTCTTGAAAAAAAAATCTTTACTGTCTCTTATATTGAAAGTTTCTCATTTTTATCATTTTGCTTCATCAAACTTGATGCATCCAAACAAAAGTCATTGATGAAAAAGTACGCATTTTTTTTCCAGGATAATTTCAAAACTAACTTTTCCGAATATGTTACAGTAATAGCCCGAACTTACGCTATAGGTGAGACTGGCAGGTTATAATTTCGCATACAAATACATATAATTATTATTTTTAGTTGGGACCGGAGACGAAGGAAAATAATAATTTAGAACAAAAAAAAAATGTTTAAGTTCTTATACAAATGCAAAATTGCAAATCTAAGTTACGTTGATGTGGAAGATTCATAAAATTTAACAAGTAGTCTGCCAGCTTTTCTCCTACAAAATTTCCTCGTAGCATGCGAATAATATTAATATTCCTTGTATTGTTGAAAAAATACACTCTTCGTTAGAGTATGTAAGGTCAACCCTCCTATAACGCGGTTTCCGTTCAACAACGCCCCATCAGTTCTTTCCGCGCACCCAATGAATGGCTTTAACTGGATATCGTCGGTCTAATTATCAAACTGCGTAACTCCATCTGGTACGCTAATTTGATACAGTAGGGCTAGGCGCCCTGTTGTTGGTTATGTTCGAAAAGATAGGCGATAATATTACAATATGGTTTACTTTGATATTTTTATCGTGCGATAATGTGGTTGCCATGGGGATAACGTATATTAGTGTTAGTTTTATTTTTTTCCCCCGGGATCCCTGCTCAGCAAAAGTTACAAATTTTGTATAATGAACGCTTAAAATAGTGTAAATAATTTACATCTGGAAGTGTAATTCATTAATATTACTTTCTGTTGTATTTATATTTTATGTTAAAATCTTGCCACTACCTCTCCCTTCGAAATCTAGTTTTATTATGAAATAAAAAAAGTAGTGATTATATACACTAATCGAGGAATAAATTAAAAGCGGAGCGCACTGAGGCATGGCGTAGATAAAACAAAATGATTAAGGAATCGCGCCAAAAAGGTTTTTATTGGTCTTCATATAACACGGTACGAATGATGTGATTTGTACTAATTTTGAGTGTTTCTTATAGCGCGGTTTCCATACAACGCGTAGACGGTTTCCATAGAACGCGCTACGAATTATAGCCTGGTTTGTACGATTAAATCCGAGTTTCTTATAGAGCGGTTTCCATATAACACGCGGTACGCACTCGCCGCGTTACAGGAGGGTTGACTGTATTTTCTAAAATTTGTAACCTTCTTTTAATTAAGCTGAAGCCTATCAAACTACCAACTGCCATTGGATTTTCTGATTGAACTGAGTCTACAGACTCAGGTTCTTCAATGTCTTGCTCTTACTCATGCCTTTATATGAATTCAACAATTGCCAACTCCTGATTGTGGAAATCAAGCAGTTGAATCGACTTGCCTGACAAGATCGACAATTTCTTCAATGAAGCTTTCAATTTCATCAGGCTTTGGCAATAATTCCGCCTGCGTTTTAATGATAACAAAAAGAAAAAAAGATGAATTGACGAGATTTGAAAACCGCGCAATTCCGAATTCGCGTAAGTCGCGGTAGCATAAGTGGAGGTTTTACTGTATATAGAAAGTAAGTACTTTTAATCTCTAAATGAGAGTACAAGTATAATTATTTTTCCTCATTTGAATAAATAAGTGTCTCGAAAATCGGCGTTTCAACTATTAGCTCTTATATTATTACTAAAACCATTACTAAAAAAAATTCTCAAATTAAAAATTATTACACTGAATTATTAAATTCTCTGTAAGCCACGGTCAAATGAGAAGGAGTACAACTGATCTGGCACGTCCCATCTCTAAACTACGACATTACGCCAACAGAAGAATTTTGAGCATCGTGAAATTTATTGTGTATCAACCCTAATTCCTGGTGGGTGGTGTGTAGTTCAAAATTACAACATTACATTGAATATCCAATGATTATTAGTCAGATATTTTCCACAAAATTCAATACTGTTAATTAAATTTGTAAGTTCAGTGGCTGAGTAGCAGTGTATTGCGTCTCCATGCTACAGGTTCGGGGTTTAAATCCTGCGCTAAGCAAGTTTGATTCAGCCTTTCATCCCTTCAGTGGGTTGATAAATGTGTACCAAGCTTGTTTGACAAATAAACACTGGACTTCTCGCGTCAGAATGACCACCTGACCGGAACATCTGCCCATGCACCTCATTGCCTAATTTCGCGAAAACTGAGATAGGCACAGTAGACCTTGGTCCTCATGGACTTTTGCACCACTGAGTTTAGAATTAAGTTTAATCATAAGAATATTCAAATTTCAGTATCAATTAAATGGCTCTCACTGCTTTTGAAGCTGTTTTTTTTTAACAAATAGAATTCTTTAGAAGTTTTTAAATCATTAGCTTGTCCAGTAAGAATTTAATTTTCGAAGAAAATTTATTTTATTTGAAAAAAGCCAGATTATTCTATTTTTCCCTTTTGCATATTTTTAACCTGAATATAATATTTCGTAATTTATTTTGATAAATTTTTATCCACAAGAATAATTGCAACATTAATAAACCTTAACACAGAAAAATAATACACAGGTAATGTCATGTGACGTACTTTCCTTAGCTTTGTAAAATATTGCAATCCTAAAAACACATGTTAAGGATTTTGTAATTCTTAACTCAAGAGTATATTTTTATGAATGCAGATTCTCTCTTTTTTCTGTAACATATGTCAGAGCATATTTCATAAGAAAAAGTTTACCCATAATTATGAAGAAAAACAGATAAGTTTTAAAAGTGGTGTCTTATATTCACTATTGTGTGTTGGATAATTTCGGGAACTTGAGTATAATGCTTTGAAAAAGTATGCATGAAAGAAAAATGTTTTCCTTGTTATATTTCTTTTCAAAAAACGATACTTAGAATTTGATATAGAATTTTTATAAAATTGCGTAGAAAACATATGCACTTCCATATAGTGTACTCTTCGACAATACAAAAGCTATAAAAAATTCTACTTCAGAGACATAAAAAGTTTATTGTCTTAAGTGATGTAAAATTAAAAGTAAATTCATTGTGTTTTCCATGTACGCGCAATTTAAGCAAAATATATCATGGAAAACCAAAGTTATGTTCATCTCGTAACTTATAAAATAATCGTATGAATAAGAATTGTAAATGATCCTTCATCCCGCGGAATAGTGGTTAATGACGCTGATTTGTTTGCCGTAGGGCCTGGGTTCGAATCCCGGAGAAGTCATGGATGTTTGTAAATGTATAGTGCCTTCGCGGTATCTGGTTACTCTAAACAGTCGTCTAGCCGTAAGTCCTTTCTTGAGGTGGGAGGCCCCTGAACCTCCCCAGGGTGTTCTCCCTCAAAATTGGGGTGGAACTGAGCTAAATCTTACTCTGTCACCTGTATGGGGTGATCAAGGCTACGGCCAACGATGGACGCACATCTAGCCCCTTGCCATGACGAATTTCGTGGGCCTTGATCTGATTACATCAGACACGACATTAGCAACAACAGAATTATAAATATTTACTAGCAAATCATTTTACTATATATCTAAGCCAGTGTTTCTCAAACTGTGGGGCGCGCCCCCCAGGGGGGGCGCGATAAACCTGCGAGGGGGGCGCGAGCATATCGAAAATAAAAGATTAAAAAAAATTATTTACT
>BMAV01004969.1:96869-172861 GCA_019973955.1 Trichonephila inaurata madagascariensis
GAAAGATGTTAAAACTGATAAAAAAAAGGGATGAACCTGCTGAAATAATGCATATTAAAGTAAATTTGAGAAAAGCGATGAACATGAAACGAAAGAAAAATTTTCAAATGCTACCAAAAGAACCCCATAAACTAAAGTATGAAGCTATAAGTATCAGAAGACACACTTTTCTTTGTCAAAAACACACAAGCAAGCAAAAGTTCAACATGCTATTTGTCGAACATCAAAGGACTGTAAAATTACAATAACTAGAGCAAAATATGACAGTTTTGCCTGCAAATAACATTCCTGTAATGTTAGCGAAAAGTGTCTGTGATTTGTGTCTTTTTTTAAGGTCACGCACAGTTTAAACATTTTAGTTCAGTTTTCTTGGATTTTTTCATAGAATTAGCAAAGAAAAATTGAAAAGTCTTTGAAAGAAGGTAAGTATATTTTCTCTTAAGTAAATTATTCACTAGAATTGCGATTTTTATTGTGTACTATAAAAGTAATTATGAAAAAAGGATTGGGGTGACTCAATAACCCCGCTTGACCATTAGTATCGAGTGATCGCCTGCTCCCGGGGTTAAAACATGTTGAAGACTTTTCGCTTTAAATATTAAAAATAATACAATTGTTCTTCATCGGAATTGTATGTTATTGTTCATTATTCAACATCAATTCTAAATGCTAATTCTGTGAGGCTTAAAATTACAGTTCCTTAAAACTAATTATAATTTGAGCAATCATTTAAAAAAAAATCATTTTACATTTTTGTAAACATTGTCTCGCACTTGGCTTTAATTTCCTTACAATTCAGCGATTATATCAAGAATGTTTTATTTTCTTATAAATGAACTCGTGCAAAGAGCGGGTACTTCAGCCGGTATACTTTTAATGTATCAGTGTGCTGTACAGAGTATTTTATAACTAATTAATTAATACTAAATTAAGAACAAGTTTAATAAGTATTGGCGACTTCTATGGGCTTGTCTTGCAGAGCAGAATGCTTATGATTAGAAACTGACCCTCTGATTTCTTTTTCTATATTTAGTTGATATCTATATTTTGTCTTCTAAGCAGCCCTCGCATTTTGCAATATGTTCCAACTTAAAAATTAGAGAAAGGAAAAATAACATAATGATTATCCTATTACTTATTTTATTTTTTTTTTGCTTAAAAGTAACACATACAAAATTTAATACTTATGTTATTAATTTGTACGGTTTATAATAAAAACATATTGTAGCTTTAGCGTCAAAGTGCATTATTATTGCATTCAGTACATTATTAATATATAAGGGGGGCGCGATAAAAATTGTGATTAAAAAGGGGGGCGCCAGTACTGAAAGTTTGAGAAGCACTGATCTAAGCACTTCATTTGGTGATGTAAAAACAACATAAATGTCATAGGAATTAAATATTTTTTAATATTTTAATTAAAAAGGATTTTATATTAAAGGGACCAGAAAGTAATGTCATTTTTGCGTATGTCGATATTAGTCATTTATCAGCTGATTGTGTACTTCAAAGTTGTGCCAAAGACATTTTATAGTTAGAGTAGGTTGTTTACTCGTAAAGATTTAAATCTCAATTTTTTTTTTTTTTGCAATTAAAGGAGGAATATCCAGTCAAATACCATAACAGATGCATACCCTGACTTGTATGCTTTTTAAGTTTCATAAGTATAGTAACGCAATCAGTGGCGTAATGTACACCCCCGAATTGCGGGGTTAGTGGGGTTGAAGCCTGACTGATGCCAAGTACGTATTTGGCTTGGGATTCAAAACCTGACATTGAAACTTTTCAGGGTTGCCTCATATACTTTGTTACGGTACTGAACGCAGTGGTTGATACCAAACTCTTTTGTGATGTTTCTTCAAACGCATTAGACATTCGGAAGTGTATAAGGTGGGTTTTAAGTTCAGATTGGGTAATTTCGATCTTTACAACTCGCACTCTTCCGGAATACGAACAGTTTTAGACATTGGCATGTTAAGGGTTGAAGTGGAGGCACATCCATGTCAGACAATCTAGGAACTTTCGAACACTGTTAACCAACTATGTCGACCATACAAGAACTTTTGCAGCATATTGGTAAAAAGTGAGCAGAGCAGGTGTTTGGGTTATGCATAATCTGTCTAAAGAAAACAAAGTTGACCGATCCACCACATGTAACTTATTGTGTTTCAGTAGCACACTGCAGAAATGTTTTTTGATTGCTTGATCACTGGAGATGAAAAATGAGTCCTCTATGATAATCCGAAACGCAAGCAGTGGATTTCTCCCAAAATACGATTCGAGAGTTTGGTGGAGAATTCGCGGTGTCGTTCATTTTGAAGTGAAGAAACCTGGATGAACTGTGGATACAGACCTCTACTGTGTACAAGTGGATCGATTAAATCACTTTTTAATTGAAAATTGTCCAGATATTGTCAACAGAAAAGGTGTTATTCTGAAACTTGATAATGCAAGACCACGCTGTGCTAGACGAACCCTCGAATAAGCTAACAAATTGATATGGGAATTATTGTCTCACCCTCCATACTCGCCCGATACTGCTCCAACGGATTTCCCTTTATTCCAATCTCTTAAAGATATTTTAAGTAGTAAGAAATTTGAAAATTTTGAGAATGTCCAAAATACCATCTCCAGATATTTTGCACAAAAGTCATTCGATTTTTATTGATCCGGCATTGAAAATTTCTGCAGCAGAGGGTAAAGGACAAAGGCTAAAAATGTAAGATTATTTAAAATTCACGCCTTTCTTGCATATATTTGCAAGTTTTAAATTAATTGCGGGTATGAATGCAGGTATATGTAGTTTTTAATGTACTTATAAGTTCAAAATCCAGGCAGTCGATATTTGATTACAAGAATATATTTTTCACCGAAAAAAACATGAAACAGAAAAAAAAGAGCACATCACTTTCATTTCGTCTGAATACGATTTACAGCTCGGTGTTAGACATTAAAATCTTCATGTTCACACTAAACCAAGGTTCTTTTTAAGTCATCAAAGAGAGAGATAGAGAGAGTCAGAGAGAGAGAGAAAGATAGAGAAACTACATTTTCCCACTATGCATGCTCGTATTACACTATTCCTTACTAACATTTTTGCATAGCTTCTAAAATTTATTCAATATTTAAGGGATTTCTCTAAAGATTAATTTAAGTACACAAATATTTTTTTATTTAACAAAATAGTACTTTAAAGCAATGCTCAACACGATGTAAATGAATTGAATACTAAGACTTTGATATTGTGTATTCATAACTGATCACGAAAGGTATTTTATATCAACACAAATGATCCCTTATTGGACTTATCAATATCCCACAAAAACAATTCCATTAAATACACTCACTTCCAAAAGTTAAACACGAAGATGTGAAATGCAAAAAAAATCAACAAAAACTGCTTTGATTGACACAAAATTTGGCAGTAAAGTAGCGTATATATTTATACATAAAACAAAATCAATAATTATGTACAGAAATGAAAACAATATTAAATTTTTGTAAGTTATCACATAATGTCATACTGGAGTTTTAAACATAATTATGTATAAAATGAAAATAAACAGCATAAAATGAAAAAAAGGACATTAATAGGGTATGTGATCCTCCCTCATCTGTATGTAAAGTTTACACATTCTGACCATGCTTTCAATTAGGTGGTCAACCACCGCAGAATTAAGCAATCGACATTCTTCTTGTAGAGCAGTTTCCAGCTCAATAAGAGTACCTGGAGGTGGAAAACGTGAAGATACAGCACGGCCGAGAGCATCCCAAAGATTTTCAATGGGAGTAATGTCGGACGGATATGCTGGGCACACCATACGTGCAATCCCTTCACTCTCCAGGTAATCATCGACGATGTCAGCTCTATGGGGACGTGCGTTATCGTCCATTAAAACAAAAGTAAGGCCAACTGCTGCAGTGTGCAATCTCACAATGGGTTCTAGGACTTCATCTCGATATTGGACAGCCGTCACAGAACCCCTTTTAAAGATGTGCAGGTCGGTTCGGTATCCTAATGAAATCTCTGTCCACATCATAATGCTTCCACCTCGGAATGCGTGATGTTCGGTGATGTTTTGGGGCTGATTGCGTGTTCCTTGTTTACGCCATATCCTTATACGCTTGTCATCTGGTTCCAGAGCAAATCTTGACTCATCAGTAAACATGACATTGCCCCAGTCAGACACAGTCCAAGTTCCCGGAACCACTTTAATCGTGCTCCTCTTGATTGAATAGATAAAGGAACACAAACTCGAGGTACCCGGGCATGCAGTCCATTCATATGTAATTTTCGGCGTCCAGTAGCTGCAGATATAGCCTTACCAATGGACGCTGTAACCTTATATGTCACACGTGTGGAGGTCGCTCTGCGATTCCGCTTGGATACAGTAGCAATATATCGATCTTTCGCGGGGGTCGTAACCCTTGGGCGACCACCTACGGGCTTTCGGACAACTGTCTGTATGGTTTGGAATCGTTTCGATAAATGTGAAATTACAGAATCATGAACGCCGAAGAAAAGAGCAACATCTGTGATCGACTGTCCTGCTTCAATGCACCCCACAGCACGCCAGCGCTCAGAATCTTCCATTCGTTTTCTGGAAGTCATAGAAACACGTATGTCTTAAAAACAAATTGTACTAAAAATTTAAACACCTTCTATCAGCACTTACAATCAACTTTTGTAACCCTTCATAAAGCTGGCTTCTTATAAGACTGCCCTTTTTGCATATGTCTTGACATGAAAGCACGATTGGCTCTGTTACCTAACATATTTGAATACTTCCATCTACCTCTGCAGCGAACTGCATCCTCTTCAATTCTGATTGGCTTCTGGAAATTAGCATTTTCCTCTCCGTGCTTAACTTTTGGAAGTGAGTGTATATAGAGCACATATTATTCTATAAGTTTCCAGAGACTAATGTTTTGGTTATTATATTATGTATATAAAGCAACGTCGATTCGAGTCGAATATCAGTGTATCTTCTATAATCGATTGTTAAAAACTGTAATAGTTTGATTTAAATCGTGTCTTATATTCAGTAGGCTGCTACTACAACGAGATACTATTATAAACGAAACAAAAACTTGTCCTAAAAAGTTGGCTTTCTCAAAGACATTACGAGATTAAGAAATTGGTTTATTTTGTATCGAACTTTGACAGTCACATGGTTTGTGTTTACAATCATGTCTGTTGTCAAATGGGTGAAAACAAGTTCTTTTTTGCATATATATATATATATATATATATATATATATATATAAAAGTGTTCATTTAAATTAATTTAAACATTTTTCGTAATAAATTAAAACGATAGAAGGAACTCGAAAGGCGTCTCATGGAAAATGAACTTGAAATGCACTGGATTTATATCAATAAAATAAATTCAGAAATTACTTTTTTCCTTTGTTTAGGTGGTTTTGTTTTTATGTTTAAATATTGTTCAATCAGTATCTCTTCAATCAATCAATTCTGTTTCTAGATATACGTAATGGAATATTCATGGCACATTTAGAATAATAGTTTAGTGATAAAGAAGGGCATATGTTCTTTTTATTTTCAAAAGCTGTTTTTTTATTCATTAAAGTAATTTAAACCTTAAATATTTAAATTAGCATGGAGTGGAAAAATGGGTGAAGTAAAGTATTATCACCAGCATATAGTTTGTGTTTCTTGAAACTAGTTACTCGTAAAATTGTAAAGTCATCACTCATATTTTTCTCTTATTGTCGCAATTTCTCTCGAGGACTATATACTGATGTCAAATTTGTAATTATAAACTCTAATAAAGCTACCAAAAAGGTTGCATGTGAGATGGCACGTAACTGTCGAAAACTCCCCACTATACAAGCGTGAGGACTACTGGCTGATTTAAAGGAATCTCAATTCCTCTACACGATGACTTTTTAGAGGTATCAGGGTTTCATGGAAAGAATGGCAACCACACGAATTAAGATTTATGACTACTCGGGCACTGCCTACTTAAACAAAGGGAACAGAATCCTGCTTTATCGTTCACTTTCAAAATGTCAATAACCATCAATAGGTGTTCATGTAGATCCTACAACATGATATTCAAGCAATCAAGAATATGTTCTGGAGATGTCTGGCAGGCAGAGCACCCAGTACAGATGGAAATTTTTTTTTTCAAATTCATAGTAGGTCAGTGTTTTAAGGTGTCCAAAAGGGAAACGATCAATAGGAGTTGATGTTTCAGCTGAGTTTGAGAGATTCGTAATCTTCCCTCTCTAGCTTTTCAGATCACCTCATCATGACGAGGAAATGTACCTGTGAAGAATGGGAAATACACTTCAGAAGATTATGCCCCTGGTAATTTTACCCAAGTGAAGGCCATTTCTTTACGCGTAGCTAATGTCTGTAGGCAATAGGAGCTTCTACCTCATAGTGCACCGATCATATTGTCCCAGAAGTTGCACTTGTATTTTTCTGAATCTATGACTTCGACTTGATGTGTTATATAATATATTTTTCATTACATTTTAAAATAGTGTTAAATAAAATTAAATTCAACAGACATAGAGTGTAGGCAAAATTTTCAGACTTTGATCATCAGAGAATTCTGACTCCTATAAAATACAAGTGCCATTCTTAAGAACAAACTTAACTTTTATTAAAATAATTAACATTGAAAAAGCATTTAAAAATTGTATAAGCTACAACAAGCTTACAAACAAGATTAAAACAACGTGCAATCGGAACTTGAACTAGCAAGCTGCTCGATTCTTCTTTGCGGAATAATTACTCATAGTTGAATGACGTGTGTTAGTAAAAGACGATGAACAAATTTTGTGCTTTGATGTAATTGAATTCAATATTTTTCATAGACTTAAAAACATTTTATGGAAGTGCTTCTCAAAATGTGGGGTGCGCCCCCCTAAGGGGGCGTGATAACCCCTTAAGGGGGGCGCGAGTACGTCGAAAAGTCGAAAACAAAAGATTATTTTTTAAAAAACTTATTAATTTATTGAAAGGAAGCAAACCAATATACATTCTGGCATGCTAAAAAATAAAATACACATTTACACTGATATAACACCCTTCTAAATGTATCAGTACTACACAATATGTTTCATAATTAATTTAGCAGTACTAGGTTAAGAAGTTTAATAATTACCAATGACTCTGAGGGTATATGTCATAAAATTTGTACAAAATTTAATATTTATCTTGATTATTTGTACGGTTTTTAATTCAAGTCAATTGTAGCTTTACATCAAAGTGTATTATTATTGAATTCAATACATTGTATTGTATGGAGAGGGGCGTGATGAAAATTATAATTGAAAAATGGGTCGCAAGTATAGGAAGTTTGAGAAGCACTGTTTTATGGACTTGATTCTGGATGACTTCAACATTTAGCGATTTTTAAGGCAAAATATATTCTTTTTCCATGTCCCTCGAAGTGAAATAATTTTTTTTAAAAAACAATGTTAGATGAATGGTAGTTTCTTGCTTTTTAAATAATTTCTTTTTTTATTAAGTCCTTTTATTTGTATCTGGTCTCTTCTTTCTGCCTGACTTGATTTTGTCGAAGTATGAACGTATTATTGACACAAGTTTATCCATGAAGTTTAAATGTACTTTGTTGTTAGCTGCATTATACCTTTAAAAATAATCTAAGAAACAATGAGCAAGAAGTATGAACCAAATAACTTAATTTTCTTGCAAATAATACTTACTGTTCGTCTTAAAAAGTCGTAGGTAAACTTTCAAAACAACAAATATAACATAAAGCGCCTAAGGAAGAAAGTGAAATTCTCATTTCTTAGAAAATTTATACAATGGAATCTTGCTCGATGTATTATTTCGAAGCAGTGAATCATTATGACGCGAACTTCTAAAACACGATATTGGCCGTAAATATGAAATATCAATGTTTGCATTTACAGATTTTATTAAACCAAGAAAACGATATCCTTCTTTTTCAATTCCTACTATATATATATATATATATCTTGTTCAAATTTTCAATCGTTAATAAAATACATTTAATTCATCCACTCAATTTCAAGTACATTTTTTTAAACATGCTGTGGATGATCCTTGATGTTACTATAGTTTTTTTCCAAATAACACTTTCCATTAATTCTATTTAATTAATGAATAAATAACAACAAACAAAAATAATAGTCCAACACTATATATAAAAAGGAAAAACGCTCGATGTGACCCTGTAGCACAATGGGTAGCTCGTCGGAATTCTAATCAAAAGGTCGTGGGTTTGAATCCTACGAGGGATTGCGCAATTTCTGAGAATGTTTTTTTTTTTCTGTGCTTTTTTATTATATTAATTCAATTTGATTCATGAATAAATAGCTCCAAATAAAAACAAAAAAAAGTCCATAACCATATATATAAAGAGGAAATAGGAAAATTGCAAGGAAATTGCTTTTTATTTTGCCACTTAATAGTGTGATTATGTGTGATATGTATATACATATTTATATGAATTGTAATTATTTAATAAAAAGTAACTAAAATAAAATTTTTCTTTGTTTTCCTATGTAGGAATTGACTTAATGTTTTTAATTTTACTTGTTTAAACTTCATTTCTAAAACCTCTTTCTCTCTACAAATACACGTACACGCACACACAAAAAATTTAAAGTATTACACTAAATCACAGCTGACTCAATTAAGAAAAAAAAACCTTTAACAGGAAAATAGAAAGGTAGTACAAAACAAAGTAATAAAGCCATAATAATATATTCGAAAACATTTTGGTTTAGGGCTAAGATTTCAGGTTTAAACAAAGTTTTAATCCTTTATTTACCGAAGGTACTTATAAGTACCACTCACTTTAAAATTACACAGAACAATCATTTTTACAAATACTCTGGCGATAATTAGCAGGAATATTCTCTTACGGTTCTATATGATGAGTATTTTAACGGGGAAGGTGAATAGTTTTATAGCAGAAATTGCGTTTTCAGCGTATTGCGAAGATTATCATTTTTGTTCTGAAATGATAATTAATGTCAAAATTTCAGTGTCTTAATTTTTTTGCATGTAAATGGAGACCGTAGAAAACGATTTGACTATTTATTTTAATCGAACAGTGTATATAATTAATTTTACAGTTGATTATCTATATTTAATTAATTAGCTCTAATGGGTTAAGTTTCCCGAAATTGAGTATTTTTTTATACATATATATCCCTTAATTTTCCTCGTAGTGGTTAAAAAAATATTGCACAAAAAAAATTGCAGTAAATCATAATGCGGTAGATAAAGGGTTAAGGCATCCGATCTTTCTTTTTATTTCCCTGTATTTCTGGACTAAAATAAAATTAAAACGAAATATACAGTTCTATATGATGTAAAAATTAGAAAGCTTTAAAATTATTTTTATTATGTATAAATCTAAATTATCAATAGGAAAAGGGAAATTTAAGAAACAAGTTGTGGGAAAAAATGATAAAATAGTAGGTTTGTTTAGAAAGTAATTTCACATTAATTTTTGTGATTGTTGATTATTATGGCACTGTATATAGAGAACTTATTCAAGTCTTACCAGAAGCGAATGGATTAACTTCTTCCTTCGAATAATACTTTGAAGCGCCCAATTACGATAGACATGCTTCAGACTTTTTATTTATTGATCGATTCATCTCAATAAATACTTTGTCAACTCATTCCCCTGTTCTGAGTGTTCTTGATTTTCTTTATGGGAATACTTAAGGAACATAGTTTATAAAGATTCCCACAAAGTAGATTATATGAAAATTGTCATTATTTTTAAAGGTTATTAAATTACACTCCTAACATAATAAACTACATTTCTTAAAATATACACAAATGAGTTTAGCTTTATAACCAAGAAAGGGGCATATTTTGTGAACTTTATTATAAATATGTTTTGAAATTTTTTATGTTTCGTTAGAAGGTTCTCTTAACAAAATATTGTTGTAACGTTTTATTTGGTGCTTACTTAATATCTCTATATAATTGCAATCTTCGAGGGATTATTAGTTAGCCATTAAGAAGATTACAAGTTCTAAATGATATAGATTGCCATATCAGGAAAATTCTTTGTTGATTAATCTCTAGTAATGCAGCTAATCTTTGGCGATAAAATTTTTTCAGGGATTGGAGATTGTACCTTTTTGGTGTGGTAAATTAACGAATTGTCACTAGGGAAACATTTGGAACACCTAATATGTATATATATAGTTTTATCAAATAATGATTCCCATAGAATTATTTATGCTTATTGATTTTATAATTGTTCCATTGGTATTTATTAAACAATGGTTTCCCCTTTGATTTAGAATTAGAAATGTTACGTTACTCGCATTTCGCTGCACTAAGGAAAAATAATTGTTTTTGCTCAAGGACCACATTGTAGAAGAAGAATATACAGGTCGGCCGCACCTTTTTAAAATGATAGTATTCTTTAGTTAACATTATATCTTAGATAAGGTATAAAGTGTACCATATATATATCTCGCAGAGAAATGAAGAAATTAGGAATTAATTTCATCAAATCCCTAACGGAGATGATCACTTGACGGTAGATGTTAAAATAACGTCACTTCAAGGTCATTTCCCTGATGAAAGTAAATGATTTTATCAAAACCCTGAAATGTTTCAGTGAAATGATGAAAGGAACTAGTCAGGATTTGCGTTGGCAAAATGCTATAAAGGGGGGGGGGGGGGAGTCCTTGTACTTCCTAACCATACAGGTAGTACTATCGATCCCCTAAATATCAACCCCATATCTTTAACAAAATGGCACCATAGCATTAACATAGGGATTGATATTTTAGTGCGTAAGCAACCGAGAGACAAGATGTTATACGTCAAAAAATACCAGCAAAATTTTCTAATTATTTGTTAATTAGTTTTGAATAAATAATTTGTATTTCATTGACTATTATTGTATTACTTACTTCTACTTTTAATAATGCACATATTTGTTGAATAAACACTTTAAAATCTTGACAATATTACTTCATCATTTCACACTGAAACCGCTCATTCATTCGCATTTTATCAGGGAAATCACCTTGAAGAGACGTTATTTTAACATCTACTGTCAAGTGATCATCTCCCTTAGGGATTTGATGAGATTCCTAATTTCATCATTTTCCTGCGACATATATATATAATCAAAAAAAATATAATTTAAATAAAATAGTGTGGCAGTATTTATTGTTCTAGTTTCATACATAAACTACAAGCGCATTTAGTTTTAGAATAAGTTCAATGAGATTAATATCACCCTATTTTATAATTTTTTGGGAATTAGAATTTATATTGCTTGCCGAAATTCTCATCACAGCTTACATGTTAAGATCCAACAGAACTTCTATAAAATAAGCCTAATTGGAATTATTTATTTTAAAGCATTAACATGCTCCCAAAATTTCTTGAAACATTTATTTCTCGAATAGATAATTATCTTAGCTTTAATTTTAAATCAAAATCTTTCTTTGATGTTTCAATTGTCGTTGTCATCAGATATGGCTTTATATTTATAATACTCTCATAGCATAAAATTTTATTTCCTCACCGTGGAAAGTAATACACTCAACTTTTTTTTTACACGGTAGATACATTCCTTTGAAAACCGTGCAAAAATAAAACCATGTAAAAAAATCTATGCGACATATGGTAAATTTGGGATTATGTTCCACCACTTTAAAAAGTCGTGTAAGATGGAAAAAACTCTAAATATTTCTATAAAAAACCAACCATTCAAAAAAGTAATAAAATCCCTATATTGCAAATTTGTGAAACCTGGTAAATCATAATTCATTTTTATTACAAAAAAAAAATCAATTTTTTTACTAAGAAAATTCGATCTATAAGTACATACAACACATAAAAAAATTCATCTTGAAATTAAGAATAAACATAACAACTGTGTACCTCGACGCTTGGTAAATGCGTGTTTATTACGAACTGGATCAAAAATGTTAATTTCGTTCGTTTTGAACAGCTTCTGTTGGTTTTTTGTTGTTGTTGTTACAAAGTCTTATTAGTGGCTCTATTCTTGGTTCCTCAAGTTGATCATATAATTCCTAATATCCTGATACACAAGATTACGTTGACATTTTAATATACGCTCTATGTCAGGATTATGTGTAAGAAAATGTTGTGTTCCATACTTGTGCACTAAATTTCAAGCCATCATTAATTTAAATCTATTAATAGCTGGAGTTCACCTTCGACTTCGCCAGTTACGTTTTTTTACTATCATAAACTTTCCTAAACTCTATCACATCGTCCTCATTCAAAGGGCATAAGTCCCCAAATTATTTGGAATGAACAAAAAAATTCGCGTAAAAAGTAATTCGTTTATAATTCGTGTACCACGCTATTTCAGAATTGTATAATAAAAGACCGCGTAAAAAAAAAGAGAGAGAGAGAGAGTTGCGTGTACTTCTAATAAAATCTTATTCTATGAAAAACATTCCACGGTTAAAGGACTAAAAAAAAAAATCTTTTTAGCTTTTCCCTGTTCATTTATACCCATACTGACATGAATAAGAATTTTTTTTTTTTATGGAGGGGCTATTCATTTCCAATTTCCTGCCATCTTATAGAAACCGTCCCATGAGAATGGAGAAACGAAATGACAGCAAGATCGGAAAATGGAATTCATTCAATAACGTTTATCGCGAGTAGAGTTCCGTTTCATCTGTAAAGAAGTAATGGATAATTCGTTTCGTTTCAGAAGAGATCTTTCTTTTTACGCTTTTTAATCTCATCTACAGGAAAAAGAATTTTTTTTTTCTTTCTTTGAAACATGAAAAAAAAATGTACATTTAAAAAGATTAGTTCTTCATATGTCGGAAGTCCTTACAGCAGTGCTTCTCAAACTTTCAATGTTGGCGACCGAATATTCAATCATAATTTTGAACGCCCCCCTTCCATACAATAACAATGTATTGAATTCAATAATACTGTACTTTGACGCTAAACCTACAATACGACTTTAAATTCTTAAGTGCTACCGGAGTATATAAACGTCTCATTCACCCACTGAATTAATTGCCCTGGACGTATGTATACGTCTTTCCAAAATACAATCTTTTTTTTGGGAAGGATTTACTAATTTCAGAGAATTCGCTTATTTATTCCTTTTCAACCTTTCCCCCATACACCATATACGCTCGCATACTTGTTAAATGGTTGCATTGGGGAGCAAATCGCCTAATTTTTAATTGGCATTTAAGGGATCAATTATAAACCGTACAAATTATCAAGATAAGTGTTAATTTTTGCATATAATTTTATATATAACAAGTCCATAAGGTCACTGGTAATTATTAAAATTTGTTCTTAGTATTGTTAAATTAATTATAAAACACATTGTGCAGTACTGATATATTTATAAGTGTAAATTTGTATAAATTTTTAATTGTGTCAAAATGTATTTTGTTCAGTAAATTAATATTTTTTTTAATAAGCCTTTGTTTTTGACTTTTCAATATGCTCGCGCCCCCTCGTAAGGTTATCACGCCCTCCTAGGGGGACGTGCTCTACAATTTGAGAAGCACTGCCTTACAGCAGTGCTTCGCTAATTTTTAGTTACAATTTTCATCCCCCCTCCCCTCTATACAACAACAACGCATTTAATTCAACAACAATATAAAGTGACGCTAAAGCGAAATACTGCTTTAATTATAAACTGTACAAATTATCAAGATAAGTACTAAATTTTGTATATAATATTATATATGACAAGCCAGGGAGTTACCGGTAATTATTAAACATTCTTATCTCAGTATTCTTAAACTGATTATCAACAACATTTTGCAGTACTGTGTTATTTATAAGTGTATTATATCAGCGTAAATGAGTATTTTATTTTTTATTGTTTCAGTATATATTTTGTTTTGCGTCCTTTCAGTAAACTGAGAATTTTTCTTAAATAAACTTTTTTTTCGACTTTTGGATATGCTCTCGCCCCCCCCCCCCCATAGGGTTATCCCGCTGCCCTAGGGCGGTGCGCCCCATAGTGTGAGAAATGCTGCCTTACAGAATTTATTAAAGTATAAACCTCACATTGTTTTGTGCTACTTTTTTTTTCATTCAAGGTGTCCGACTACGTTCGGAACCGTGATTTTGTAAAAGCGTATAAATGGATAATATTTATGATATTTAGTGTCACTTAGGTTAGAAAACGTGTATAAAATCGTTTTAAGAATATTATTATAATAAAAAGGTATTTAAGTACAATAATTTGACAAAAAATGAACATAGAATGATCAATTTTCAAAACATTCTCCTTTTATGAAAAATGCTTCTATTATAATGATATTTTGCTTCTATATAACTCAGACCTCTGCACAGAGGCTGAACTAGAATATTTGAAATATGCAACTCAGAAGTGGATTTATCCATATTTTACTACAACAGAGGGGATAATTTTTAAGAAATAAAACGCTGATAATTATTTCAATTGGTAGTAACTCTGTAAATAATGCGAATTTTTCAAAAATCCTAGTTCAGACTCTCTGGAGAAGTCTTTACTTTATATAAACACACACACACACAAATATTATTATTATAGAAGCCTTTTTTATAAAAGGAAAACGTTTTGAAAAAAGGTTATTCTGAGTTAATTTTTTGCCAAAATATTGTATTTAAATCATTTTTTAAAATCATAATGTCCTTAAAACAATTTTATACTTCTATTCTACTCTAAGTGACACTAAATATCGTGAAAATTATTCATTTATGTGCTTTTTTTAAAGTCCCGGTTCCGAATGTAGTCGCGCGGATACCTTAGGTCAATAATAAAGAAACTTTAATTTTATTTCGCAAAACTGAATTATTGTATTTATTTGATTGGTCTTTAGTGTGGTAATAGAGTATTTCCATTGGTTTTTCTCTTTTCTTCCAGCATTTTAAATGTATTTTATGTATCTATTAAAATGTTTGCTACTTGAATATAATTTTAAAAATAACTAATATATATTCTAAAAAAATATTAAATGTAAAAATTTATACCAAAATTAAAAGTTAATGTGTAAAGAATAAGAATTATATCTTGTGTAAAAACATAAACTGTGTTGTGTTCTTTTGAACAAAACTCTTAAAGAAAATATTTATTTTTCTAAGACTTCGGGAATCTCACATCTTATTGTAAAATGTCTTAATACATTTCTATAAGATAATTTCAAACAATTGTAGCACACCGAAGTTTGTATTAGTTTGAGAAGCAATAGATGAAAGAGATATCTCTAAGGCACACAACAGCCTTTATTCTAAATAATTCCAGATAGTTGCAAGGAGCTAACAGCAGCGAATTAGCTTTAGTTATAAAATGTGCTTTTTGTGCGTATATTAAGACATGCAGACGCACAAGACATCCAGTGTTGACACTGATAACAAGGCTCCAAGTCTTATACTTAGATACGCTCTGATGAACTAAAATATAATTCTCGCAATTGCAACTCAAACTAGTACTAACAAGATCGTATTGCTATTTACCTCCGCGAACTCTATTCACTTATGTTTAAATAAAACTTTCACTTATATATATAGTGTGGTTCGTTTACAGTAGGCATTTTAAACCTTTTACCCTCGAGAGATACATCAATAAATTCACAGTGATTTGCGGTCCCCATGGCTGTCAGAAATTTTGTAGTCAGGAAATTTATATATAAAAAAAGGAAGGTTTGTTTTACAAGACCACAGCTGATTCTAAAGGAGGAGATGGTACTCATATATATATATATATACTTATATATATATCGGTTTCAAAAATTCGAATTAAAATATTGTCAGACTTCTATATAACGAAATCACTAAATCGAGGAAAAAAGTTCGTTATATAAAGGTTCTTCTTTTAATATACTTTATAAACCACATAATACAAATTTTAAATTCATAAACGTTATATATTAAAAAAAAAGAATTATTCACACCTTTTTTAAAAAAATTAATATATGTTTATTTTATGTATCTTAACCATAAACATAGAAAGAAAAACATAAAAAAAGAATGTCAAAGAATTCACTGTATTTTCAATATTAAGAAAATAATTTTATACTAAAATTCATGAATTTTAAGGACATTTTATAATTTAAAGCATACAAGTAATATTAAACATACATTTTTTATAATTATAACACGGGTATACGGGATAACTCCACTGAGGGTGAAAGAGGATATCTAAGATGTTTCTAGAAAACTGGGCGATGGGGGTTAAGAGTTGCACTTCTTGGAGGAAACGTCCAGAACTCTATTGCTCACGGCGAGTTAGGATCTAATAAAACTAATTCACAAGATTTATGATCACCATAAAATGTGTTAAAGAGAGAATAACTTGAATTTTTTTCAGAAATACTTAAAAAAAAAAAAGAACAAAAACTGAATCACAAAAGAAAAAAAATTCGTTATATAGAAAATGGACTTCACTATCGAGAGGTCATTTTACGAAGAAATTCGTGAAATGTTCGAGGTTCCAGGAAAAATTTCGCTATATAGAAAAATTCGCAATATAGAAAAATTCGCAATATAGAGGTTTGAATGTACTTTGAAAACCTCTTAAAGGTAGATACCAACTTTTTTCGGAAATTTTCTGAGATTTTTTGTATAGTCAGCGTTCATGTATTTAAAATTAAGATAAAGTGTAATTTTTGAGTAATTCGTCATTTTCAGAAAATTTTACATAAAATGAATATCAAAAACATCAGTGAAATGTTTTAAATATCAAGAATAACAGAAAAAGTGGTGTTTATTACGACAAAATACACACGAGGCAATTTTTTTTTGAAGCCTGAAAATCAAAGGAGGGACACTAAAATGCTATCAGCAGGCTATGGGTTGAAGACCCCTACATTACAGAAAGAAGTTCTCAAAGCAAACAAATTATCAAAAAATTTTCCCTTGAGGATTAGTTCGAGAATCCGAAGAAAATGCATTACAAAATGGGTAGAGTGAAGGGTACTGAATTCTTCATATAGTTCCAGGAGATTTTTTTTTCATACATTTTACTTTCGTTATAGCATTTAAATTTTTTTTTTTTTTTTTTTTGAAAGTTTAATTTTTCCGTTTTTCTTATTCCCCTCAGGGGGCTCACCTTCTTTAGGTGGGTACGGGTGTCACAATCCCGAGGTACCATAGTGATCTTTTCCTTTTCCCAAGGGGTTTACTATTTTTGGTAAACATGAGTGTCACGACTCCGGGGTACCCCAGTGATCCTTCTCTATTTTCGACCCTTCATCTTGTCATCCAATTTCTCCTTTTCTTCTTTTGCCGTCCAGACCTCAGCCCTATGAATGTTTGGCGCAGTATAGCCAAAACTGGCTCTTGCGCCATAAAACACCAAACTCAACCCGTTGTTCTTATTAGTGTATTATAATAATAAATGTTAAGCTATATATATATATATAATGTTTTTATAAACATTTAATTTTTACCGTAAACACATTGATGTTTTGTCATTATATTTGATTTAATTACATTTCAAAATCCTTATCAGTCGTAACACTTTTCTCCTTTATTTTATTAAAAAACTTTTTATACATTCATATAGTCAAAATTAATACTCGTAAAAGTTTTTAATGAAATGGGGGAAAAAAAAAAAGGGCAATTTTTTACTCAAGCTATTTCTTGGTCCATTGCACTTTTTTCCCCAACTACACAGATCTGATGCTTTTACATTACAACATTGTCAAAAGCAATTTCTCAATTTTCTTTATTCTGCTGTTCTTTCAGAGTATAAAAACGGTTTTTTCTCACGGAAACTCGATGATATGAAATGTATTCTTCTTGGTCTATATGAAAGAAAAATGGCACTTTCCAGATAAAAAGTTTTATCCTGACACTGTAACCGTCTCTCGATGTACATATCAACCTGTCAAAACATAGCTTGTTAAAAAAAAAACTTTGTGGATTTAAATAGGTTTTCACAGAATGTGTGTCATACCATGTTTACCTCCTTGTCAAAATTATACTTATACAAAAAGGATTCGCAATCCTGTGAGTTTTTGCCAATATCAGGGAAGAGGAAGATGAGTATACTTCCGTTATTCAATATTTTTCTCTACCTTATTTTATAATTTTTAATATTTGTTATGTTTTATTTTATATGTAATATTTTTATTGCTATTATAAATAAAAAAATGTATTACAGGCAAATAATTATGTTTGTCACAACAGAGGAAAAAATGAATTATTTATATACTAGCTGTTACCCACCCACTTTTTGGGTATTTCATCCACATTTTTAATATTTGTTCTTAGGTCACTATATATTCTTCTTAGGTTATTGTAATCTAAGTCTTAGCATTGAGAAATCGATTATATAGAAAAACATATTATAGCATTTGCTTCTTTATTTATTTAAAAAGGATAAGAATTAAATATCTAAACACTATATTTATCACTAACGCTTCTGTAGTCTTCTTCCTCATAGTCGATTTCCTTAAGCACCAATATTAGATGATCTCTCCTCTCCCCCCACCCCCGCGGATTTCGATTTCTACAAGGTTATTAAAAAGAGAGTTGAAGTAAAAAATATAGCGCGTGAATGTTATATTATAACGTTTCACAAAAGGTTGTTCGAAGGATAATGGCAACGGACCTCGTAATTTGGAGCCATAGTCCAGTCACGAGAACAACTGTGAGTTGGCACCACTCTCTCCTAATTTCCATACCACATCACCATAAGTACGTTTGTTCCTCGATAAATTTAACATGCAGCGTCCCCCTCTACACTATGAGTCTTCAGCAGAGCAAGGTTCCGACTCATGATATGATAGGCAAGATTCAGCGACTTTGACCACTAGATTACCTCGGCCACTGTAAAAAGTATTGCAAATATTTTTCTCACCTGTACTATCCTGATTGGAAAAAGAAACACATAACTCGAAACTGAGTAACGTTAAGTATTTAATCTGCACAAAGATGTTTCAACCCATTATTTATAGTTTAGCACAGTTGGATATTAATGGTCAATATATGTCAAAAAAGTAAAAACTGTGCAATGTAATTCTACTATATCGACACTTTTCTCTTTTTCTTCATTTTCCGCATCTGAATGGTGGTCGGCATGTAAGTGAAAAGAAAAAAAAATTGATTTGGTCTTTAATATAAAGAAAATACATTTCAACTTCATGTTTCATTCTCGAATCGAATATTTTGTAAAAATTGCGTTATTTCTCTTAAAAAATATGTTTACAGCAAAAATAGCTTCTACAGAAATTTTTTATTTGTTTGCTGTATTGGCAATGAAACTAAGGCTGGTTTCAATTTGAAATACATCAGAAAATTTCATTCATCTTAGTGAGCTCAGTATTAAATCGGAAATCAATATGATTGCAAGTATTTTTAAATCTTGAAAATGATTTCCTCATTTTTTTTATTTAAGTATTTTTAAATATTATGATCTGTTTTATTGGAAATATACCTTTTATTTTACCTTTCAATAAAAATCTAATAAATTATTCCAAATCCATTTATATTTTAAAATGGAAATTTTTAAGGTTTGGAATTATTTTTATTTTGAAATTCTTTTTCAGACTCGGAATTATCCTGAATCTGAAAAAGTGGCAATATTAAACTATTTTTTTTTAATTATTTTTTCTGGGAATTATTTTAGTGATTGAAAATATACCCTGAGAAAACGTACCCCTAACCCTTATAAGTTAAGAAAGTAGCTACGAATTGCAACACTTTAACATGGTTGTTTATTGTTCTTCAATAAAACCCAGTTTCAACTACGAAACATGTGGATTCATTTTCTGAGAGTCTTGATTATAGGTTAGAAAAATATGTGGTTAAATATTAAAAGAAATTTAATTTCTCCAAAAGAGCATGTGTGTGGGATAGTTGAAATTGTGAAAAGAGTGAATTTGATTATCTGTGCCCGTCGAAATAAAGAGAAAATCAAAGTTAAGCTTTCTTTTAATCATACCTGAAATTATTATGGGGGAAGACTAAAATCTTTGTACGTTAATGTCCCGTCTTCTAATTCTTCGTCATTTTTCCTTTAGGGAAAAAATCCTATTCTGGGTTAGAAACATGAGGACACGCCGCTAGGGAAAACATTACTTTAGTTTCTGCCCATTCTTTCTTCTTTCCCCAATTTTCTTTTTGCGTACAAATGGAAGTTAAGCTAATCACGGAGATCGGATTTTCTCATAGTAGATGAGCAACTCATATAAATGTTGGTGATATATATGGTATCTAAGAAAGTAAATGAGGTAGCGAAGACTATTTTTCTTTAAAAGCAAAGATTAATTTTCAAAGCTGCTGCTGTTTATTAAAAGATGAATAGATTCTTTACGTTTTCCTGATTTTTAAAAATTAAAAGAATATAAATCTCTTTTGTTTTTCGAAATTCATTTATTCAATTATGTTTGGAGAAAAAGGACTTAACACATTCCCTTATTAAAAAACAAGTAAAATTAAAAAAAAAAATTAAGTCAACTCTCACTTAGATCAACAAAGAAAAAAAATTTTTTAGCTACTTTTTATTAAATAGTTACAATTAGTATGGATATGTATGTAAATAGGACAGAATCACAACATTAAGTGGTAATTAATTTCTATTAATTATCATTAAAATATCGTATTGTCATCCAAAACAATCTGGTATATAAATTTCAGAGTTCAACCAAATACTTAAACATGTGAGAGAAAAATCCTTTTCAAGTTTTGACACAAGTCGCCAAAAGGGTCGCTAAGTCGCCCAAAATGATGCCAATGTAGTTGTGTGTATTTGTAATTGTTTAAATAATTAGTTTTAATCAATTAATTTTTATTAATTATTATTATATTATTGTATTGTCATCCGAAATAATCCTGTATATAAAATTTCAGATCAATTGAGCGCTTTAAAATGTATTTTATTAACGATTGAAAAATCCACCAAGATAAATAAATAAATATATAAATAAATATATAGAGATTGTGAGCTAATAGTAGGAATTGAAAAAAAAAATGATATATGTTCCGTTAAAATTTTCAATTAAAGCATTCAATAAGTTAGTGACATTTTCAGTTTTTTTAGATTATTTAAATTTTTTTAAATAAATATCTTTATGCATTAAAATTAAAAAATTTAAATTTACATAACTATCTAAAACAATTACTACTTTGGTCGCAAAACAGAGAGAAAGGAAACTTTTCGGAACTCCTAAAATCTCGATACAAAAACAAAACTTCATTTATGAAAAAACTTTGTCAACTGCTTTACTTTTGATGTAGAAGTATACAAATGTCATATTGTCGTTAATTACGAAAAAAGAAAAATCCTAATTTTTATAAGTGCGTGATTTTAATTGACTATCACAGTGATAAAGTCGATCGAATCCCTTTTCTTGCGTTCTGTTTTATGTTCTTGCAAAGAAAATATAGATTGGAAAAAGTTAAATCTTTGGATCTTCAGGAGACGAGCACATAAATTAGCAAAAGACTGTAAAAAAAAAACCAAAGAGAAAAAGCCCCAGACCTATCAAATTACTTCAAATGGAGCTCTCTAGACCAAAATTGCGGGAGGACTTTTCCAGGTTACGGCTACTTCTAATGTTTTTAAAGTGTTGTGGTCCCCCCCGTGGCATAGGTGTGGGCTTCGTTATTATATTAAATGTTTTCTTTTCTTAACACTTGTTTATGACATTGTACCTTTTTAAAATATGACATATTGCTATTTTTACTACGAAACCGCAAGTAACACAAAATTTTCAAGTTAAATTCTCGAACAGCTATGAGCAAATACTAGACCGTTTAGGGTGGATGAATTCAATGCAAAAGGAAGATAACATACTGATGAATCTGAAACGATGTATGCACCTACGATTGTTCACTGCCAATTCCTGCGTCATCGCGAAACATGACATCAACTCAAGAAACCAATCCCATGGAACCATGGGGTGTAGGATGATGCCTAAACAGCCAATCCCTTGCTATCACGGGAAGAACTTATGAACAACATTTATTCTGCTCTTCATTTGGCGTGTGGGAAAAAATTATTTCTACAGTAATCGCTACCTTCCTCCCAACATACAGCGGCAGCGAACATGTTATTTACACATATATCGAACCACTTGCTTAAGTAAATACAGTCGCATCATTTCTTCTGAAGAGCCTATTCTCCGGTTTAGTTGGAGCCGGTGTTCCATAAATATATTTCTTTCAGTATGCGCGTTTTAGGTCTGGGTAAAGAAGGTCACTCCTTAATGTCTTGGAGGTCCACCAGTTGATCACGATCGACCTAATGCCCATTCTGATCACAATCGACCTCATGCCCGTTCCTGTTCTAGACCTACAATCAGGGACATACTGACGTTTAGCAGATACATATACAAGGAGGTTCTGTTACAACAGATGATGATAATGATAAGGATTAATTCAATTCTCAGGTATGATATCAATTTTAAAAAACTGGCTAATAATGAAACATATAAAAAGCCACTCATTGAACAGAGATCTTTGAGTCTCTCTGATCAAATAACTGTTGTATATGTGCGCCTACCTCATTGAAGATTATGGTTTGTAAAATAACATAACACTCTACAATGACCTGTATTTCGATTACCTTTAAACGTCCACTGGTTTCATTTCGACACCGCGATATAAAATAACTAATAGTTAAATAATTGAGAAGTACTGCTGAGTAAGGTTTAGTTTTAAGACTTTTTAATATTACTCATGTAATTGTCAAATATGACCCTTTATATTATAAAAAACTGACGTTGACATTATGTTTCGCGAACTTTGTGGGACCACTACTTTGTCGCAAAACATTTCGAGTCGCAAATCTGCCAGGAATATTACTATTATGCGGTATCGGTTCTGATCCACCCCTAGAGACATACATATCAGGAATTACTGGAATATTATCAATTGCATGCACACTCAATCTTATGCCTTCCTCGGAATCCAAATTACAGCAAGACAGCTAATCACCATCCAATTCATTCTCAGAAAGCTCTCACAACAAATTAACAATTTTATCCGAACTCTTAGACCTTTTCTACGAATTATTGTTTCAAGGTTTCTACTCTGCACAAAGTTCGAGAGTAACATGAAAGTTTTTTTATGAGCAGATAAGCAAATGTTATTTTCGAAATACTTAGGCCCAACGATTTTAATATAACTAACTCATTTCTGCTGTGAATCCAATAACACTGCATTCAAGGTCAAATAAAAGTGCGATATTACTACCAGCAGTTTGTTTTACTAATGGTATCTTCTTAGTGAACTAACTTTTGCTGAACAACAGCTTTTTGTAATGATAAATTACCTTTTTGGCGAAACGACACCAGCGGAATTTCTAGGTATATTTAGCTGTAAAATCTCTCCTAATTAAACTAGAATAACAAAACCTTTTCTATGTAATCACCATAGAAAATGATTAAAAGTCACAAGAAAATTATAAAATTCCCTATAAAGACGCAGAAAGGAGAACAAATGAAACAAGCTCGGGTATCCAATCGACACCTACGGATCTTCTAGTGTTTAATGCATATTTCTACTACTTTTCTTGTCACATGCAAGAGGTGCAACTCTGTATCAAACTTAAGACCAAAGCTTCTAAAAAAGTGCATGTTTCACGTCACAGGGATATGGATCTGCACTGCAATAGATCCTCCATCCCCTATCTGATAAGTATTTTGGCGCTGACAAGTGGAAAACCTGAGTGGGAAAAACAAAGTTCACTGAGTCTGTTTAAGTGATCTGATTGGCTGGTAGGGTAATGCAGGCGAATGACGTCACAGTCTGGGGGTAGTAGTCTTTTGATTTCGGCGTCAAAAAAAGTCCTGAGTATTTTGACAGTCAACTGGGAGCTGTAATGTAAGCACTGTCATTGTTTGATAGCAAAAAGTGAGAAAGCTCTCTAATGGCTGCCCTGAAGATGGGGACATTGAAATAAGAGATTGCTTGCCTGGTGGGTGCAGTGATGAGAAAAATTTTAAAAGTTAAGAATTAAAAAAATTAAAGATAAAAAAATATGGAGTAAAAAATTTATAATGAATAGTTTTCATTTTCACCAGAATCAATAATATTAAGGGGGATTATAAGTGCATGTTAGTACAGAAGTGACAAATATGAGAACAACTATTTTATCTCCAGGCCAATAATACCAGAATTATTCTAAAACTCTTAGCATGTTGTTTGGGATAAAAAATATTGTATAATATATTCTGAAAACTGTGCTTAGTAACAGGTCCACATGTGTAGTGTTAAAATATTCGAAATGACAAATATGTTTATTGATTTTTTTTGTTTAATAATTGTGAAAATATTAATGCACATATATTAGGAAACATTAAAAATTTTGCAAAATATGTCATTTTTGAACTTTTGATGGAGCAGTAAATATTTTGAATTACCACGTATTTAATTTCTCCTCGCTCTTTATATCCATAACTTCTTATTTAGAGTAATAGATCAGGTTTTCTCTCTCTCTCTCTGGATTTTTAAGAACGACTGAAGGTGTTAGGCTCTGATCTAGGTGCTGATTTTCATTTTGGAAGGTTAGACACCGTTGAGTAAGCAAGTTCTTTGAACGAGCTCCCACGTTTGGCATTTCTGCGCGCTATTCTAGGTCGTACTTATAGCTCTTTTTAGAGCTGAGTCGACTTACTGAACTAAAATCAAAATATTCCCTGACAACCATGGCTCTGAATTTAGATTCCACAACTGAAACGGATTATAAAAATGCTACGCTCCCGAAGTCTGGAAATTCGACACCGGAACGCCCGTTTGGACCAACTTCAATGCAAGGCTGGAAGCTACTAAGGCAGATATCTGTCGATATACTCTCATAGCACAGGGCTTTGAGAATATGATCACGACCCTCCGCAATCAAACGCACAAAGTTAACACGACGGCCTTTGTGGAAATGGTGAAACAGCGGACAATTTACAAAGATCTATCTACTTGTGTGAAAAAGCGGTGAGTGAATTTGGCTCTCTTCCATACTGTGATACCCCAGGCACCCCTTTCATTCGCCGGCTCCTACTTCATCCCCAGTAAAATCTCAACCTACTAAAAGGAAAGACGAGAGGATGGTTTCATCTCCCAGGAAAAGTATCTAAGCCTAATCTGGCTATAAGGAAAAGTTTTAAATTAAGAAAAAATCAGCTTTTAAAAATCTCAAACCCCAGGATACCTGCCAATGCAGCAGGAACTTCTCAAAATAACAATACCAAGAATACTACCCTGCAACCAAAAGCCAATAACCCTACAAGTAAAATCTCCCCCTCGACCAATTTTTCTTAAGATAACGAAAATCATAAATTCAAATGAAAATTCTAGACGATACCTACTAAAATCTCGCAGCAAACTCACCGGAGATACATAAAACTGTATACGGATACAGATGAACAACGGGAATTAATACATAAACTAGACGGCAAATATCAATATTTTTGCTATCAAACCTAAAGCTGAACGACCAATTAAAGTGGTAATCAAGGGCTTACCCCGCGATTCCAATCCAGAAGATATAAAAAATGATTTAATTGAACTAGGATACACGGTTGATAAAGTTTCTCAACTTATCGGCCGAAAAACTCAACAACCGCTCCCAATTTTTCTAGTCTGTCTGCCTAGAAACATTCACAATGCCAAGATTTTTGACTTAACTAAAGTGAGCTACATGAACGTCACTGTGGACGGTTGCGATGGCAAAGGGGTAACCCAATGCTATTCTTGTAACCGATTCCACGATACAGCCGAAAACTGCCACATCACGCCAAGGTGTCTGAAATGCGGGGAAGCGCATGCGGCGCGTATTGTCAAATTCAAAAGAGTAGAAAAAAAAGATTTTGCATCAACTACCAAACATACGGACACATGTCAAATTACTCCAGGCTGCCCCAAATTTCCCAAAAGCCTCGTAAGGCGCACAAGTAAACAATAAAATTACACTAACACAGTTAACGAAATGCAATTTAATTTAGACCAGGAATCACATACTCACAAGCCGCCGGTACTTCCAACTCCAAGAGCAACCAACAGATGGCACCACATCACAAGGAAACTCCTGCTGCATTGGTAACAAACCAGGCCAATCAATCAAGTCCCCTCATCCCTCCACCAACTGTTAATAATACAAACAGAACTTGATATGGACCTCTTAACTTATTACTCAGACACTCCAACAAACAATTCTTGCCCTCTCATTGCTTACTCAACAAATTAGTAATGCAGCAAGTCTTCCTCACCACCCCCTCAACCTAAAAAAATTCGAAATCGCTACGGGAATAAAGAATTAAGCGCCCTGTTTGAGGCATTAATTGAACATTACGATGATTAGTCGTTCTTTGATTGGCCTGAGGTTTATGTTAATGGAATGCAAACGGCTTTCTTAGTAAAATAGTAGAATTCAAACTATTTGTAGAAATTGCTGCCACGACATTATACTAGTGCAAGTAACAAAACTGGGAACCATCCACATCATTAAAATTGCTAATTACACCTGTGAAAGAAATGATTATGTGGTGGAAGGACATGCTCAAGATTGGTACGCTTATTTTAATTAAAATTCATTAAGTTATTACAACCCACCAACCCCAACTTCAGTACTCAGAAGCTACCAGTTACAATTAATCCACCAAATTTCAACCCCTTACAATCACCTGTTTATATCCCCAAGCACTGACAATAGGCTGTTTTACACTTGATTTGGAAATATACACTACAGATCAACAGTAATTGTGTGATTTTTAGCGGGGCCCACAATGCCACACACAATGCGTGGAACTCCCCACAACTCCACTCCTGGAAATCAACTTAAGCTTTACTGACATTTTAGATATCGAAATTGCTTTCCCAGATATATATCCCGACTAGGTCGGGCATAATTCTTTAAATACATTATACTTTGCACTAATAAACGCTTTCAATGTCCATGTACAATCCTTTCAATTCCGGAACTTTCTTCAGATCATAACCCAGTAATTCCAACTTTTTTTTAACTCAATATTCATAAGGATAACTTTAAGGTTACACCACCTGTTGGTCTAATTTTCCGATACGATATAAAGAATAATCAAATTTTGGACTACATAAATATTAAAACCAGAATTCTGGAAGAAATAAAATCAATCTGTTCACCGAAGCTGTTCGTCCCGCCCATGACCACGCCTCCCAACCAATCACAAACAAGAATAGCACATAAATACATGCATCAAAATCTTCTAAGACTTAAAAATAAAGCTAGAAAAACATATCAAAACACATAGGCAGCGCAAATGAACTATGTAGACTACAGAAAAGATTCAAAAGAGAACTTGCATTTATGAGTCAAGGCCTGGAACATAAAATTAGAAGTAATGAATACACAAGACAACTCCTTATGGCAATATCAAAAAATTTTTGTAAATAAGCGCTCCGATATTCCATCACGTAATGGCACTGCCATTACAGATGAACAAAAAAGCAATGTACTCGCTGAAGCGCCAGAATAACTTCACTAAATACTTAAGACCAGAAAACTTTATTACTAATACTGATGCACTTGTAACTAATACTCTTGAATTTCTTCGCTAACCCACCTCCTATTCATATAGCCACTCCTACACGGACCTGGAAAGTTATGAACTATGCTAGGAATTTAAAATAATAAATCTCAGTTCGGATATGATTACTAATAAAATGATTAAAATTACCACTCAAAGCTTTCCTAATTCTCACCTACTTAATAAACAAGATTCTAAAATTAAGACGTGCAGCTGGAAAAAGCAATAATCTTCCCAATCAAAAACCTGGAAAAAATAATCATTTTCAACTAGTTTTCGTCCAATTTCTCTTCTATCCTCCTTTAGCAAAATAGCAGAACATCATTCTTAATAGAATTAATACCTTTATTTCTGATACAAAATTTACTAACTAAATCAATTTGGTTTTACAAAACGACTCTCTCTACTTGCCATCCACTTCTCCAGACTGACTGAAAAGTACTTCCTGGATTTCAGAGGAACAGTTCACTGGAGCTGTCTTCCTGGATATCCAGAGAGCGATCAATCGGAACCACCGGATCAGTGAAAGCCCAATTTACACAAACTAATAATTTTACAAATTCCCTCCTTCTTTAATTCACATAATTAACTCTTACCTTACTAACCAGATCATATCAAGTGCGAAGGTTAAAAATACTCTTTCAAACGTATATTATATGAATATCCAGGGGCCCCACAAGGTAGTTTACTTGGGCCAATAATTTTCAACATTTATATAAATGACTGCAATATATCACAGATTGTGTAATATTTATGCAGACGATACCTGCATAGCTATGACACACAAAAATCACAAATATATCACTAAAGTACTAAATATAATCACCTACAGCTACTAGAAACATACTTTAACACAAGGAAAATAAGATTTAATGTTTGCAAAACAGTTGCAGAGTACTCTTTACAAGGAAGAGGAAACCTGCAACGCCGCCAACACTATACTCCACACCACTACAATGGTCTCAAAACACAGTTTACCTAGGACTTTTTTACCTTATAACAAACTCACTTGGAAACAACACATTATATATGCGCAGAAACTAAGGCCGGAATGCTCTAGATTAATATACTTATGGTGCCGGAATTCCCACAATGACTACCTTGAAAATAAAGTGCTTCTCTACACAGCCGTTTTGCGACATTATGATTACGGTTGTCCTGTGTGGGAATATGCCGCTAATACTAATATAAAATGCTTGAAATTTCCCAAATAAAATATTCGTATGATTGTTAATGCAAATATGTACATGGGAAATTCAGATATATATAAGGTCTTAAAATTCCGACTTTTAAAAATTTTATTAGAAACTAGCAACTAAATTTTTGATTCTTTACCACTTACTAATGGATTTGTCACATTACAAATCTGGAAAATTATGTACCTCAAGACGCTTACCAAAAGGCCAAGGAGAATTCTGTTTGACTCTACAATCCGCCATAAGTAAAATGTCCTCATTTGCCTGTTGGCAAATGACCTTCTAAATTTAATATTATTACTTAAAATTTTTTTAAAATTACATTTTGCGTACTTCTTTAATTAATCGTTATACCCACACAGGCAATATTCCCATTCAATTATTCTCTCACTAACTTCAGGGCAGCCAATCTAGAGCCAGATCACTCCTAACCCCCTCAACAATTACAAGACAAGCTCTCTACCATTTCAAGGATGGACTTTCAAATTTGTCTCTCCAAGTGCTTCCTAGTCACGCCCTCTCTCCACATACCAACGACCTATCAGGCTGTTTCCTACCACCAAGGACGCTAATTCTCCAGGCATCGTTAACTCCTATGATATGGGTTGGAGGCTCGCTTTGCGAGCCATGTACCCAGTGACATCCAGCGACAATTAAGAGTAATAGCATTTTGACTTTAGTAATTTTATAATACTTACAAAAAATGACAAAAAAAAACTGTAATATTCTTAAATTTTCCGAGTTAAATTGCATTGTGTGAGAGGGTATCTTTGAAAAAGAAAAACATGAATTTGAAAAAGAGTTTTGCCCTTTTACTTAGCGTTTATTCTCTATCACTTCCACATTATATAAGCCCTTTTTTCTCCCGAAAAAAAAAAGCATGGGCAAAATTATCAGCCAAATCAGTACCACTTAATAGTCAAATAAACCAATGGAAGTTTATATGTGTGACTCACATTTTACAGCAAACGAACTTTTCTGTAATATTCAATGCATCGCTTTTGAAGTCGTGGACATTAATCAATGAACTAAATTCATGTGACGTCATAGTTAATAATAACTACAATCACGTTTCTAGTCAATCAGTTCGTATTTTTCACTGTTGCTAAATTTTGTCTTTCACAGAAAATTTCTTTTAAAAAATACATTTTAGCAACAATAATAATGCACATTGCTATCCAAAATGTACTTGATTTACATGTATACACATGTGATATAAGATTTTTTTTTAAATTAAAAAAAAAACAATTAGTAGAGAATCTTAATATTTCAAATCCTTAGTGAATTATCAATTTTAAATTCCAGGTAAATTTTACAAGTAGAGCAAAACGCACAAGTATATTATGTTTGAATTCCATAGAGAACCCATAATTGTATTTATTATTTGACTGTCATGAACTTAGTGCATTGATTGAAAAATAAATTTAGAGGAAATAATATCTTAATCTTAAGATGAGAATAGAAAGAAAGAGCTGTTTCACTTTGCACCACTAAAAAATTGTAGTAGTTTCTAGAGGTTCTGTTCAGTACAGGAAAATAATTGTTGAATTCCACAAGGTCAAGAAATGTACCGCTGGTTGGATGGCTGTTTTCAATAATGCTTATATGATGAAATTTCTGGTTATATTTCATATGAGATGGTTACGGCCAGAGTCGAATGTTCATGATCGCGAAATCACCTTGATTTTGCTGAAAAAAGAAATAAAAACTGTGTATTTGTAAGCCCCTTTCTAAAAAATGAATATATTCAAATCGCACCAGCGATTGATTTAGAATTCTAACATAATTAATTAATTATTATTAATTGTATAATATGCTATAAGAGAGTTTTTCCTTTATTTTGTTATCATTATGTTAAATGATGTTAAATGTATTAAATTAAATTATCTCAGAAATTTACTAACCACTTTCTCATGAGATATTTGGCAATCAAATTTTATGTATTTTTAGAGTTTTTCTCTATTTAGGTGTAAAATGTTTGAAACTTCACAATTGATATTGATTTTCATGACTTAAATAGAACAGTTAAAATTTGTTTATTTCTTAATTATAAATTTTGATTTGATAAAAAATATGAGCAATTCATAAAAAACACTTATAAATAACATATTTTATTGGATTTTATGAAGTTTTGTTTTTTTGTGTTTTGCTACACACTTAAAGAAATAATTTTGAGGTATGTTCAAGTCCACACAAACGAATTAAACAGCGTTATTCTATATGCACATTCTCATAATTGGATTCAGGAATCTTTGAATTTCTGTTTCACAACAAAAAATTACTTATTAAAATATGGAGTGTTAGTTTAAAAAATTCATTCTAATTTAATTTAAAAAAAAAATAAGAAAAAATTTAATGTTAATAAATTAAACACTTAAGCCCAGTAGCTGAGTGGTTAGTGCACCGCGCTTCCACACCACAGGTCCGAAGTTCAAACCCCAGGCTGGGCAAGGTTGACTCAGCCTTTCATCCCTTCAGTGGGTCGATAAATGTGCACGCAGCTTGGCAGGAACCCAACACTGGAGGTTTCATCCAGGTGAACACCTGACCGGAACATCTGCTCATGCACCTCAGGGCCCAAGGTCGCGTATACTGAGTTGGGCATAGTAGACCTCTATTCTCATGGGCTGTTGCACCACTGAGTTAAGTTAGTTAAACTAAACATTTATTATCATTTATTTACACATAAGAAAATGAATTTCACGTCAGAATTTAATTTCTAAACTGGAAATTAAGGACAAAATCGGAGCAGAAAATGTACAAATAAGATACAAGTTGTAATAGAAGATACATTCCAATAGCTTTCATCAGCAAATGATATATCCACCAGCATAAATATTGTGTCTTATGCCCATAAAATAGATTTAAAGTAAGGTATGTTTTCGCCATTTCTTCATTTATTGAGTTCATTAACTTAAATTTGTATTTAATCTGTTCTGAAGTTACGGATTAAAGCAATAAGGAGATGTATTATTATGCTTGCAACGACATGATTTCCATTTTGTTAAAGATTACTTATACGTAAAAATAAATGTTTGAAATTTTACAAAATTCTGAAATCACCATTTTCTTAAAATGACTTACTGAGTATCTTAATGTTCAAAATTTATACGATTTCCCATTTATTATAGAATAGAGAAAAACTTATAGAATAAAACATAGAAAAATACATCTTGTACCATGTCTCGTATTTTTAAAACTTATCAACTATACTCATGTCCAAAATTAAGGCCACAAATATGTTTTTTGCAATAACTTTAAAATACCCTTCAGCAAAATTGATAGAATTTTTGTATTTTACATATTTTGAAAAAACTGTTTATACAATATCAACCTACAGTTTAGAAAAACATGCTGTTTAGCGTCAGAACTACAGGATAGAGACTATGGAAGATAATGCACGGACACACAGAACTCCCATTGTTAATAACATTCATGAATGTGCAGATATTCACCGTATGAATTGACCCTCGAGGTCTCCGTATCTCAATTCCATTGAATATGCTGGAGATGATCTAGGAAAAGCCATTTCTCACCGTAGCTATTCTTCCAGGACCCCAAAGAATAAATACCCCCTTTAAAAAAATTGGTAGCCGAGGGGGGTATGGGACGTGGCTGGCTTTGTCATGAGCTGGGCCCCAGTACCACTAAAACCCGCCATGTGGGCATCGATGCACGCAAATCTTTCGAAGGCAAACGTCCCCCCGTTGGTGTGGTGTGGTAAGGACGGGGTGCCAGCTCGGTGTCACCCACGTCACTTGACGAATGTTCAAAATTACGAGGTCCGTCGCCGAAAGCCCTCGTGTAGCTGAACAGTGCGACGTTAATATTCACTCACTCACTTGAGAAAAATGGGCTTTGTTACCATTAATACTTATTGGCACCCTCATAAACAGTATATTTGGACGTTTTGAGGCTAGTATAACAGTTCACTGGGGTCACATTCAATATTAGGCAGACATATCCCAAGGTAAATACTTTGTCTCTGATTTATGATTTCACACTTTTTGACATGACGTATCTTTATACAAAATTGAAATCTTTTCCGTACTGTCAGGTCGCTATATTCTTTCCGATATTGTTATATGTGTCTGCCTAAGTTCGTGGCAACACAGTAAATATTTCCTCAGTTTTCACAGATGTTATTTTTGTGACCTTAATTTCCGGCAAAAGTGTATCAAGGATGGCATATGGGCTGGAACGATTCTTAATTTCCTTACTTTGTTAAGGGAAAAACTTCCAATCCTGAGAGATTTTACATGTATCTTTTCGCATCACGGTGGGTCTTCACCGGAATCAAAACTTAAACACTCATCTCGGCTGGAACATTGCGCCTCTACTCTAACTCTCGACCATAACCAATTTATTACATTAATATGTTGAATATTGAAAGACTATTTCCCCAGTCATTGGAAAAGCCTCTACAACCAATATATCTCAATCCAAAGCCGAAACTAGCTACCGTATTGATCCTTGTTTTAATGAAGCAACTCCTCCTCCAACAAGCCAAGCTAACAACACCAGCAATATCGTACTTTCAAGATAGGGAGCGGAGGATCAAGTCATCTATATCCAGTCTCCTGTGAAGTTCAACTTACAACTTACAGATACAGTCGACTCTCGATAATTCGAAGTTGGAGAGGGACCAATGAAAAACTTCGAATTATCAAGGTTCGAATTATCAAGAGGGTAAAAAAACCCCAAAATACACGAAGAGAATTTTTTTTCAAACACTTTTAATTTTAAAAACCCGAAAAAAGAAAAATTGTACAAAATTTTTTTAAAGTACATTTTATACAGTATAAAAAAAAAACTGAATTTAAAAAAGTCCTATATTAAAGAATACCATGTCTTAAAACAACTTTTAAGAATATACATACTTTATAATTAACCCTTTTTTTGTAAAAAAAAATCTGTTTAAACCACGATTGATTGAGCTCCGCGTTTGGATCGACGATCAGAGTGATTATAGCAAAATTTGGACTTTTCGCCGACAAAAGCGAAAATTTCCCGCAAAAAAGCTTAGAGATACAGTCACTGGTATCTCGCCCTTCAAAGTCACTTCTGATGAAAGCCTAGCAAGTTCACCTACCACGGAATTCCTTCCCGAAATCTCCCGGGATGAGCACCCGCCATGGCTATAAAAAAGGAGGAAATGGTAAGGAGTTTAAAAATCCCCATGCACTAGAACGTTGCAATAGCAAAAAATTCCCCACTACCTTGGAGTTGAAAAAATTTTTAACGCCCCATTTCGGATAAAAAAACCCAAGGGAAATTTAAAAAAAAAAGTTATGTAAAAGCGCAAAAAAAAAAAGAAGGAATCCACGGGAAAGTTTATCTTTCCCAAAAAGACGGGCCCGGCCCGTTTCCCCTCCCCGGATCCCTTAGAAACGAGAAATAATTTTCGGATTAGAACAAAGGGTGTCCCAAACCCCTCCCGACTAACAATAATGAATCGTGTAGTTACCCCCCGACTAAACTTCCCCACCTGTCATGCTTAAAATCAAAAAAAATTTTTTGCGATCCCAAAATTTAATTTTTAAAAAAAAATTTCCCAAAAAGAATAGAACTGCCGGTATGTGATTAAAATTTTCACAAAAGATTTTTAAGAATATCGAACTCTTATCCACTTCTTGAAAGCAGATAAAAAAATTCGAATTCTATGTAATTAACCGTAAAACAAACCGATAAAAACTGTAATAAAAGGTCTCCCCGAGTTTCTCTAAAATCGAAGATATCGCAAACGATTTGTAAAAAAAGGTTTTGTAATTGAAAAAACTGTAGCAGCTTATCTCGAAAAAAAAACAAAAAAAACCCCTTTCCCTATTTTCTAATACTTTTCCGGGAAAAGCCAATAATAGCAAAATATTTGTTTTAAAAAAATTAGGTTACTTACAAAGGGGAGTTGAGGGTTACCTCAAGAGGAATAACCCAAGTTTCAACTGTAATAACTTTTTTCATACTGCCGCGAACTGCCACATGCAACCCAGATGTTTAAAATGCGGTAAAGCGCACGCTACGAGAAACTGCCAAATCAAAGAAAGACAGGAAAACCCCTTTTGTATTAACTGCGAGGGCTACGGTCATTCGGCATGTTATACAAAATGTCCCAAATTCCCACAACCAAAGAAAGGTGCCCCCTTCGTTGATCCAATGAAAAAGAAAAATTTCGCCAGTAAATGGATTAAAGAAGGAATTTCTTTCGCTAACATTGTTAGTGAGAAATCCCCAGTCAAACCCCTACAATAATGAAATAAAAATGATAACAGAAAGAAGATTCCCCCGTGGATTCCTTAGCCAAGAAAATGATACCTCTGACTTAATACAAGTTCTGGAACTTTTAATGTCATTTCAAACCTAGTAAAGAAAAATCCTAAAATTCTCGATCTTCTCTAAATTTAAAAATGCAAATTCGGACGAAGAAAAACCTGCCTACTAGCAGAAGCTTCTCTATGGATAAAGTTTAATCTCATATTATTTTAACCTTTAAATTCCCTCCTAATTATTTTCTTTATAATAGTTGTCTTTAAAATAATAAACTAAAATTAGAATAATTCTTTCGAAGTCAAAGCTAGTGCAGTTTAAAAGCTCACTTCCAACCTCCAATCAAAGCCCACCTCCACAGCACCACCTCATTGGTTCTCCACCCTGAAGTCACGCCCCTCCTCTCCCAACCAAAGCTGCAACACCATGAACATTGAATAACCAGATAGAGGGTTGAAGATCGCTGACGCAGTCTAGGTACCCTTCACAAAATCATCCGTCAAAAAAAATCATGTTATCTTTTTTTATTTAGGCTATTCAATCTAGCTTTGTCAATCAGATTTTTCTAGAACAAATGAAGCCGGTAAAATGTCTGCATCAACATGATTTTGAAGGAAAAAGTGCGTGCAGTTTGTTTAGTGTTTCTTTAGCTTCTAACCATTACCGAGTCAACTCCTCACAGAATCGTCTTCATCACTTTCTGTATTATTGAGGTCCAAAGCCACAATTTCAGCGTCAGATAGAGCTCCATACAGCAATGTCCGTGTCCAGCCAATACCTTAGTCGTCAAACGTAAAATCTTGTTCTGGAAAGAGCTTCCCAAAGGGACGGTTCAGCATAAATTCAGTAGTGTATCGTCCCCATCAACCAGTTTGGCGGGGGAAACCTGACTTTTAAAACAGCTGTGTTTTCAAAATAACTGTTCAAGCCTTGTCCATGATTATAAAGCTGTTAAAATATAAATGTTCATTCTGTGATATTTTGGGAGGTTATCAAAACGCTTTTAAACTTCACCCCGATAAAAGTTTTTAAAAATTTTGTATGATGCCCTGGTCGAGTGGCTGAGTTTTGAGGGTTTAGTTTGGGGGAAAAAAAGAAGTTTCCATTTTTATAAAGGTGGTGCGTTATTGTGCACAGTACAGGTCTAAAAATAAGAGGAAATATGTCGTTTCTCTTTTTCATATCCCAAATTCAGTGAGACCCCAACCATTCATTAAAAAAAGTTGGGGGTCATCCATGCCTTCTTGTTTGAGGGTATTTGGTAGAGAACGAGTTTATGCCCTTGAAACACCGAGGTTTTGCAGATTTTCCTATGACGGAGGGGGTAATCTTTTGTGAGCCGTACATGTTTACACCAGTAAATTAGTTAACCTCCCTTCTTGTTTTCCTCAGTCGCTGGATGTCGCTGGATGTCCCGGGAACATGGTCCAACACCCCATCATATCAAGGTGAATGATGCCTGAGATGGGAGCAGCCTTGATGAGAGGGGGCATCCTGATTGGCTGTTGGGGCGTGGTGAGAGGGGGGGTTAAAAAGGGACTGTGAGGAAAAGTTCTGGTCGGGGGATGCAATCTTGGTGGCTGAGAGCTGGTCCTTGTTGGTCTTGGGGGAAAATGTCTGGCTCTAGATTGGCTGCCCAAGTTAATGAGAAAAAAATTGAAAGGGGGGATTCCTGTGTGGGTAAGCCAATAATTAAAGTAAAAAAAAAAAATTTTTGAAAAAAAATTTTAAAAGTATTGATATTTTATGACTTTCCAAACAAATGATATCATTTATATATTAAGGGGGGTTATAAGTCAAGGAGAATCCTCCTCGGTCTTCTTATTATCACGAGGTACATAATTTTCGAGATTTAGTATATGACTGTTATTAGTAAGTGGAAGAGATCGAAGAATTTGGTTGCTAGTTTCTTGAAAAAATTTTTTAAAAAGTTGGAATTTTAAGTGCTTTATAAAATATCAGAATTTCTCATATACATTTTTTGCTTTTACAATCATTCGAATAGTTTTATTTTGGGAGGTATCAAGCTTTTTTAAATTTTCATTGGCGGCGTATCCCCACAAAAGGAAACCATAACCTCAATATGGGCCAAAGACGGCTGTGTAGAAAATTTTTTTTTTTTGGTAGTCATTGTAGAATTCCGGCATATTAAGGGGTATATTAGTCTTAGAGCTTTCCCGGGAATTTATTTCGCGATATGTAAAGTGTTGTCTCCAAGTGAGTTTATTATCCAGAAATTAGTCCTAGGTACACTGTTTTTTGAGACCATTGTAGTGGTGTGGGTATAGTTTTGGGGGGTATTGCAGATTTTTTTTTCCTTGTAAACAAAACCCGAAAAACAGTTTTGTCAATATTAATTTTAAATTTTTTCCATGTATTAAAGAAAGTTTCTGGGAGTTGAAAATGATTGTTTAGCGATTTAGTAATGTATTTGTGATTTTTTGTGTTTTTTTATGCATGTATCGTCCGCATAAATATTGAGGTTTCTGGGGATGGTGGGTATTCTTTTTATGAAAAATGTTGAATATTTTTGGGCCCCGAGCAAATTTCCCCGGGGGGTTTTCCGATATTCACTAAATAAGTATTTAAAAAGTGTGTCTTTGACCGCACTTGATACGTTCAAATTAGTGGGTAAGAGTTAATGATGAATTAAAGCGGGAGGAAAGTTGTAAATTATTATTTTTGAAAATTAGTCCCTGGATCCAGACCCGACAAACGCCTTCTGGATACCCAGGAAGACAGCCCCAGTGGAACGGCTCCCCGGAAACCCAGAAGTAATTTTCCCCCCAGTCGTCTAAGTAGGGGGGTTGGCAGGTAGAAGTCTTTTAGAAAAACCAAACTGATTTGGGTTAATAAATTTAAACGAGAAAAAAGGTTTTAAAAATCCTGTTAAAAAATGATATGCTCTGAAATTTTTTGCTTAATGAAGATAAAAGGGGAAATTGGACGAAAACTGGTAGAAAATGTATATTTTTTTCCGGGTTTTTTTAATTGGGAAGATAAAGTTTTTTCCATTTTTTGGAAAATGTTTTAAATTTTTAAAATCTTATTTATTAAGAAAGGTGAGAATTAGAAAAGGGTTTTTTAAGTGGTAGTTTCTTGATCATTTTATTAGTAATTAAATCCGAACCTGGAGCTTTTTTTTTTTTAAAATTTCCCTTTGCGTAGTTCGTAACTTCTTCCGGGGTCCGTAGGGAAATTTGAATAAAAGGGGGGGGTTGGCAAAAAAATTTTCGGGGTATTAGTTAAAAGGGTGTCTATATTAGTTTTAAAAATTATCTGGTTTTGGGGTTATCAGTAAAGTTATCTTGAAATGAATCAGCGGAGTGCATTTGTTTTTTGCTCTTTTCCGGTGATGGCAGAATTATTTGGGAGTAGGAATATCGGAGCGCTTCTTAGGGAAAAAATTTTTGATATTGCCAAAAGGGGTTGTCTTAGTTTTCCCATTGTTTTTTATTTTTCCCAGGTTTGATGCCTTTTTAAGCTTTTTTTAAAAATTTTTTCTGCAGTCTTTTAAATTTTTTTTGTGTATTGGGTTTAGTGTGTTTTGATATGTTTTTCTGGCTTTTTTTTTAAAAGTCTTAGAAGTTTTTTGAATGTGATGGGGGGTGTATGTGCTGTTTTTTTGTTTGTGATTGGACGGGGGCGTGATCGTGGGCGGGGGCGAACAGTTTCTGTGAACAGATTGATTTTTTTTTTTCCAATATTTCAGGATTATTAATGTTAATGTAGTCCGGAATTTGAATATTATTGTTAATGTAATTTTAAAACTAGACCAACATGTGGTAACAACTTTTAGAGTTATTTATGAATATTGGGTTAAAAAAAAAAATTAAAGAAAACAGGGATTATGGTCGGGAAGAAATTTCCCGGGAATAAAAAATGATTGTTTTGGATAATAAAAAGGGGTTTTTTTATAAGGGCAAAGCCCAAGAGAAAAAATTATGCCCAATCTGTGGGGGTATCGGGGAAGGGCAATGACGATTAAAAAAAATATCGGTAAATTTTTTTAAAGCTGGCCACAGGGGAATTATAAAAACAGTTCCACGCATTGTGTGTGGCATTAAAATCGCCAAAATCACACAATTACTGTTGATCTGAAAAATATTTTCTAAGTAAAGGGTGAATAGCATATTGTCCGCGTTTGGGGAATATAAATGTTTGGTGATTGTAAGTGGGTTGAAATTTGGGGGATTAATTGAAAAAGGGTGGCTTCGGCGTAAGGGGAAGTTGGGGTTTTGGGTTTTTTAAATTGATTCAATAAATTTTTTAATTAATATAATTTTTCCATTTTTGCGCGTGCCCTTTTCCCACCACACGATCATTCCTGTAACAGGTGAAATTGGGAATTTAATGTTGTGAGAGGGTCTAAATTTTGTTTCCTGCCCCCAGTATAATGTCGGGGGAGTACTTCCAAAAATTTTTAAATTCCACGATTTTTATTTTAATAACCCGTTTGTTCCCATGAACAAAACTCAGGCCAATCAATGAGCGACTAATCATCAAATTCTTTCCATTAGCGCATCAAACAGTGCCCCCAATTTTTTTTTATTTAGTGGTTTCTTTTGGGGCTTTTGGGGGTTTAGGGGTGTGGGGAGAATTGCGTTTCTGAGTTGCTGGGGTAAGCATTGAGAGGGCGGGGAAAAAGTTTTCTGGAGAGTTTGAGGGAATAAAATTTAATCTTTGCTCCACTGTTTGATTATTAAAATGATGGGGGGAAAGAGGGGGTTTGGGTTTATTGGCCTGGTTTGTTACCAGTGCAGCAGGAAATTTTTTTGTGGAGTGGTTTCCATCTGGTGGTTGGGTTTTGGGGTTAGAAGTACCGGCGGCTTGTGAATAAGAGAATCCGGGTCTGACCATGCTATTTCCCCGTGTTGGTGTAGCTATTTTATTTACTTGAGTGCCTTTTTCGAGGCTTTGGGGTTTTGGGGCATCCCGAGTAGTTGGCCCTGTGGCCGTTCCTTGATACAGAATCTGTTTTTGACTTTTTGAATTACACCCAAACACGCGTTTGTTTGGGGTTCCCGCCCTTTGGGAAAATCTAGGGTGATATGGGAATTTTGTTTTGTGGTGGGAAAAGGTTACAAAAAAGCATTGGGGACCCTTTTTCCATCGTAACCGTCCACGTTAAATTTATATAGCTTTTCTTTAGTTAGGTCGAAAATTTTGGTATTATGGATGTTTTTTGGGTAACGAGACAAAAAAAAATTGGGGGCGGTTGTTTTTGGTTTTTTGGCCAATAAGTTGGGAAAATTTATCGACCGTGTTTTCCTAAATCTATGAGGTCATTATGTATGTCTTCCGTTTTAGAATTCCGGGGGAGGCCCCCTTTATGACCACTTTAATTGGCCGTTCTTCTATGTTTTCCTCCCCTGGCATTTTTTTTTTTGAATGTAAATGTTTTTTTTTTCTGGTAAACACTTGAAAAAATTCCCCCGGTTTCATCCGTGTTGAAATATTACGTGGTTCGTACCCTTTATTAGATCCGAAAAACGAGTTCTGCCACTTAGAACAAACGTTAATGTCGACACTTGAGTTTACCAGTACATTTTTTTTTGAAGACTCTATCCCATTCCGTTTTTTTAAATTTTTAAGCCATTCCCCCGCTAGCCAAAAATTCGATTCCCAATTCTTTTTGGGCCCAAAGCTTTCCCTTTTTCCCTTTAATAAAAAAGCCACCCATCGGGAAAATTTTGTTCCCGACACTGTCTCATCTAAACCACTATTCAAGACGTGAAAATTACATTTACTAACGCGTTTTTTCACTCTACCCCTTTAAGATGCACTTAAGATTTTTTTCTTTATTCTTCAGGGAAAAGTGGAAGCCCAGCCGTGAGATTTCAAATGTTTTTGGGTACATCGCCCTTCCTCTCACCATTCTTCCGGGTTCTATCACCTTTTGCTTTTCAGAAATTGTTAAGCACTTGTAATTTTTAAAAGAAGACATTCGTTCCTTTTCGCGTGATAAGTCGACACTGAGGTCAGGGTAAAGTAGTGGCCCGGTTATGAAATTAAAGAGGTAGGGAAAAGGAAAACCCCACAACTTTTGAGTAAAAAAAATATTTTTTTAAATTTTAAAAATTTTGGGAAACTAAAACGAACACAAGGCGTATTAAAAGTTCACACTCAGCTACGGGGTATAACTTAATAGCAGGGGTTTTACAACTATGGCACGTGGAGCAACCTTAAAAGGCACATTACCAATTTTTTTTTAAAAAAAAATAGAATAAAGTTAAATCTCCCTGTCTTTGCCTCGTAGGGTTTTTTTACAATGGTTTTATTTTTTGCTTTCAATTCTCTGCCAGAAAACAATTCTGCTGAATTATATTGCTTTATTTTTTAAAAAAAATCTGTTTAAATGTGACTCAATTTGTAATAAATACCCCAAAGAAATCAAGTTATTGTGCAATACTTATAAAAGGAAGCATCACTCATAATTGCACAGGGAATAAAAAAAGCAGTTTTTTTCCCTTTTTCCATCTGGGAAAGGGGTATCAACGGAAAAAAAAAAACCGATGGCTTAGGGAAAAAATCCCAAAATTTTTTCTTGCCCAAAAACCGTAAATATAATAAACCGAAGTAGTTATTCCCATCAACATGCCAATTTGGGCAGAAAATAAGTTCAGTAAAAAAAACCCCCTTTTGTGGGGTAAAAAGGGGACACACACACACACAAAGTGAATCTAACTTCATAAAATTTTAAGGTTCAAAACGAGAGTTTTATAGGATAACTTAATTATCGCGTGTTGTAGTTTCCCAAAACCCCAAATTTTATTTTGAAATATTGAAATTTCCAAAAAGTATGGTTTTTGTTCGAAATATCAAAAGTTTTTCTAGGGCTGAGCATATACTTGAATTGCGAGAGGTTCGTATTATCGAAAGTTCGAAATTTTCGAGAGAGTCGACTGTATATGATCTTTTACTATGAAATTTTAGTTATTTGTTTCAGCTGTCAATAAAGACCCAGCAAAGTACCCCAAAAGTACCCTATCAATGTTTTTTTTTTAAAAGCAAAATTAATAATAGTTTTATTCGATTCCCAATTACTCTATTTAATTAAGATATTTTCCGTTTTAAAAATCGCCCTCTACTAACAATTTTACTCAAATAAAAAAACAAATAAATTTCTGGGAATTCTTTTATTATAGAGTAATAACGTTTACTCTGTTACCCAGTGGTTTTAATTGTACTTTTTCACCACTGCTGTTCACCCTTTTAATAATATTCATTTACTCCAGTCTCACTTGCGATACATGCAGGAAGTATTTTTTGAAAGTTTTTGGGTTTTTTATTAAAAAGTGCGAGGGTTTAAAATGAAAGCAAAAATTTAATTTTTTCCCCAAAGCGATGAGGAAGCGCATCTAATGGGAAAGAACTTGATTCTTGGTGGATAATACAAAAGGAAAAAACCAAAAATTTTTGGGCTTCCCCTTTTTAAATTTAAATTTAAAAAATTTTTCTTTAATTAGATCTTGAGGAAAGACCCATGCATGGGCCACGTGCCGACCCTTCTTTCCTGTGTCTTTGTTAAAAATACCATAGCAACGCCCGAAACTTGAAAAAGTACCTTCGGGGAAGAAAAAATATATACCTCCTTCTGTTTTTCTCTTATATATATATATTTTATATATATATATATATATATACTTTTCTTTTTTTTTTCTATTTTATTTTTTTTACTTTTTTTATTTTTTTGGGGAAAAGAGAAATTGTACTTTTTTTAGTAGAATATTCTTTTTTTGTAGTGGATAAAAAAAATATGGGGAAAAAAATTTTTTAAGAATAATGATTACATTGTAGGGAGTAATTTTGTAATTTTTTTAATAAGATTTGCCTTAAAAGGGGTTCATTTGAAATGAAACTGTGGATTTGGAATTTGTATTGCAAACTAATACACCCCGGGGGAAATAGTAGCACCCCTTTTGTGAGGCACCATATAGGTGGATACTAATTGGAACAATGTAATTTTTAAAAACTCTCCATAGGGAGGCAATTGAGTTCTGATTAAAGCGAAATTCAGCTTTTTCTCTAAAAATTTAATTTTTCTCAAAAAACACACACCCAACCCAAACAGGTTCCCCAAGGGATCAAATTAAAAAAGTCGATTATCATACGACACAGACCCCCCCGATTGTCTGCGTCAGAAAAAACCATCGACTTGGGGCCCGGGTTCGTTTCTCTCTTTTCATACCGGTTCAGTGAGACCCAACCATTCATTAAAGAGTTCGGTGGTCATCCATGCCTTCTTGTGAAGGCGGTATTTGGTAGAGAACGAGTTTATGCTCTTGAAACACCGAGGTTTTGCAGATTTTCCTATGACGAGAGGAGTAATCTTTTCTGTGAGCCGTCTATGTTTACAGCCAGTAAAATAGTTAACCTCTCCTTGCTATGTTTTCCTCCATGGCATTTTTCTTTTTTGAATGTAAATTTTTTTTTCTTCTGGTAAACACTTGAAAAAGAGTCCGCGGTTTCATCCGTGTTGAAAATATTACGTGGTTCGTACTCCTTTATTAGATCCGAAAGCGAGTTCTGCCACTTAGAACAAACGTTAATGTCGACACTTGAGTTTCCAGCCACATTTTTTGAAGACCATATCCCATTCCTTTTCTTAAAATTTGTAAACCATCCCTCGCTAGCCAAAATCGATTCCCTAATTCTTTGGCGAATGCTTTTAACCTTTTCCTTCAATAAAGAGCCACCCCTCGGAATATTCTGTCTTGACACTGTGTCATCTAAACACTATTTCAAGACGTGAAAATTACATTTACTAACGCGTTTTCTCACTCTACTCTGAAGATGCACTTAAGATTTTTCTCTTTATTCTTCAGAATAGTGGAGAGCGAGCTCAGTGAGATTTCAAATGTTTTGGCTACATCGCACCTTCCTCTCACCATTCTTCACTGATTCTATCACCTTTTGCTTTTCAGAAATTGTTAAGCACTTGTACTTTTAATAGAGAGACATGTCGTTCCTTTCCGTGATAAGTCGACACTGAGGCTCAGGTGTAAAGTAGTGGCCCAAGGTTTATCAAAATTAAGAGGTAGAAACGTAAATCACCACAACTTTAGTAAAATAATATTTTTAATTTAAAATTTGGAATTTAAAATGTACACTAGGCGTATTCACAGTTCACACTCAGCTACGGTGTATACTTAATAGCAGGAGTCGACAACTATGGCACGTGGAGCAATTCTTAGTGGCACATTACGCATCTTTTATTAAAAATAAAATAGGAATAAAGTTAAATCCCTGTCTCTCCTGTCTTTGCTGCTTAAAATGACGGTGCGCACCTGAGAAACTGCCAAATCAAAGAAAGACGAAAACCCCTTAATGGATTAACTGGGGGCTACGGTCATTCGGCATGTTATACAAAATGTCAAATCCCACAGCAAAGAAGGTGCCCTTCGTTGATCAATGAAAAGAAAAATTTCGCCAGTAAATGGATTAAAGAAGAATTTCTTTCCACTTGTAGTGGAAAATCCCCAGTCAAACCTACCAATGAAAATAAAATGATAACAGAAAAGAAGATTCCCCTGATTCATATAGCCAAAAAATGATACCTCTGACTTAATACGTTCTGAACTTTTAATGTCATTTCAAACCTAGTAACGAAAAATCCTAAAATTCTCGATCTTCTCTCTAAATTTAAAAATGCAAGTTCGGACGAAGAAAAACCTGCCTACTAGCAGAAGCTCTCATGGATAAAAGTTTAATCTCATATTATTTTTAACCTTTAAATTCCCTCCTAATTATTTTCTCTCTTTATAATAGTTGTCTTTAAAATAATAAATTAAAATTAGAATAATTCTTCGAAGTCAAATCTAGTGCGTTTAAAAGCTCACTTCAACCTCAATCAAAGCCCACCTCCACAGCACCACTCTCATTGGTTTCTCCACTCCTGAAGTCACGCCCTCCTCTCCCAACCAAAGCTGCAAACACCATGAACATTGAACAACCAGATAGAGGGTTGAAGACTGCTGACGCAGTCTAGGTACCTCTTCACAAAATCATCCGTCAATCATCCGTCAATAATAGTTTTATTCGATTCAACTTACTCTATTTAATTAAGATATTTTCCGTTTTTAACTCGCATCTACCAACAATTTACTCAAATAAAAATCAAATAAATTTCTGGGAATTCTTTTTTTTATAATAAAACGTTTCCCTTCCTTTCCCCGTGGTTTTAATCGTACTTTTTCACCACTGCTGTTCACCCTTTTAATAATATTCATTTACTCCAGTCTCACTTGCGATACATGCAGGAAGTATTTTCTGAAAATTTTGGTTTTATATTAAAAAAGTGCGAGTGTTAATATGAAAGCAAATTCAATTTTCCCAATGCGATGAGGAAGCGCATCTAATAAGGAATGAGACTTGATTCTTGGTGGATAATACAAAAGGAAAATCCAAAAAAATTTGGACTTCCTTTTAATTAAATCTCCAAAACTTTCTCTCTGTAATTAGATCTTGAGGAAAGACCCATGTATGGGCCACGTGCCGACCCTTCTTTCCTGTGTCTTTGTTAAAAATACCATAGCAACGCCCGAAACTTGAAAAAGTACCTTCGGAGAAGAAAAAAAATATACTGCTCTCTCTCTCTCTCTCTCTCTCTCTCTCTATATATATATATATATATATATATATATATATACTTCTTCTTTTTTCTATTTTATTTTTGACTTTTCTATTTTGGAGAAAAGAGAACTTGTACTTTATTAGTAGGGAATATTCTTTTATTGTAGTGGATGAAAAATATGAGAAAAAATTTCTTAAGAATAATGATTACATTGTAGGTGAGTAATTTTGTAATTAATTACATAAGATTTGCCTTAAGGGATTCATTTGAAATGAAACTGCGGATTGGTAATTAGTATTGCAAACTAATACACTCCCGGGGAACTGGTAGCACTCTTTAGTGAGGCACCATATAGGTGGATACTAATTGTATAGCAATGTAATTTTAACACTCTCCATAGGGAGGCAATTGAGTTCTGATTATGCGAAATTCAACTCTCTCTAAAAATTTAATTTTCTCAAGAACACCCAACCCAAACAGGTTCTCAAGGGATCATTAAAATGTCGATTATCATACGACACAGACCCTGACGATTGTCTGCGTCATGAAAATCCATCGACTTGGGCCGGGTTCTTACTCGCTAACTTAAGTGGACAGTACCTGACTAACTACGCCACCTAGCCGACTTCCCCGTTTAAAAAAAGTGATTTTTAGACATGTAAAATTAGAAATAAAATGATTTTTAAATTATTTATTCAAACTATTTTTCTCTTAAAAATATTTTAAAAAGTAATCTCCAGAAACTCGAGTGAGTATTTTATAATTAGGCATAGTAAATCTCTATTTAAAGCTATATAATAATTGAGGTTCCTGGTCGAAAAAACATTAAATGTCAAGAGTGAAAAGTATTTATTACTGATTTGAGCTCCATATACACAGATGGCAAGTTGTAGTTGTGGCAAATTTTTTCATCCAAAAAATCTATTGTAGAATATATATATATATATATATATATATTTCGAATAAATTTGAACAATGTTCCTGGAATGCGTTTTGGCTCAAACGCCTACTAATGGCTCTTTGTGGGAGCACAAATTCTAGTTAAGACAGATTTATATCTTCTTTTTTATATTTCAACCAACGTTTTCACAAAAACGTTTCTCTATTTATATTCGGATATTTCTTTGATGAAAAGGTTGACAGAGAAGAGAGATTATGATTTTTCTAATGTTATAGTAAGCGTTTTTACATTCTTTTTAGCATTGAATAAAAATATTTTTTGAGTAACTTCTACCAAATTATATAGGAAAGAAATGGGAATATCGTCTAGCAGTCTTTCAACTATTTTGTTTGATTTTAAGAAGAATCTCCGTGTTTTTTTTATATGTTAGCATTAAGACATTTCTTTTTTATATATATTTTTTATATTCATACATTCTGTCCAATATATCAAAGCAAATCTAAAATGAATCTTTGTTCATCCCATTTCCGAATTCCTTACTTTATCATCTTTAAAGGTGAAAATTATTGAAGATAAAACGTATTATATTTCCAGATGTGAATCTCTTTATCTGCATTTGTAGAATTCAATAAAGAAAAATAAATAGCTATGTCCTTTTGTTCGACAAAATTCTTATTTGAAAAACATATTTCTTCATTTAGATTTATTCAAAATGAAAATAAGATTTCAAAAGAAAAATATAATTTCTAATAAATCCTTGCGAGAGAAATAATTTGTCGCAAGTTCGATAAAATGTATTTCTTTTATGTGCTGCAGGCTGATTTGACAAGTCCATTATTGAAAATGAATTGAATTCTTGCATTGTTTACATTTGTGTGTAATAGAACTCTGTATTCCATTTAGAATTTCATGAGTAACACATATTTTCTTTGTCCTTGTCTGTTTCCCTTTGTTTTGTTACCTTCTGTTCTTGAGATGACTAAATGCACAGATTTGAAACAAATTTTTGCAAACATCCACAGTAGATATTTGGGAGAAACTCATATTTTCTTTTGCGAATTTTAAATACAAATGGTAATTTGATAGCCACCATAAAATTAAAAAGTCGAATTGTCCATAATAAATAAAAGTTCATAAAAGCTTACACTTTGAAATGCAAGATTGCAGTATTTACCTAGTGTATTATAATATTGCTTAATATATGACGCACACACACACACACAATATAAAAAAATATTTATATGAAAAGAATTTTTTGAAATTATTATTTTAAAGAGAAAAGGGGAGGGAGAATAAGCATTTGGCCATGGCCCTTAGAATCACTTTATTATGCAGTAATCTAATACCCTTCTTATAAAATGTTATTCAATCAATGTTATTGTAATATATTTAAATATATATTCTGCATCTTTTTTTATCTGTGAATAACACAACTATGTAACACTCTGCTCTACACATTTTTAGTAAGAAAAGAATTGTTATAAATGCTTATATATATGCTAATTCAGATAAAGCACTAAGAACATCGTAGATGTGTAAATGCATCTCAAATACTGATGATATTTTTAATTATAGATTTTTACTTATTTATTTAAATTGTAATTATAATAAATATAATCAAATATTATCATTTGCAAAAGAGAGCATACATTAATAAAATAAAAAATGAATGAATGAATGGGCGTTGGAATGAATGGGCGTTGTGTTTTTGGGCATCTGGACTGTAAGAGAGTCCTCAATCCCATATCATGACAAGTCTAGCGATGGGAGCTTGACAAAGTGGCCGGGGTTTCTTACTTAGCCTTGGTGGCATGACGGCGGTGGTTGGGCGATGGAATCCGGGGTCGTGGCTTCAGTACTCATCTGGGTTGGTTGAGTGATAATTTTGACTTGGGTGAGAGCTTAGGGGCTGCTCTCTCTGATTAACGGGTACAGTGATAAGTGACTCAGTTAGCTGGCTGCCCTGGGGGCTGAGATACAGTTCATGGGGAGGCGCTTGTCAGTGGGAAGGAAGGAGAAGAAAAATATTGACTAAAATTGCCAGAAAGTTCAGAAATAATAGCAGACTGAGATGCAATAAAGTATTGCATTAGAAAGGCGTATTAGGAGGGTTGTAAAAAGGTCAAAGTATTCTTCTTGGCCTTTTTAGTATTATCATTGTTGGGGGTGTAAGAATTAAATTTTTGCATATTAGAGATTACATGGCATCAGGTAGAGGCGTTAAAAAGTTGATTGCATGTTCTGAATATGAGTTCTAAACGGCAATTTTAAAGAGCATTGCGTATGTCGTCATTGCGCATAAATACTGTAGCTTTGACGATCATATACGAATAAGAGAATTTTGCAGGGTATCAAGTTCATTAATGTTTGTGGCAGCATATCCCCAAATTGGACAAGCACGTAAGCTGCACAGTGGGCACATAACGGCTGTATAGAGAAGCACTTTGTTTTCTATACTTAAATATGAGTTCGGCCTATTAGGGGGTAGAGAGTTTAAACATGATTTTTCAGAACTTATCGGCGTATGAGATATGATTTTCAGGTGGGTGAGAATCGAAAATAATTCCGAAGAGATATTTGGCTTCCTGAGACCAGGGGATCTGTTTGTTGTACATTACTTACGGCGGTGGTGGCAAAGGGGGTGCTTTTGTGAAAATAATGGCTGGGGCACTCAACGTTGATGCTGATTTTCCATTTATCATAGTAGTTTTGTAGAGGAGAAGGTGTTTGTTGTTGTTGTTTTAATGCGTAGAGTTCATAGTTGTCAAGTTTTTGTATGTATTTGTGTGGATGGTAGTGTCGTCAAGTAAGGTTGATTTTTAGTAAAGCTGAAGAGTAGTGGGAACTCATATTTATGTATAGATTGAAAAAGAAGGGGACCGAAGAAGCACACTTGTGGACACCCTGCAGAGATGTGTGAGGGATTGGAGTAACGACTCGTTAACTCTAATTTTAAAGGAGCGGTTTGGTTAGATATATGAGTGAATGGGAGGTGAATCAGAGGGGGAGGTAGATTATAGGATATTGGATTTGAAAGCGAGTCCATTGTAAATCCAAACACGGTCGAAACTTTCTGGATATCCAAATACAGCTCCGACAGCACAGCACTGCAAACCTTCCGAGATACGTTCGGTTGAAAGTTGTAATAGCGGATGTGTAGGGTAGAGAGTTTGTGGAAAGTAAAACCATATATTGGTTGGGATTTAGGAAGGTTAGTATCGTTAATGAATGTTTCATTCTGTGTGAGCATAATAGATTCTGTTAGTTTACCCTAAAGTTGATAAGGAAAATTGATTGCATAACTAGTAGCTAATTTTTTGGTCTTTGCCGGGTTTTAATTGGAAAATATTGGCTTCCTTCCAGTTGTCTGGAAAATTGATGAAATTTAGGAGAATTTTTATTAATGAGAATAATAGTTAGAATAAGGATTTGATTGGAAAGTTTTTAACATGCGGTTAGTGATGGCGTCTTTACCAGGGGCCTTTCTGGGATGCTTTTACATGCTTAGTAAGCCAGTGAGAATAGCTAAATGTCAGGAGGAGGTGCAGGTTCAAGGAAGGAAGGTAGGGGGTGGAAAGAAAATTATTTACAGTGGTGGAGATTATTTCATCATTTTGGCTTTATATTCATCACGTTATCTCGGTCATTTTTCAACAAAAGTTATTTTTTGATATTGGTGTGATAAATTGAAACTTTCTGTTGATCTGTGATGGCCGTACCTGCTGTAATTAAGAGGAGATTTTGGCCTTTTATTTTTAAAAATCTTTGCGTTCATAAAGGCTATTGTCTGCAGTGTTGAGTGCTTGACCTTTTTGCCCAGATATTGTATTGCTTAATTTTAAGTTCTTTTTGAGATCTGATTGTGCTTTGTTTGTAGTGTGTTTTGAAACAGGATTAAGGGGTCTGATGACTATCTTTTTTACGAAAGTAGTTTTGACTTTAATGAGCTGGTTTATGTGATGTGGAGTGAGGATTTCGGTGGTCGTTTTCTATTGGTCAGGGAGGCGTGGCTATGAGTTTCGATGACCGCGTCGGTGGGCTTTCTGGGTGCACTCTAAGTCGTTGGTATTATTGATATTGTTTGGATGATAATTGAGATTGTGTTTGAAGTGCTTTTAAAATCATTCCAGTTAGTGGAAATCGCTCTTGGGTTAGAGGGTTCTTCTGCTAGTTTGGGGATTAAAGTAGGGAGAAAACAGGGTTGTGATCTGACGAGAATCGCTGATTGAGTTGATCGTAAAGGGATAGTAGAAATGTTTAATAAGGAAGCGATATCTGAAAGTAGCAGTATTAGCAGAGTTATAATAACCAAAATCTATTGAGGGTAGGGAAAGGCTATGTTTAAGTTTTAGCATATTGGCGAGTTAAGAGGTGCCTACACCTCTGATTTAGTATTTACGTTACAATTCCTAAAGCCATTGTGGGTGGCGTTAAAATCACCGAAAGGAATACAATTACTGGCTGTTGTTTTGAATAAAAGTACTCAATGTCTATTGTAAACAAGTTTTTCGTCAAATGAAGGGAATATAAAACACTTGTGGCCGGAATTGGGTGCATGCTTAGGAGGGTACTTAATATTAGTGGCCTCCCACTTGGCGCGGAGGAGGGAAGGGGTGGGGAGACAATAGTGCTTTGGTGAATTTTGACTAGAATGAGAGTTCCACCGGCGGTCGCGCCACGTCTGTGTTCCTATCGTTTCTATGACAGGTGTAGTTGGCAATATTAAATGTGTGTGAGGGTCTCCAGGTGGGTTTCTTGAATAAGAAAGATATCACAGGGAGTGCTTCTCTATGGTATACTTAATTTAGCATTACGTTTTAGCAAACCGTTTGCGTTCCAAGGAACACAAACTGAGGCAATTGGTGAGGAATTATACATTATTATTAACGTTATTGCAAGATACTCTATTTGTAGGGGCGTACATCTGATTTGGATTTAGTTGTTAGATTATTACTGTTTAAATTATTGTTGTTGCATAGAATTTGCGATAGCTGCATGAGACAATGCTGTCATTTACAGCGTAGCAGCTATATTAAATTATTCCTATTAAAGTTACTTCTATGGTTGAAATTTGGAATATTTGGAAAATTATTGTTGTTACTGTTATATCTGTTTGAAGGAATTGTTTTTCTGGCCTCAGTTTGTGGTGTTGAAATCAGGTCCTCGTGTGTCGCCATTTGTGGATACTTTTTGGGTTAGAGGCTCCGTTTTGCAATTTGGGCATAGGTAATGTTTGGCCGTACTAAACTATTGTATATATTTGAAAATGAATTACTTTTATTTTTCGCAGCTCCCTTTTACAGGGGTTTGGGAAAGAAGGGACAGCCTTTGTAGTTTTGCCATATGTCCAAAAGACCTGGCAATTAATACAATAAGGCTGTTTCTAGCTTTTTGTTTAATTGGGCAGTCACAATTGTCAATGGTTTTCACCACATTTTCGGGCATTCTAGCATTTAGGTAGCAGTTCTCTGAACTGTGATTAAAAGTATTACAGGTGTAACATTGCGTTACACCCTTTCCGTCTATCCTCGACTCTGATGCTACAAGGTAGCTGAGAGTTTTTATCGAAAATTTTGCAGAAGTTATCTGGGTTGCGGGGGTGTTGGTATTAAAATATGGGAGGGGCGTTTTGTTTTCTACCTACTAGCTGATTTACTTTCTTTCAGGCGTGTAGCCGGTGACTCTAAGTCCTCTTTAATTTCATCCAGGATTTGTGGTACGTGGGAGGCCTTTTATTACCACTTTTGATTGGGCGTTCGGTTTTAGGTTTTATTGTGTAAATTGAAATTTAAGTTGTTTAAGTAGTTGTACTACTTGTCTACTCGGAGCTATCAGGTATAGTTTTAGGAAGTCACCCGTTAGTCGGGATCTTATTTTAGGGAATTCCTTAGTTATTGCGGCCATTTGGGCTTTATAATTTTTCTCTACTAACAGCATGACTGGTGGGGGGAGTTGGGTTTGAGCAGTGCTCTGATTGGTTGGATTTTTTGGCTCGGTATTGGAGTTTCGGATTTGGGGCGGGGGATTATTTTCGTTGACTTCAGAACCTGGATTTTCTGGGTTTATATCGTCCTGTATTGGGTGTGTATTTGTGGGAGATAAATTAATCTCTCCTCATTTTCAGGGTGATTTAACACTATTTTACGTGCGGTTTTCCTTAATGGGGGATACTCGTAGATGAGACATCCTTCCTTGGGGTTATTTACATTATTATTACACTCTAGGGGTATTTATAGAGGAAATTCTTAGTAGGAGATTTTACAGGGTTTTTCATGATGTAGGGCAGCCAGGGGTTGTACATGGGGGTAGGAGTCAGCTATCACTTACCGCTAAGGCCATGAGTTTACTTCTATCTCTTGCAACTCGGTAGAGTGCTCTTGTATGGAAGGAGGCTCTTCAGGGTAGTGGTCCGGGTATTTGTGTCCGGAGTGAGTCGACGCATGTCTGTTGGCATCTCGGATAGTCTCCATCTTTGCCAGTTGAGCTTTGTTGTATTTTAACTGCTTTCACATGTAGCAGAGCTTTATGTGGCGATGGAGGGCACGTAAGAAGGTTCCTTTGCATCATAGCGTTCCAGTTCCATATCAGTAGGTAAGTTTGCCATGTCAGGTCGATTCACGTAATTAGCGAGGGGAGAGTTAGAGTCTGCTGCTCTGTCTAAATAGCCCTGATAAGGGCTGCAGGGCAGATGCTCTATAGTTTGACAGCGATAGCGCTGGGAGGGGTTGCCAGTATCTGCTCTGGGCGTTGCCGTCTAGTGCGTGACCGTACCAGAGGTCTGCGTAGAGGCGTATAGATGACACGTCCACACTTCTATATCGAATCCAACTCGATCGCTACGATCAGATAGCGATGTTAATCAAATCTTCGTAGCAAATTATTGATTCCAAAATATAGTAATTGGTATTATACCAGTTAATAAAATAAAAAAAAAAAATAGATGTGAAAATAAATTGAATTTATTTTTTATTTACTGCTGGTGCGTATAAAAATTAGTTCAAAATACTAGATTTTGTCGCAAAAGAGACAAAATTTGTAGAAAAATGATTCTTTACTTCTAAAAAAATAAAATTCATTTGTTCAGTTTTTATCTTGAAATACATCCAGTTGCAAAAAATATACGTAACTAAAAGAAATCAAGCCATAAATATAGAACTGAGTGTGTAACTAGTGTAGATCAGAGGTCACCAAAGTGGTGGTCCGAGAGAAAATTTCGCTGATCTCCAGAAAATTGTGGAATAAACTCACTTATCACGTGAAGTTATGTTTTAAGATACATTGATTGCGTTCTTAGATTACAATTTTTATAAATATATTTAACATTCACAAAATCCTATTAGTGGACCGTGGGATTTAAAATATGAATTTATTGGTCCGTGAGGTCAAAAAGTTTGGTGACCACTGATGTAGTTGGTAAAGTGTAAATAATTAAACATTTTCAATGCTAATGAGACAAGTAGAAGGCCGCTATGGGCGCATGAGATGGTTTAAGGCATGAGTATTCGTGTCATTGTCCAGTTTTATTGGTTGATTTCAAAGCGCGATATTGCGACGCGAGATGCCTCAGAGACAGTAGCGTAACGAACATCCCCGCAACCCTCACATTGCTGGGGTGGGGCAAGATTCTAGGGGGCCCAAGTCCTATGCTATCTTATGGTTTTGCAGTCCTTTGAAGTTCCAGCTTTAGGCCCAAAACCTTACTTTGTAGGAAGTTAAGGGCAGCTGGAAAGCTAAAATCTTATATTTTTTGACAATTTGAGATTTGTACATTTTCAAGTTGTATAGACTTAAATCTTTCTAAAAAATACCTTACTTTAACCTCTAGGGTAATTAGAAGCCCTAAAAACCTATTTTTAAATAATCGTTGAAACTGGGCCATGCCCATTTGAATGGCGAAAAATGTAAACAAAGTACTTCGTTTTTGCTTAAAAGTTGAACGTCTGATACAAACCAAAACATGTATCTTTTATTGTAAATTGAGACTTTTATTTTTATTTACTAGCCGATTAGAAGCCTTACTGTATACATTAAAATCAATTTATCTCAAAATGTAAATTTTGATGTTCGATCTACCTTTTCTGAGAAAATACTGTTCACAGGTAAGTAAATTTTTATGATATATTTATAATGATGGCTAATATATACTGACTTGAGCTTTTTGTAAAAAACTTAAAATTTATTTTTTATAAATTTTTTATGTGAAAAATGGGTCAAATTTCGCAATGTTTGATAAAATATTTCATAAATGTTAAAAAAATTCAAAATTAGTTAAAAGCTCATTTCAGTATAATGAGAAAGGTGTACTTTAATTGTATGAAAAAAAATCTCAAGCATGTACATATATCAGATTTTGAGAAAAGGTACCTCGACAACAGCCAATTTAACATTTTCAGTATATAAAGACAGAGAGGTTTCCAACTAGCCTTAATATTCTGTTATGCCACTGCTTAGTAACGTATTGGGTGGCAGTGCTACAGTTCGCCTCAATGAAGCAGGTTGTTAAAACAGGTGAATTGACCACTAAGGCTGTTGGAGTATTATAACAATTGCTTGGGATGGCACACTATGAAACACTGCAGAAAGAAGTATTAATCATACATTAGCTCAGGTTAACCCAGGGAAAAAAGGATAAGGTTCACACAATTACAAAAAGGGCCACATCTGCACCATCAATGTTACTAGCATCAATTCGGAATTATTTACCCTCTTCTGAACGTACAATGTTATCAAGAGAAAGCATTTGTTGGCGATTAGCCGATGCTGGACTGAATCCGGCGTCAGTTAAAATACCTAGCAGTATCCCCACAACAGAAACAGTATCAATGGTTTGAATTCATGGACCTTACAGTCAAGTGATAATTACAATCATGTGTATCTAGCCAATTAATTAATAAATTCATGTGACTTCTTATTTACATGATAAATACAATCACGTGTTTCAGCCATTTAGTCCATGCACTTGGTTGTTGCTTTTAACAGAAACTTCTGCTTTTTACAGAAACGCTTTTTAAAAAGTACATATTTGCAAAAAATAACAACGCACATAACTAAGCAAAATGCACTCTTGATTAAAAATTATACAAATATAGTTTTGTATAACTTTTTTTAAATTCTTAAATTTTTTTGTGAGAATCTTTTAATTTTTAAACATCATCAAAAATTATCGAACTTGAAATTTTACATAAATTTTGTTAGTAAGGCAACAAGTACAAGTCTAATATTCGCAATGGAGAACACTTGATTGCATTTATTGAACATTCTAAATTTAGGCCATTAGATTTTTGTTTATCTCGTTCAAGACGGAGTGTGTTCTATTAAATATGTGTAATGTTGAGTCCCATTTTAATATCAGTGTTGTTGATCAATGTACATACGTATGGTGGCGTCCAGGTTAACCGTCTGATACGGCTATTAAATAGGTGTTGGAGTATGGACTGGGCACACGATCGTTTTAGACGTATTTCAAAACACTTTCGTCAATCTCATTTCAACACTGATTTTTCAGTGGGAGATTTCATGTTACCGAAGTATTATTTATCATCTAAGTAATGATAAAATGTATATTGCACAACACTCTTCATAATATTTTCCAAAATATAACGTACTCCCTTGATCCTATTCGTAAACACCAAGTTGTCGCCTGCTAATAGGGCACGAGGACGTGCTTAGAAGTCTCCATATATTATATTATGAAATGGTTTCTTAACGTGGTTGAATTAACAGCTCAGTTGTCAAAGTTTATAACATAATCAATCGTAGAAACTTATATGTGACTTAACTGATTCATTACCACGTTATTTTACAGCATTCGGCTACCAGAGGTACCTTTTTGCAAAATTTTAAGGCTTACCATAATGTAACGATCTTTAATTCTGATTTTGTATTTCTTTAACACTTGATTCAAATCATTTATATAAGATTTGTAACTGAATTTATGTTGAGTTTATTTGTGTGTGTGGGGAGGACACTAGAGTAAGAAATGCCGATGAGAGATTTTCATCAGCCTCAATTCTACATTTTTATGATTTAACTCTCAAGTATATGATATATATCATATGCTTTTGAATTTTTATTCCTAAAATAATTGCATCTCGAATTTTACAAAAATATCACGAAAGTTTATTTTTTTCATTGACAATCGTAACAGTTGGCATGAATAAAAATCGTTCTCGGAGACCAACAGTTTTCCTAGCGACGTACTTTCAAATAACGACTAAATTTCGAGGATATCATACATCTCCCTTCGTATCTCGCTCACCTATCTTTCACACTACATCTGGAAATAAGACTCAAATTTTAATATCACTCACCGCGGAAATTTTGAACATAATATCTGTGTGGTTACATGACTTTTCCAACACAAAATTGTGTGAAACCACTTATCTGTACTAAAATAACTCTTAAGTGCCACTGGCGTATTTATCCGTCTCGCTCAACCGGTGCTTTATGTGCCCCGGACATATATATGTCGCAGGGAAATGACGAAATTAGGAATTTCATCAAATCTCTAAGGAGTATAATCAGTTCACTTGAGATGTTAAAATAACCCCTTCAAGGTCATTTCCCTGATAAGAGTAAGTGATTTTGTCAAATCCTTGAACTGTTTCAGTGAAATGATGAAATGAACTAATCAGGATTTGCATTGGAGTAAGAGTCCAGGAGGGGGAAACACCTGGAGGGGGTCGAGCCCTTGTACTTCCTAACCATACAGGTAGTACTATCGATCCTCTAAATATCAACCCCATAGGCCCCATCCTATGGTGCCATAAAAAAATGGCACCATAGGATTAACATAGGGATTGATATTTTAGTGTGCAAGCAACCGACAGGAAAGATGTTACACATAAAAAAATACCAACCTAATTTTTTAATTAGTTTCGAATACGTAATTTGTATTTTATTGACTATTGTTGTACTACTTACTTCTACGTTTAATATAATGCACCACATTTGTTAAATAAACACTTTTAAACTCTTGAAAATATTATGTCATCATTTCACTGCAGAAGATCAGGGATTTGATCAAATCCCTTTACTTTCATCAGGGAAATGACCTTGAAGAGACGTTTACTTTACCATCTCCCGTCAATTGATCATATCCCTTAGGGATTTGATGAAATTCCTAATTCCATCATTTTCTTGCGACATTACGAAATACGACACTTTCCTTTGCGCGGCTATCAGTAAAACTACTTCGAAGGCTTTGGAATGTAATAAAATGACCATGACAGTGTTTGCAAAAGATTAACTTATTTCAGAGAAAAATTGCTTATATTTGTACAACATTCCTCCTCCCCCTTCAATACACCGCAAACGCGCGCCTATGTGAAAAACGGTGGCACTGGTGAGCGAATTGTGTAACTTTTATATATAATCGACAGTTAATGCTTCATTACAATAATCACACAAAGAGGCTTCAAAACTGAAAAGTCAGAAAATTCATAAATTGTAGATTTTCTGATTAAAAAAAAAAACGTTCATAGAATACCTCAAAAAGTAATTAATCTTCGCAAGCCATCATAACCGTAACAAAATCTTCACTGGATTCAAGCACAGCAGATAGGGTATGTTTTTAATGTGAATATGTAGATTTATCCCCCCAGCTGAGTGAAATTAATTTATCAAGAAAGAGCGGATTATAATGAAATAATATTATTTTAACTATTTTTAATTTTAAGTTTTGTTTCTTTTTTTCTTACCAGTATTCTTTATTAATTTATTGTACGAAACAAGCGGATATTTAATACGAATGTTAAACGTGAAAAAAATATTAAATGTTAAATGGGCAATTTTTTAAAAATATATGTGGATGAGAACACAAAACATTGAAAAACCTTATATTCAATTCATACTTTATCATTTTAAACACATTTCTTATAAATTGAACTAAGATCCTTTTTTTTTTAAAAAAAATCTTACTTGGTTTTTTGAGAACAAGAAAAACATTTTCCTTCTCCTGTACAAAAGTCACCTTTTACGCACGATTTTTAAGGAAAATATCTATCGCATAAAAAAGAGTTTAGAGCACTCCGTTGTTGTCCATCAGTAGTTTCTGTTGGTTTAAATGCATGCCACTTTAGAACCATTAAGGGCTATTAATGACAAAACTTTATAATTTGTAAGCGATAAGAACGGCAGAAAAGACCAAAATTTGTCTCTTCATTTCCACACAACATCAACTCAGATCTTTGAGACAAAGCTCATTTAATGCGAACAAATCCTTATAATTCTTGAGAGAGTGTGTTTGACTGAAGTGACTGATAAAAGACTCAGCATTCTGTATGAACATAAAAATTGCACAGCTTATCACCTTATCCAGTGAAAGTTATGACCTCGACCAGGCATGGCAAACCAGGGGCACGCGTGCCATTGATGCCACGTGACACAATATTTTTAGCACGTCAGTGATCAAAATATTTTGCATTTTATTTCAAAGTTTCAAAGTTCAGTATGATATATTACAAACAAATATGAATGATCGGTCGCGGGGTGGTGTGGAGGACACTCGTTTGTTATTGTCTTGTCTTAGTTACGTCGTAGACTACAATTGCTTATGATGTAAATTTTGTCTACACATAGCATAGTCAATTTCATTGACACAACTGTATTTTAAAGTTTATCTGTGTTAAATTTACGATTTTTGACTGTTATTTAACATGGCTAGTTCAGCTATAGAACAATAAGTGCAAGATAGTAAGTTTAGCAGACGATTTCAAATTTGGAGGACCGAGAAACATGGCATTCTTTGTAAAGGTAAAGAGCGGTGTGTGGTTTATGTTCCGGAATAGTGGTATGCAGAACATCATCAGTAAAACGGTATTTTGAAACAAAACACAAACCCCCTTGTCAGAAAAGTGAAGCATAGCAAAAATAATTAATTGCTCTTACAACCCTCTTGGTAGATGACTCAAATTCAGCCTGTATTCTAAGAGAAGTGACACTTTATAATCCTAATATAAGTTATTTGTCATCCACAATCTACGACAACAGAACACTAATGTTACTCTCTCTTTAATTTGAATTACACGTATAAATATAAAACATTTATAACTATGCAGCACAAAAGGTATTTGTTCTTAGTAAATAGAGTTTTGTGTAATTAGAATTTAGTTTTATTATTTTCCCAATAATCACAAGTAAAAATTATTTGACGGCACGTCTATGCCTCATTAAATGCCTCTTTAGAAGAAAAATGGCACATTGATCCATAAAAGGTTCGCCACCCCAGACCTAGACCTACATAACAAAATGAGAATTAGGTAATTATTTCAAAGGAGACACTTGAAATATGCATAAAATGGAATTCATGTCCAACAATGCAACGGAACTAAATCGAATTTTAAGCAGCACTTATTGAGTTCTTCATGTAAGAAATCAGACTAAAAATAATTAATAATTCATTTACCAACACACCAAACACTTCAAATATATTTTCCGAGGCAAAATGCTTAGAAAAAATGAAATATTTTTATTCAGCTATTGTTAATAAGACCTTTATGTTATGTAAGATAATCCACCAGAAAAAAATTGCATTTAATTTGACCTTGGGGTATCGAACGCCTATGAATAATGAAGAAAATACTCTGTATTATATACATAGACTATTCAGCAATTGTATCCCTTTGTGAATCGCATAATAGTGAATAACTTATTACGCATAAATTTTACTTTTTATGGAAATAAAAAGATAATTAAAGCAATAAATATCACACTACAATTACATTTTTTCTTGGTGTACTTTTGTTTGCAAAAATAATCAATATTAGCTTTCTAAATTCTTTTTTGCATATTCAGCAATTCTTTTTTAATCATCAGCGCTAGGGAAATTAAAACGAAAGTAATCGCTTAGTGACTGCATAATATATAAATGGACATTTTTAGTAAGATTTTTTTGTATTCATTAAAAACTTTTTTTATATTCTTTTGTTTTAAAGTTTTCCAGGGAAATTTAAATTTTATATTTTTATGTACAGTATTAAAAATTTAATTTCAATTCGAGTGAAGCAATTGACTTACATAATATTTAGCTAAACTAAAAAAAATACAAGAAACATAGGTTGACACCACATAGGTTGATTTGTCGAATCGGCCGCTTCTCGCGCCAAGTGTTTTCTCGCCAAATCGATAAATGCTCTAAATCTGGTAACCCTTCTGAATTTGTTCTCCAGTGAAGGAGAAGTCGTTTTTGACAAAAACGCGCCAAATACGCGATATTTCTAAATTTGGCGAAGAAGCGGCCGATTCGACAATTTCACCGAAACATATACACGGTTAAAGAAATAAGAGATTCTTATATATTAGGTTAAAAGGAAATATGACATATTTTTCTCTTAATATTAATATTAAACATTTAAGTACTTATGTATTATACCGTCGACTGCTTCAAATTGAAAGATGTCGCGAAATTTAGTGATATGCAGCCAATAGTAGAAACCGTCCCTGAGCATATTCCAAAACAATAATAAAAGCGATGACAGCATTTGGCGACGTCTTTAGGATTGGCGATGCTTTTTTATTGGTGAAATTGGTCGACAGGGTAGTACGTGTTTCGCGTCGTGGTGTGTGGATTGTAATTAGGTTGGATAAAAAACAAATCTTTAGCAGCGCTACGCATAATTGTTTGTCGTTTCGTGTACCCGCCTGTCTCAGGGAACAGTTCTCGGACTGGTACTTTTATAAAATTATTAAAAACCAACATTTTAAATTTTATGACTTGTCTCTAAATATTAGAACCATAATATTAGAAAAGTTTGAAAAAGAAAGCAAATCAAATGAATAATGGTAATAAATAAGCTGAAATAAATGAGTACGAGTATTTATAAAAAAAAGGTACAAATCACATGCAAATACCGAATACAACATTAGTCAAAACAAAGAAAGGTATTTTAATCGACTGATGGACCCATTTGGCAGGAAACTAGGGATCTTGGCACCATAATACCACAAAACTTATGAAAAGTGCAGAGTATTGTAATCATTATATATCTGAATGGTTACAATTCTTTTTTACTACAGCAACTATCGTATATCGTTCTTTAATTTTCAATAAAGTTACAATGATACTTATGGTTTATCCTGTGTCAGCGATATATCGCCAAAGATTAGTTGCATATCAGAGATCAGTCACCAAAAATTAATTACAAGTCAGGCATGGTTCGCGAAAGTTTAATTGCATATATGTGAGTAATAATCAAAGATTAGATGTACACCACATATTAATTGTCAAATATTAACTGCATACAAAAGATTAATTGTCAAATATTTTACGAGTTACGACAACTTATTTGATAAAACACTACAAATAATGGAAAAAAGAAATGGTGAAATTTGGTTAAGTTCGGTTTATGTTTGAGAAATGGGAAAAAATGGCATGACGTTAATATGTATTCCCAATAGTATTTCAATTTTGAATTACAGTAAGAATTTGCATGTTTAATTATATTTTTAAATACAACGGCAAAAGTCTAAAGTATAATTATGCACACACACACTATATATATATATTTATATATGGGAAGGTGGATCCATAAAGCATTGCTGAACCGTAAATCGCTGCCCTAATTCAGGGACAACTCTAGAAATCATAACGTCTCAATTTTAGTCCAAAGACTTTATGTATCTACATTTGTTGTGTCTATCGAACTCCACTTTCTTTCTTCTTTGGCATTGTAGGTTTTGCAACTTTTTCACTTGGTATTTTATTTTATTTTATTATACTATATATATATATATATATATATATATATATATATATATATATATATATATATAGTGAATTTTCATACTTCCTTCCTCCTTCTAGATTCACAATCTTTTCGAATATAGAAATAGTAATCAATTTAAAATGGATGCCAGCGAAAACGTTATGCGAATATGTGTTCCCAGTGAAAACCTTTTCAGTTTTGTTTGACGCGTCATTGTATTCTAAAAATTAAAATTTTCATTTCAGATACAACTCTCTGGTTTGTTCACTGGCAGCCGTCAACATACATATACTTCAAAGGAGCAGATCACCATATAGAAGGATAAGCTTTAAGAAACAAGAAAAGTAAATCTTCTTAGGAAACTCCGTGTCCTATCTACCCTGGGTGTCTCTGTTTTGAAGCAATCTTTTCGTGAAATAAATATTCAACGCGGCGTTTAATTAACCGTTTCTCAAAAATATTGCAAACGCTGGCGTTAGAAAGTAAGCTGAAAAATTAAATGCAGGATTGCTGGATACTTTCGCAATTAGTTTAACTAACTTGTCCGTACGTACTTATTATCGCAACCTATTGGTGACGATATGTGAATCGAAACACCTGGGTGCCAATTCAGCGCGTACGACCCACAGAAATCGGGGTTGCCAACTTCGCTAGTTATTAATAGAAAAGGCAATTGTTGCGATAATACGTATTTACCTCTTTGTCTCTACTGGATAATATAAATTTATTCATGAAAAATCTTGAATATAAATAAATAAAAAAATGCACTGTCATCTAGAAGTTTATATTTTTAATTTCGTTTCGCAATGCTCAGTATCGGAATATTGGCTGAAACTTTTTAAAATAATGATGGATAGTAATCAATTTTAGAAGCATTATTTGCAATACAAATAATTCAAGTGCTTTGATTTTTTCAATTCCTACTATTAGCTCACACTCTCTATATATGTATTTATTTATTTATTTATCTTGGAATTTTCAATCGTTAATAAAATACAATTTAAAGCGCTCAATTGAGCTGAAATTTTATATTCATGATTATTTTGAATGACAAAACAGTCAATTTAATTATAATTTAATTATAATTAATAAAAAATGGCAATACAGTAATTTAATTATAATTAGTAAAAATTAATTGATTAAAACTAATAATTTAAAGAATTAAAAATACAGCCACGTTGGCATCATTTTTGCGTCTTAGCGACCCTTTTGGCGACTTGTGTCAAAACTTAAAAAGGTTTTTTTTCTCACGTTTTAAAGCATTCAACTGAACTTAAATTTTATATACACGACTGTGTTTTGGATGACAATACGATACTTTAATGATAGTTAATAAAAAATAATTACCACTTAATGTTGTGATTTGTCCTATGTATATACATATTTATATTAACTGTAACTCTTTAATAAAAAGTAGCTAAAATAAAATTTTTCTTTGTTGATCTGAGTAGGAAACGACTTAATTTTTTTTTATGTATTACTAGTTGCTTATATACTTTGTTACCTGAAATAAATGGTTGGAAATACATCATATAAATAACATTAAGAAACTTCTTTTGAGATAATAAGTAGATAATAATGTGTGCAAAATAATAACCTATTTAAAAAATTAGTGCTTGAATTCTCAAATAATAGTAACAAATAGACATTTAGAAAAATGTCTTTATCACTGTTGGAATATAATGTTTTAAATACGTCTAAATAATTCTAGACGGAATTTGATTCGGAAAGTATTTAAGATTCTGAAGCAAACATCGACAAAACTTTCTTTCCTTAATTGCTTCTCTGATGCATAAAGTTACTTTTTGGACTCCTTGAAAAGAAAAAGTGTAAAACTGTTTTGTTATAAAATAATCCTCCGTAAACATCTTTCTTAGAGTTTTAGCAACACGCAAACTGTTATTATGTATCGAAATCATATATTTATTTATTTTTTTTTGTCTAGAAAATATGAAAATCCTTTATTTTTTCGCATTTTTCATTTGAAATTTCTTTAAGTAGCAACAATGATTCTCGATGGCAATCACGGCTCAGCACGTGATGTGATACTAACTCTACAGAGCCAGTTACGTACCATATCGTACTGGAGAGTGAAGTTTTAGTAACTCGTCCTTCTTTCAATTACAAATATATATTAAGCATGTGCTGGTATTAACACGGATCAAAGGTTAAAATTTACAGTTTTATTTAAAAAAAAGCACGTGATATGAGTTGTAGATAGGATAGTTTTGCAGGGACTACATGTGTTGCCTCAATCCCAAAATGCAAACTGACAACCTAATAACAAATGACGAAATTGCAAATTTGTTCGCTGAGCGTTTGGATCAGTACTCAAATCATGTTAAAAATTCGTTCCTCTGTAAGCCCATACTATTAAGCCCATACTATTATGGATTCTGACGAAAAATTGCTATAGACGAGCATGAAAAAGGCATGTCATTAACATAAGTCTGCTGTTGTGGTCACGTAGAAGGGCGTAATGTGGCCTTGAGATATAATTTTACATCCGGTTTTTGTCCCGCATTCATGCAGTCAAAATATTCTGTAGGTAAAGGGTTTTGTAATACTTAGCAATCAATTTTAGTACACTTAATCATCTCTAATTAGTATTTTCTAATGAAATTTATCATACAAGTGTTAGAATCGCTTTATTACATAATTGATTATAGGTGTCACTTCCATCTTAATAACTATGAGAACTTTACCAGTGAGTGTGAGCGAGAGCGCGAAATTAACGTCGCACAATAAAACTGCATGAGGGTTATCGGTGACGGATCTCGTAATTTTGAACCTAGGGCAAGTGACGAGGACGATACCTGAACTGGCAACCCTCTCTCCTAAATTCCACACCACACCAACTAAACGACTTTGAGACTCTTCCAATTTAACGTACAGTGCCCCCCTCTACACCACGGATCTTCAGCAGCAAAATTATAGAACTTATGGGACGGCAGCCCCGAATCCATGACCTTGACCCCTAGAATACTGTGACCACAAGAACTTTATCAGAGAGAGGCGAGGGATGGACTTGGTTAAAGATGAGTCTGAAAACGTGTGCTAAACTACTATTTATTATTATTAATTACACTTGTTTAAGTGTGTGTGATGTGTGTTTTTGACGTGTTGATCTCTCGATAAAGATGGCCTCTAAATTTGGAGTTAATTTGTCTTATGACAAGCAAGTTTGTTTTATAACATCGAACCCATAAATACCACTAAAGGTAAGTTGGTTTCTGAAAGCAATCTATTTATTTCTCATAGAATTAACAATCAACAATGCTGACATAATCGGCAATCAGTAAGTTAAGCTGGGGACGGAGGAGGATTCTACTAAAAAAGCTATCTTTCTTTTTAAACATGGATGAACATCATTATTATCAACTTATTTTTAATTGTATTATGTTCTATTATCTTAAATTTAAGCAAAGTGATGTGTTTAGCTAAAATAATTACTTCATGTAATTTTTTAAGAATAAAATTTCGGCCTAAATTTAAACCTAGCCAACTCTCTTGTAATTCGCCAAATTGTCAATATTGATTTCGTACGAGTGGTTGGTGCTGAATTGGCAGCCAGGTGCTTCGCGTTTCACAGAATGTCACCAATAGAGTTGCGATAAAACTTAAGCAACAAAAATTCATAGAATAAATTTTTTTAAATGGATTATAACTTATGAAATATCAATTTTTTGCATTTTTCTTGCAAACGAAAAGATTGTAGTTTTAATCTTTCGTTTTGAAAATGATTATGTATAATTTCCCATTGAAAAATTGAGGGGAAAACTCTTTTATATTAAAATTTGCAAACCACTGGTTATTTTCAATTTCATTAAATGTTTATTTTCAGGTTTTTATTGGAATGTTCGATTGATTGAATATTAAGGTCACTTTTTAATCAACACGATGGAGAAGGAACGACACTTGAGTTGACACTTCAAACTTCCGCACTTTGCCATTGTAAGAGATTTAACACGTCACTAAAGGAGTGTCAATTACTGACACCAGGACACGACGTACGAGTCGGAGAGAACTACGTCAACTACGAATTCGCTATCATAATCATTCGGCAATCGCTACCACATTTATTTGACCCCCAGTTTCTTCTTTTCCTGTGAAGGTACATTCAATTTATAAAATTCTATTTAAATTTCGCATTGCTTTATATGATTTGATGTAAAGTATTATTCGATTTTGACTTCTCTGAAAAAAATCAAATCCTAAAATTGAATTCTACGTCTTTCATTTGACGCAGAAAATTAAATCTTTTAAGAAAATGTCCTGTAAAAATGTCTGTTTGCGTTGTCATACAAGAAATGCCATGTCAATCACAGGAAAAAATTTATATATTACATTTATTTTTGTATTTCCACGAGTATTTTACCTGTACTTCTATGCACAATTGTTGATTCTATATTTTTAAAGATCATTGGCTGCATGCAAAGCCGATATGGTATTTCTAATTGATTTGAAAAAAATACATGTAATATAATTTTACAATTCTTTTATACATCACTGAGTTTTTTTACTTAAAAAAAAGTGTTCATAATGATAGCATCCCAGTCAATGGAGCAATTTTAGGTGCTGGTATTCTATTTCGATAACATAACTAATACTTTTTAGACAATGTAGATGATTTCTTAAAAGAATTGTTTGATATTTCAATGAATTATTTGATAAAATTAAAACTATTCATCTCATTACAAATAGAGTCAAATTGTGGTTTGCAGCAATCATAATTGGATATTAAATAATTTAGTTAATATATATTTTTATATACTTACATTATTTTGAAAGTAGTTACATTAATAATGCTAAATATTATATTTATCGTTATATAGATGACATAATCATTTTTAGCAAACAAGCCAATTTTATACCTAACATTAATTTTTATCCAAAATATCTTAATTTAATACAGACAAAAATAGTAAAAACAATGAAGCAAATTTTCTTGACAAACATGTCAAATTAAATGATAATGTAATAGTTTCTAATATTTATAATAAAAGAGAAGAATTTAATTTCAATGTTATAAAAGTTCCTCATTGGGAGAGTAATGTACATGTTTCTATATTCATAAAGATTGTTATTAATTATAAACAACGTAATAAATTTCTGGTGTCAAAAAATCAGAAATAATAAATAATTATAAACATTTTACTAAATATTGCTTAAATCAGAAATACCCAATTAATTTTATTAATAGTTATATGAATAAAGCTATTCAAAATAGTTAGGATTAAAAATTCTGAGATTGATAGTAGTTTATTACTATAAACTTAAATATTTCATAGTTATAGTTATTTCCATAATCTAATATTACATAAAATTATTTACTTATTATTTTATTCATATTTACTCTAGTGTTATTAAAGTTATGCTATAATTTGCAACTCTTTTTAAATTTTTTATTTCCATTCTTTTATACTTTTTTTAAAGTGCTACATTTCAGCCCTTCACATGATTTAAATCTGCATTAGGGTCCAGAATCTGACAATAACTTATTTATTGCACTCAGATTTAGCGCGGGCTTTGCATTTGTAAGTGCAATTTTTAGGTAAGTTACCTCTATCTTGTAATGGATTTCGATATTCCTAACCATTATTTTCTATTGGTTTTAGCTTAGTGTTATTTACATAAAGGGGAAAGGTTGGCTGGCCAAAAAACATGTTCAACCTCACTTTTATATAAATTATTTTATATATTAGCTGTCCTATGTCAGCAATGTTTATAACACTGCAGCATCCATTTTATAATTTTTAATCTCTGTCTTTCATTGTGTGATTTTCCTACTCTCTATGTGTTTTTGAATGTGATTGTTGGATGTTATGTTTTGTTTGTAGAGAAGAATCCTATATATATATATATATATTTAGAAGCAATTTCTTATAATAAAATAATCTCCTATAAATCCAATAAAAATCTCAAAATATGCGTTAGTTTTTCTCTTGAATAACTCTTTTAACACATTCTGAAAGTATATGCATTTGATTCTAAAAAGATTATATCCCCTCTTAAATATTTTACTTTATAACATACGTGTTTTTATGGTCAATCTTTGGTTAATAAATGCATTAATAAATATAGCAATCTCTAGGATTAATACTTTATAATCATTACAAATATTAGTGTAAATATTTCTAATTATATTTATAAAATGTTTGCCAGCAGATCTAAAAACTTTTAATGTAGATAGAATTTTTGATTAAATGGAATGTCCTGCTTTAATATAGATTTATGAGGAAAATCGCCAAATGATGAATTTGAATAGCTATTTTGCGATTAAATTTTGTATATAAAATATTTAATTTTGAGAAGGGTTGTGACTCTTCTTGTCTGCCTTGAAATTATTAGTATTCAGAGGAATTTTGACACTAAAAACAGCATAAGGCAAGAAAATATCTTGGAATCACTGCCACTTCAGTTAAAACATTGAGGACTTTGTATTTAAAATTCTATATTAAAATTTAGGAAGATCAAACCTTAAGCGACTTGGAAGGTTTTCTTAACATGACTGTGTGTTGGATTGAAGGGCACAATCAAATATAATTCCCTTCTTTATTAGCATCGGAACTTTAAACTGCACGAGATCCAGTAGTGATTGATTTCGTAATTTTGAAACTCTATAAAGTGTCGAGGACATTCTCTATGCTGGCATCCTGTTCACCTAACTTTCCACCACTTGTACTAACCAATACATTTTACAATTGGAAGTTCCTGATAGTGTGAGTTTCGTTGGAATAATTGTTTTTATAGCTTGGAACATTTTTTAAATACGTAATGGGAATAGAAGTTTATTCTCCTGTAAACTACTTTTAGTAAACAATTGTTTCTTTGTGTGTTCTCCACAGAAGACAATCATTTACTCGTATTAAAGTAACTCGGATGGTATTTACAATACAAACACTAAAGAAATTACTAACTCCACACAGTGAATGTGCTAAAAAAACAAATTATTGCGTGCTTCTACGTTCACTGAAGGTAAAAGGAAACAATATAGTGTGTGTTCTTCTCGGTAAAACAAGGGGAAATTATATGCAATAAATACATTAGTAGCTGTAAAAAGCTTTTGCTCAATTTAATTCGTACTAAACAGGGATGTCAAAAACATCTTCAAGCCACTTGATAATAGAAGTTCAGAGTTTTAATCAAATTTTATCTCCCAAATTTTTAACTAAATTTTTTCTATCTTAAATCCTTTGGAATGGGAATTATGTGTCCAAATAATCCATATAAAATCAAAATTATATTTCTTAATATTTGTTTAAACTAATCACGTAAATAATGCATATTCTCGAAAACTGTATTATATCCGAAAGTTGTATCAAGTCCAAGATACATTGCAGCAATACAGGCATAATTAAACCATCTGTATCTTTAATAAACGTTCTTCAAGTGTCCCATTTAGACATTTATCCCTTACAATTCCATTGTTTTCGTGACTGAACAAAATCAATTATTAATTGTATGGCAAATACAATGAAGCACACTTATGGTTTTTCTGGCCCCACAGCTATTAGGAGAAGACTTATTGTCGCGACGACCTACTCTTCCGTTGCATACGGCAGCAACTGTACTTAACATCATTTGAATAACTGTCGGTTTATTTATAGATATTGGGAGAGTGACGGAAACTTGAATAAAAAAAAAAAAAAGAAATACACTTATTGCCGAAGTAATTGAATCACATTTTATAGAACAGAGTCAATCACTTCTTCCCCATTTCTCCTCTCCATCAGTTTCTTTAAATACTCGTTCGATTGACATATTTAAACCATTTTTTTAAAAGCTCCAGAGCCATTGCTGTGATTATGTTTGGTATCCCAAAAGTAGAACCCAAACTCTGCGCATTTAGAATTCCCGTTAAGAGTAATGCCCCGAACTTACGCGATAGGTGGGACTGAGTGATAAGTCGAATTAGTATAAATAGAGTGTGATTTCCCGTAAAAACGCATATGAATTATTTTTAGTTAGGGCTGGTGACGAAAGAAAATAATATTTAGAAAAAAAGGTGTTTAATGAATTCGGTTCGGTCCTAGGAGAGCCCACACCCTTGGCGCAAATTATTTTGGTTGGCGATAAATGCGCCATCTTGGTAACCCTACTTTGATACACTAGATATGGTAAACCCAACTATTTCTGAAATTATCATATTTTGTCGGTGGGCATTTCGAATTTTATTGTTGGGCACCGGGCTGGAAGTGTGGCTGCGTGTGTGAGTGAATATACCTTAGCATTTTTTACTTTGTTGAATGTGAAAGGTAAGAAAGAATTGATTGAATGGTGTATGAAGGAAGAAAGGATTGATTGCATCAAATTATGAATGTCCTAAATGTAATGAACGAATAGGATTATACAAACGAAAGAATGCTGTTTTGGATGTATTTGAACGGATATGTCAAATGGGTATGTTTGACGTTTACCTCGCAGAATATTTATGGCGGCGCTCCCACGGGCGTTCACTTAGCGACAAGGCCTTCAAGGCTTTTTTAAATCTGCCGTTACACTGTGTCCTCCACTCAGAAAAAGATAAGCAGTAACATAGTAAGTGTTGTTTTTTTAATTTTTATCATTAATACATTTGATTAATTTCTGTATTGTTTACATATATTTTAATTACGCATCCACCTTATACACTTGCCTATTGTCGGTTTTGGTTGGCGCCATCTCGTTCTGACTTGGCTCTTTTTTTGGTTTGTCGCCAAGGGTGTGGGCTCTCCTATGATTTTACCATGAATTCTTATATAGAAAATCTAAGTTATTTTGACGTATAATGTTTCATAAAATCTAACAAGTAGTCTACCTGATAAGTATTAGACAAGTAGAAGATTTTCTTTCTCCCACACAATTCCCTCGTAGCATGCTACTAATTTTTTTATTCCTTTTTTGTTGAATAAATACGTTCTTCGTCGGAGTATTTGTTTTCTAAAATTTGTAGCTCTTTTTCAAATAAACAGGCCTGTCCAATTGTGACATCTCTCGCGTTCTTCTTTTAACATAACCCTACATTCATCGCCCACGATTAATGGCAAACTTTTTCCAACCCAAATCCAAGAAGTAAAACGAAGCAAATGCACAAATAAGATAACCTTTTAAAGAATAGAAAGTTAGTGAGAATGAATGGCAATCTTAGAGAAAGCTAAAGTGTACCACAGCGCTTGTAATGCATACTCCAGGAATCACGGAGATCACGCCTGTTGTACAAAAGCACTTAAATAAAATTTCACTACCCTAAATATCTGAAGATTGACGTTGATGACCCCAAGTTAGGAGGACGTATTCTGAACGCTAGTGGCGCTGTTGAATCAATATTGTGTGGATCTAATTAGTTGTGCATTGATAAGTGATCTAATTCAAAGGATCTGGCTTAATTAAAGCGTATGTAGTACTCGGTTTATTCTCACCTACATAAGTCGTTCACTATATAGTTACTTAAGTTAAATTCTTAATAAAAGTTTGCATTGTAAGAATTATAGAAACGTCTCATATCCTTCCTGATAATCCCACACCCTCACCTATTAATGGAATCCCCAAGACATACACGCCTATACATGTCACAATGGCGCCTGAACAATTTCATAATTGCAATAGTAATGCAGGAGTGTGCCTGTATTTCTACCAGAGATGTGTTTTTCTCCTTGGCTCCTGAGGAATGTTACCAATTTTGAGGGCTATAGATAATCAAATACAAAGCCGCATTTTGAAATACCAAGTAATCTGTCAGTGTGCTGATTTGAAAAGTCATCTCAGGGGCAATTCAAAGATTGGTACTCAATATTTGGATCAAGTGCTGGTGCAAGATACAGCTACTGATTTTGCGCAGCAGTCATTGAATTAGCGAAAGCTTTTCCCGCAAATCAAAACAAGAAAGAATTGGAGGCCAGGCTTTTCGCGCCCAGCAGGGAAGGAAATCAGGAACCAACAGACTTTTGCTTACGATTTGCCAAAATACATAAGAGTTTAGAGCTATGGATGTCGCAGGCGGAATTGAATGATCACATTATTGTTAGACTCCGAACCACAAGTCCAGGACTAGTGGTGTTCTGCAATCCGGGCAGAACACGGCATGTTCCTTTTTGGAAATATTGGCTAAAATTGGAGTATATATTCTACAGGCCAAAAGGCCCAAAGAATACCATAATGTGGAAAGACGGTAATGCAACGCGCATAGAATGCCTTAATTTGATGCACCGCAGAACTGGAGAAATTCCGGAGGTTACGTAGACCAAATAATGGCAGAAATGATGATAGAGGTAATTTATGAGAATAGTCAAAGTAAATAGGTATCCTTATGGAGGAATAGATTTCAGAATGATGATCAGAGATTCAACGAAAGGGGATCACCCCTGAAATGATCGTCGATAATTTTAATAGGAGGGACCGGGTAGGAAATAGGGTTCCGAGGAAAATTTCAGTCGAGGTGATAGGATGTAAAGGGGACGATTGAATGTTGTGAAGTACGAAGTTCATCCTCAAAGGAATCGGCAGGATAATATACCAATTAAGCTTTCTCCGATATGTATATCACCCGTGGAGCTTCCCCACGTTCCTATTTTATTAAAACACATTTTGAAAGCGCCAAGGGACACCGAGCAGAGCAAATCATTTATATCGAAAGAAATATATAAAAAATATTTTTTTATAAACAAGTGACAAAAATCGTTGACCCTCGGTAATCACAGCACAGGAGCGAAATGCCAAAATATAGGAATTGTAGAATTGATTATTCAAATCCGAGAATTTGTTAGACCTTGGTCATTTCCACATGTAGTTGACGGATCGAACACCTATGTATTCTGTGGGTGTTGATTTTGAAGTGGACTGGTTGATCGTTTTAGATTTTGATCAAAACGTTGGCAATTCCATTCGCTGGTTGAAGGTAATGAGGTAGATGAAGGAATTTGCGCGTTGGATGTATCAGAAAGCGAAGTTAAATATGGCCATTGCTTCACGAAAAATCCCGTGGAAAGTATAATAGAGAAAAGTAATTGTGCAATAAATCAGAGATTTGGGGCACTTACTTCGCGGGAACAGTTAATAACAGAACAAAAAGCATGCATTCCAAGAATTACGTCATATCTATAGATATTTAGAAAACCCGGAAGATAACTCTGTTAATGCGACGATATGTGAGGATTTTCTTCGGTCCCATTGTGACTTCCGTCTAATTGAAGGCCTGTTGTTTTATGCGAAACACGCAACGTCGTTAGGTGAAATGCGTATACATTCCAAAGTCTAAGAAACAGTATCCTACGCTAGCCTCATGACAAACAATTGCGGGACATCTGCAGATTTAAAACTTATCATAAAATTCGGGACGTTTGTTATTCTCGTATATGAGAAAATTTATTGATCAATATGTCTCTACATGCCATATGTGCTGTTAATAATTATGAAAACGCGTTACCAGCTGGTCGATTAAATCCGATTGTATAAAATTATCAAAATGAGATAGTTACGTTAGATTTGTTAGCCCGTGCATCCTATATCGAATAAGACGTAATCGATATATTTTAGTAATTTACCGATCATTTCAGCAATGGGCTGAAATTATACCTTCAAAAAGGCTTCGGCCTGTATAATAGCGTGGATATTTTTTGATAATTTTATATCGCGTTTGGAGCCCAATAAAATTAATAAGTGATAACGGTCCCCAATTTATATCCGAAATTTTTGAACATTTAAGGAAAGATTAGGCATAAGGCATGTGAAGACTGTTGCATATAGGCCACAAGCAAATAGGACTGAACAGGTTAATCGAGATATAGTGCAAATGATTGCAAATTATGTTAATGATCACCACGATACTGGGACCGATTCTTACGAGTTTGCTTACGCTATTCGTACGGCAGTGAATGAAACAAACGGAAACCACTGCGGAATTATTTTGGTCGAAAAAATTGATTACCCCATTTCAAAAATTATAATGATTTGGTGACGGATCAAAATTTACAGTTAGAGATATCGAGAGAAAGTCTTTAATGAAGCTAGACTAAGTACGAAAACCAAGCAGGAAAGGTGGAAAAGATATTATAATAGACGAAATAGTCGGACATGTACTAAGAGCAAAATGATTGGGTCTTATTAGAGACACACCTTTTAAGTTCAGCAGCTAATAGAAAAATCTGTTCAAATTTAAGCAAAATTTGAAGGTCCCTTATAGAGTAGTTAGCTAGAAATAATAATAATATTGTAATATGGAGGTCAGGAAAAAGATTAACTGTTAATGTTGATCAAATAAGAATATATCGTCATAGGAAATGTGACGAGGTCGAGTTAGGAACAGGTCGCCAGATAGTATTAGTTCACGTCAGGAAACGAGTAGTTCGGAAAATGTACATCAAAGATCAAATGAGTCGCAATATGGGAAAAAAATCTGCGGTGAAGCGTGAGTTAGAGGAAAAAGGGATAAATCTCCAGTCAAAACAATCTAAGAAAAACACGGATAGGGCCGATAAGCGCAGATCACTTATCAGATCGCTGCCTAGCTCATTCTCAAATGAAACAAGAAATAAAAGAAAACGGCTAGATAAAGGAATTAAAAGGTCGTATGGATCGGGGCAAGTGGACCACAGAGAAAGTGGCAGAAAAATAGACCCAATGACATTAATAAAAGACCATTGTCATCCAGTAATATTTATATAAGTAGGAAGAAGAACAAGACGGAGCAACTGGAGTTCAAAGATGGACAGAGATACGACCTGCGCCCACGCCAAAGAAAGGATCAGAGTCCCGACCGGCCAAGGAAGCAACAGGACAAGCAAGGAAAAGCCGACAAGGAGACTACAAGCCCTACAGCAGGCAACATAAAGAATTCCAGTGCAGCCGAGGAATGAGAAGAGGAAAGAACAGTGATAGCACCTCGTCATTGGAAGTCATGGTGGGGACTGAATATAAAAATCAGGTTGTATTGTTTCATTTTTATGATCTTTCCAACAAGTGGTCGGAAGAATTATTGCAAAGAAGGAAGTCTCGGGCGGTGTTTAAAAGTTATAATCCAAGCAAAAGTTGACACTACAATGAGTGTATATATATTTTTTTTGAACTTTTGACTTGTAAAAATTTTTTTCTCTCAAGTGTTGGAGAAAACAACTGTAATTATGCATTTGTTTACTTCGATGTATGACTTCGTGAGATGCGACAATTCCTTTGGTTATTTGTTTTAATGATTTATTGAAAAATGTTTGTAATTGTATAATGTGTATGTATATATATGTTGTTGTATTGTTCCGTATTAAGGTGCATCTGGTTCAGGGAAACGCGGCGTAGTCAGGGCACTAACAATAATATTAACAGCGCTGCGCGGCTCATTGGGGTTTGACGGAACCAGATGCGGGATGGAAATGAAAGTTTATTGTAATTTAAAATGATATATAATGCATAAAAATTGTGAAACTTACTGGTATTATGTAAATATAGATTTGCAAAGTAACTTAAAGAGTTTTTATTTCAGGGTGACAGACCCTGAAAGTATTGTTCCATAGCTGATATGTAGCCTCAACTCGGAGCAGTGGAGCCGGTCTCCCAGCTCACAAATGAATATTTGTCCTGACGCAGAGTTTGGGTCTGCGCACCAGAGAAAATGACGTAGAATGTTTGTGATTTTAGAATATTTAAGTAACGTTAAATATAGAGTTAAGTACATTGTAAAAGTGAGAATATACCATGATTAAACAGCAAAATTGTTAATGTTGGCCTAGTTAATGGAGTAAAATTTATTGTGTGTCTGTCACGAGTTTAAATTTAAATTTAAGTTGAATATTAAATTTAATTCTAAAAATGAATAATGAAAATTACAGTTAAGTTAAATATTGGAAATTGAAGTTAAAATAGATTTTAAGTAAAATCTTAAAAAAACTGAACAGGAGGATTAAAAGAAGCGGAATGTCTCA
>BMAV01004970.1:0-19945 GCA_019973955.1 Trichonephila inaurata madagascariensis
TTGATTATATCTATTATTATACAATGAAGAATTACTAAGACAAATATCCTTTGTGGGAGCGTCATAATCTCCGAGAAAAATAGTTTCATTGATAAATTATTCTGTCATAAAACGTTCCCGCGTTGTTAAGGCATAATTATGGAAATATTATCTATTTTAATGCTCCCACGTTGACTAATTGTGCATTTTCTGCAGTGTGTTATTGATGTATATTTTGCTGAACTGAATAGATAAATGACGTACCTTCTCAAACGAGTCATTAGCATTTATTTTATTCACTTCAATCGATTAATCACATACCTTCTCTGTGTTTATTAATGTTTATTTTGATTTTCCTGTGTGGGATAAATCATGTATCTTCTCTAACGAGTTATTCATATTTGATGCTTTGCTTCCGAGATTATTAGTACTACATCTACTCTAATAAATATTAACTGATAACATAAATAAATAGTGGTCTGGTTCCTTTTCGAAAAATATTTGATACACTTGAAAACGCGCGTGTGAAAGATACAAACTAAAATCAAAGCAGCAGATTAATTTGTGACTCAGTTATGATCCTTAGGTCATTTTTTTAAGATGTGATGTTATCACGTGCTGCAACGTAGACTACAGTACCATAAGGCAGTGCTTCTCAAACTTTCAATATTTGCGACCCAATATTCAGTCATCATTGTCATCGCGCCCCCTCCATACAATAACAATGAATTGAATTCAATAATAATATACTTTGATGCTAAACCTACAATACGACTTTAACCTGTTAAGTGCCATCGATGTATATATACGTCCAGCTCAGTCAAAGCATTAATTGCCCTGGACGTGTATATACGTCTTTCCGAAATACGAGCTTTCTCTAACCCTCCTCCGTTCCCAATATACCACATTCGCTCACCTACGTGTTAAACGGTGACATTGGGGAGCGAATCACGTAATTTTTACTCGGCATTTAATGGATTAATTCAGTGCCTTTCAAACTTTCGATTCTTGCGACCCAATTTTCAGTCATAATTTCCATCGCGCCCCCCTTTCTCCATACAATAACAATGTATTGAATTCAGTAATACTATGCTTTGATGCTAAAGCTACAATACGACTTTAACCTCTTAAGTTCCACCGACATATATAAACGTCTTGGTCAGCCAATGTATTAATTGGTCCGAACGTATATATACGTCTTTACGAAGCACGATCTTTTCTGTGAACTTCTATCCATAGAACTATTCCGAAAGCTTTGTAATGCAAAAAAATTAACTTGGCAGTGTTTGCGAAGGATTTACGTATTTCAGAGGATTTGGCTTTTTATTCCTCTTTTATCCCCCTTCCAATACATCTCATACGCGTGCCTACATGATAAAAACAGTGACATTGGGGAGTGAATCGTATATTTTTTAATCTCAGCAGTTAAGGAATTAATTATAAACCGTACAAATTATCAAGATAGTTAATTTTGTAAAGTAATATGCGCCCATGGAGTCACTGGTTATCATTAAACTTGCTCTTAACTTAATATTGTTCATGTACTTATAAAATACATTATGAAGTACTGATACATTTATATATATAAGAGTATTATATTAGTATAAATGCATATATTATTCTTTATTTTGCTAGAATGTATTTTGTTTGTTTACTTTCAGCAAATTAAGAATTTTTAAAATAATCTTTTGTTTTCTACTTTTTAATATCCTCGCCCCCCCTTGTAGAGTTATCACCCCCTAGGGGCGCCCCACAGTTTGAGAAACGCTGCCGTATTATCAAGACATGTCAAGAAAATTTCCATCGCCACTTTCCTTCAAGAACGCTTAAAACTCTTCTAATTGGGATGCCATTTTCGCCACATTCTTGTCGCTAATACAGACCACAATTTTTTGCCAAGTATATTTAAATCTGGTCACTGGAAGGTCAATCTTCGTGTTTTAAAGTTCGGCACAATTCTCTTTCAACCACCGCAGTATCCAGTTTGCCTTATAAACAGGAACGCAGTCCTGTTGAGATGCCCAATAGTTTTCCCCCTGAATGTGCTTACATTTGACGGCTTCACTGCTAATTCTAAAATAATGCTTTGATAAACGTTTGTCATGGTTTTCACTTCTTTCTGGCAAAAATGAATCTCTGAGATGCCTTCACAGCTAACACGCCACCAAAACACTACGGTAGCTGGAGGATCAACTTGTAACGGGTACTATTCGGGTTCCTCTTAGGGAAACTATTCTTTAACTATAATTTTAGTTTAAAAACCGCTTTCTGTAGCGATGACTTGCTTTTACGCAAATGTAACTGCTATTTAAATGCCTGTCGTTGAGTATGTAAGTTAATGGTTAAGCGTGAAATCCAAGTATTAGTGAAGGTGAACAGCGACTAATTGTTACTCATCTTTAGATTAATAGCCGACGTACAATCCACCAGGAATATTGGAAGTCATCAACCTTGAAGCTGGCCGAACTATCGGGCTTCGAGAAGAAACATAACAAGGAGCTTCAACTCCAGATAAAAACTAAGCAAAATTCAGTGGCGCAATAGCCCATGGGGACCAAAGCCTACTGTGCCGATCTCAGTATACGTGAATATTGGGCGTTGAGGTACATGAACCTGTGACGGACTCACGCGTCTTTTCTTTAACATAACCTCTGGGTTCTTTGGGGGCCAAGATTAATGGCAACTCTTTTCCAACCAAAACCCAAGAAGCGAAATGTGAACAAGAAATGCAAATAAGATAGCTTTTGAAAGAAAATAAGTTTCATTAAGCGAAATGGCAATTTGGGGAATGTTATGTTTGAAGAGATACAAGCGTGAATTGACAGCCAATCGTAAAGTTACCTGGAAACATCAGCCATTAATACAAGGTGCATACCATTGCACGCGCACCCAGACATTTCCATATAAAGATCGAATCTAAGCTTGGATTAAGGTAGGACTGGTTATTTGATATTAGGACTCGTAATATTATTAGAAGTGAGAATAGGCGGATAAAATAATTATAACTTAGAGAAAGTGGTCTAAATTAGCCGATTCGGTTTAACTATAATTGTGTGTTTGTTCATTATAGATTCTCATTTTTGCTTCTTCCTCTAACCCGCTCACACCCGCGACCTTCTTGCCGCAATAAGGTTTAATATCAACAAAATATGTGTTTACATTCCATTTTCAAATCACATTTAATATCAACAAAATATGTGTTTACATTCCATTTTCAAATCACATAAATTTTATCAATTTCTAATTTAAAACCAGTCATTTAAATGGTTTGTAGATTGGACAGAATGTATTTACTACATCCGGGACCTTTCCTTTTCCAAATGAGATGGAACTGAAATCCGTAGTAAAGCTTAGATAAATAAAATGTAATTAAGGTCCCATCTCATCTCCCGGGTTCGTTTCGGCGTATCTTGGTCTGTGATAGTTTAGTTAATGAAACACCCATTAGAAGTCAGCAGCTACGGTTCCGAGAGAAGATAAGCCAGAAAATGATTAGATTTCTAGTCCTCGTTCTTTTTAGCTTGTGTAAGATTAAAAGACGAACAGGGTTTTTGTAGAATGTGAAATTTTGTTAAGGAAAAAAGATACTTGAGTATTTTCCTGCATTTATTTTCGATTCAGAATTGTTGAATGAATGTTGTTGTTTTCCTACATAAACATTATGAAACTGTTCGAGATAAAGTTTTTTTTTCCCCTGGCTCGAAATTGAAAGATTTTCCGTATTTATTTTATTGATGTATCTTGTCAACGAAGAAAGAGACATTGTTTAATTTGATGTTCATTTCTTGATGGTTTTAATTTTCCCAATATTTTAGAAGAAAATGCAATGAGTCCTCCTCAATATCCATATATTAAGAAAAATATCGCCTATTCCACTCGTTATGTTTGTGGAATATAGTGATGTTTTTCCCACTTTTTTAATTTGCGAATTATCGTAAAATTATATGAATCACATATTTGCGTGTACTTTGTAATTACGTTATTCGTTGTTTCGTTCGTTATCAATTTTATTTGATTCAACGTTTTGTTTATTTCATGTTCATGTCCAGTATACTCTGCTTTAACCTAACTTGTCAAAACAGGAAAGGATATGATGATTGAATCACAGCCGTTACCATAGAAACTCGAATTTATTGGGGGAAGAGAGGAATTATAACAATCGCCAAATTTGGCATAGAAAGAAAGTGCGCGGGGAATTTTCTTCTTATAAACATATATCTTTAATTAATAAATTAGCGGTGAACGATAGAAGACCCAAAATGTATGGCATAAATTGGCGTGGAATAGCAGTAATCTCGCCCAGAAATGTTAACTCAAAAAACCAGTTTCCAGCCAAATTGGAATTTCATGGAATCGCTGTTTCGACTACATTTATTAAAATTGGTTAAAAAAGGAATGCCTTTAACGTGTAATGAACTTGAAATATATCCTAAGAAATATAATGTTTGTGTAATGTATGGCATTTTTACGAAGTTCTATGCCTTTTGTTTAATCCTTTTGTTAATTCTAAGATAAGGTTGGACTCAATTTCTTTAAGTTAAGATGAGTATTTTTTAACTAATCTTCTAAATTAATGTGGAACGAAGTATGGCTATTTTGAACTCTCGTATAGACGGGTACATGTACACTAAATCTGTAGAAGCTGAAAGTCCTCACGTTGGAGTGGGATGCCAGATCTGATGTCTTCCTCATCACTTGACTGTGGTTCTACAAAGGGGTCAACAAAAAACTCATTTGTTGTTTCAAAGTGTAGTTAATAAATAAACAATCAATCAATAAACCCAAACCCAAAGAATTTGAATTTGGTGTATGAAATTTCTTCCAGAATAATATATATATATATATATATATATAAAAAAAAAGGGTTCCTTTGTTTGTGACGCCCTATTTTGGGTTTATATATATATATATATATATATATATATACGTAGGACGTCTTTACCGAACGGGGGACCAATACCATTCGATACGCGATTGTTGGGATAACCAAAAACAAAAGCATCCATGGTATATGGAACCGACACTATACGTTTTAAAAAAAATCACTTTAAAGGGGCTTGAAAAAAAGCAAAATAGTTGCAAAGGGAAAATTTTTACCTTTTTTGTGAAAAAAAATCATTTTTTTCGCGTACCTTGTACACCTTTCTTTTTCGCTGCAAGGACTCTGATTCTTTGACGGGTATTTGAGGGGAAGTTTTCCTGATTGTTGTTCGTACCTTTTCATAGCTGTCTCTAACAAAAAAAAACGGGGATGGACCCTTTACTACTTTCGTTGTTGTTGTTGTCCCGTCTTCATCCATTTCATCGTCGCCCGGGTGGGATTTTTTGCCAAGTCACAATCTCGTCATCATTTACATTTGAAACCCAAATTTTCTCATCGCAAATAAGGCTCCCCCTTCTTATTGCGTTCTTGAAATTTGGGATCGTTTGGGACAAAGTCGGTAATATCCTTCCTGTGGTGGGCATTGAAGATTTTTCGCTTTCAAATCTGGCCCAGCTTATTCCATGCATTTTTCCTTTGTCTTTCGAGCGAGTTCCACGCTTGGCTCATTTCCCAGGCGTCCTTCATATTGAGGCCTGACAAACAACTGTTGAGCATTGCACGTTCGAAAAAGTATTCAAAACAGTACATGGTTGACAAAAAAAAGGTTCGGATATTTGGCACTCCGGGTAATAAACGCGGGTGAACGACGTTCTACTGTATACATATATATATTTCAAATCGACAATTAGATTTATTTCAGTGTTATAAAATGCATTTAAAAAATTTAAAATGGGAAAAATCTTATCTGGTTGCATATTTTCTTAAAAATCAAAAAATATTCTTAAATATGTAAAAAAAACAAATCTACCGATGAGTTACCGTTTTAAAAAACTTTTAAAAAAAATAACATTCTTGTTTTTTATTCTTTGAGACGAACGTTTTTTTTTGATTTTAAAAGGGCTTTAAAAATACATATATAATATAAATATTATATTCCCCAGTTTAAGATGAATAGACGAGAACTTTACTTTAAATCCCCCGGTAATACCTTTTTAATGCTCTGGGGATTTTTTTAGAGATAAAAAAAATTGAAAATCTCTTTCGAGTTACTTAATCCCTCTTAAATTTTGTTTTTCACTGTCTATAATATTTCCCGCAAACTAGTCCAATGCGGCAAAATAAATATTTAAATTTTAAGTATCAATATTGCAAACAACGTTTCTAAAATACTCCGTTAATCTAAATCATTGCATTATTAAGCTCACATCAACACATCATTACTTTGATCCCTTTCATCCAATAGCAATATATGTAGTATTCAATTTTTAAATGTATAGGTATAATTAGTTTTAAGTGTACTTTTTCAGGACTGCACATTAAGTTTTAATATTATTCATCGTACTATAAATATATTTCTTTTTCGATTTAACGAGATTGGTCAACGATATAATACGGCAAGTACCCAAATATCATTATGGCACAGAGGAAATACTTCAAACATTTAAAAATTTTAAAATGTCCATTCAGTATAGTGGTTAGTGACGCTGACTGTGGTGCCGTACGGCCTGGGTTCGAATCCGGGAGAAGTCATGGATGTTTGTAAATGCATAGTGCCTTCGCGGTATGGGGGTATGCTAAATAGCCGTCTCAAATCCTTGCAAGAGGTTAATGGGAAGGGAAGAGAGGTGGGAGGCCCCTGACCACTCCCAGGATGTTCGCCCTCAAATTTGGGGTGGAACTGAGCAAAATTGTACTTTCACCTGCGTGGTTCTCAAAGCTAAGGCTAACGACAGGCGTAAAAATCTAGCCCTTAGTCACGATAAATTTCGTGGACCTTGATCTGATGTTATTGTCGATCAGGCAGGTGGCATAAGTAACAACAACAACAAATTTTTAAATACAAATTTTCTTTGAGGATTATGTTGAAACAGTTAAGAAATTCTCAAAACTCGATTTGTTTTTTAAAGATGAATAAGTGTTTAGATCCTTTATCGCAGGGGTGTTAAACTCGTGGCCCACCACGAACATTTTTGGGGTCTGTCTAGTAAATCGGCACATAATAATATGTAATACAGTGCTTCTCAAACTTTCAATATTTGCGATCCAATATTCAATCATATTTTTCATCGCTCCCCCTTCCATAAAATAACATTGAATTAAATTCAATAATACTATACTTTAAAGCTAAAGCAACAATATGACTTTAACCTCCTAAGTGCCACTGACGTATATAAACATCTCGCTCAGCCAAAGTTTTAATTGCCCTGGACGTATATATATGTCTTTCCGAAGTACAATCTATTCTGTGCACTGTTATCCATAAAATTATTCCTAAGGATTTGGAAAGCCATAAAGAACCTTGACAGTGTTAGCGATGGATTTACTTATTTATTCCTTTTTATCTCCCGCCAATACATCCCACACGCGCGTCTAAGTGAAAAACGGTGGCATGGGGGCGAATTATGTAACTTTTAATCGGCAGTTAATGGATTGATTATAAACCGTACAACTTATGATGATAAGTGTTAATTTTTGTATATAAATTTATATATGATAAGTCCATCGGGTCACTGGTAATTATTAAACTTGTTCTTAACTTAATAATTGTTAAATTAACTATAAAATACACTGTGCAGTACAGATACGTTTATAAGTGTATTATATCAGTACAAATATGTATTTCATATTTTATTATGTTAGAATGTATTTTGTTTGTTTACTTTCAGTAAATTAATAATTTTTTAAAATAATCTTTTGTTTTCGACTTTTCGATGTGCAAGCGCTCCCCTCGTAGAGTTATCTGTTGGCGCGCCCCACAGTTTGAGAAATGCTGATGTAATAAAATATCAAAATTTCTCCCAAAAAGTTTTCAGAGTTGAGAACATATGTTGTGACATAGCCATACTGCGATAGCAATGTCGTGTTGGATCCGCGTAAGCTAGAGGTGTGGGATTATCTAAAGGATGAGACATTTTATAATTCTTAATACAACTTTTATTAAGAATAACTTAAATTACTTAAACCTAATGAACAGCTTTCTTTAAGTGAGAATAAGCCACAAATTAAACTGAATATTTAAGTCAGATCGCACTACTAGATCATTTATCCTAAATTTAAGTTAATTATCTGCCTAATCTAACTTTCTATACAAAAAATTACCGTTTATAAAGTAACCTCCTACCTTGTTGAAGACTCCTATTCTGCTACTTGTGATAAGTGTACTCAGGTACTATTACTCTTTCTTATAATTTAAAATTATTAACGAAGATGGGCGTATCCTTCTTCCTTGTGAGTAGGCCGTCAACACTTGTTCCGAACTGTTCCGCACTAAGTTATCTCAAGATTGCCATTCTATCTCACTAAACCCTCTATCCTTTTTAAAGTATATCTTATTTGCATTTTCGCTTTGTTTCTCTTCTGGTATTGCTGGAAAAGTTTTGCCATTAATCGTGGCCGTCAAAGAACGTAGGAGTTATGTTAGAAGAAGAACGCGAGAGATGTCACAATGTCAAGTCTCAGAATGTAATCATAAAAATTTTCTTATTCTTATATTCATGTTAATTATACTGTACTATTCGAAATAAACTTACGTTTCTATGAATATTGATTTTTTTTTGCGGCCCACCTAAAATTAAACCTTGTTTGTTTGGCCCAAGTTCGCTGTTGAGTTTGACACGTTTGCTTTAGCGGATTTGACAAGAATCATGAAAAAATTTCGGTATTTCTTGTTAACATCATTGCAATGATTCAGTGACAATAAATGGCTGAAATTAATGATTAAGTGACATGAAACGTAATTAATTAAGAAAAGTCATTGCTCCAATACTCAAGATGAAGTTTGGTAGCCGTATCCATCTTCAACTAAAAATTCATCCTTCAAAATTCAAAAAATATTTCCTGCTAAGTTTGGTTAATGTTCCAAAAAATTAAGTTATAGCGTAATAAAATAGACGATTCTACATTCACTGTATAGTAAATCAGACGTTACCCGCTAACTTCGCTGGATTCTTCATGATATTGTAAGACAATACATTCTTTTTAGGTTTTTGTTAACTAACTCCTAGCAGTAAGCCTTCGATTACATTGAAAATATTCTTATAGCTCTCGCCGCTTGATTTGAAACAAGTGATATAAAAAAAAATGTTAAGTCAATTCCTACTTAGATAAACAAAGAAAAATTTTATTTTAACTACTTTTTATTAAATAGTTACAATTAATATAAATATGTTTATACATAAGGACAGAATCACAATATTAAGTGGTAATTCATTTTTATTAATTATCATTAAAGTATCGTATTGTCATCCGAAACAATCGTGTATATAAAATCTCAGTTCAACTGAATGCTTTAAAACGTGAGAAAGAAAACATTTTCAAGTTTTGACACAAGTCGCCAAAAGGGTCACTAAGTCAGCAAAAATGATGCCAACGTGGCTGTATTTATAATTCTATAAATAATTAGTTTTAATCCATTAATTTTTATTAATTGTAATAAAATGACTGTATTGTCATCCAAAATAATCATGTATATAAAATTTCAGCCCAAATGAGCGCTTTAAAATGTATTTTATTGATTGAAAATTCCACCAAGATAAATAAATAAATATATAGAGAGTGTGAGCTAATAGTAGGAATTGAAATAGAAACAGATCTGGAACTTCTAAAACAGAAGTGTATTTATTATTTATTCCCCTAAAAATGCCCCTCGCCTTGCGGTCGATTTTTTCAATCATAATTTTTAGCAGATCACTACTCATTAGAAGAAACATGGTTGTCAAATTGCAAATCTTTAAATCTAACAATTCAAAAGCAGGAATTTTCTTTTCTATAACGCGCCCGCAACCGCTCTTGGGAGTAGATTTCTATAAAACCCTTTCTTATTGGACCTCTATTCAACACAAGTAACACATTTACCAGATTTCAAGTTATAGTAAGTCTAACAGTTCAAAAATTCAAATTATTTAATCTATAACTCCCGCAACCCTCCTCGGGATTCAAATTTTAGAAAACCCGTTTTTCGTGGATCTCTTCTCAACAAAGGAAACATACTTTTCAAATTTCAAATCTGAAGATCAAATAGTTCAGTAACGGGAATTTTTGTCTCTAACATCCTTACAACGTCCTTTGGGGGTCTATTTTTAAAAATATGTTTCTGCTTATTAATAGGAACATTCCTGCGAAATTTGAAGACTGTAGGTTTAGTAGTTCCGAAAATCTCGCGAAGAGTGAATAAATGAGTGCGTAACTTTTCTCCTATTTACTAAACTAAACTCAGTGACGCAACAGCCAAGGCCTACTGTGCCCATCTCAGTTTTCGTGACATAGGGCAATGAGGTGCATGAGCAGGTGGTCCGGTCATGTGAAAACTCCCAGTGTTTAGTCCTGAAGCAAGCTTGGTACTCATTTTATTGACCCACTGAAAGGATGAAAGGCTTAGTCGACCTTATTCAGCCCGGGGTTTGAACCCCGGACCTTTGACATGGAAGCGCGAAACGCTACCACTCGGCCACTTGGTGTCTTCTTCTATTTTTGTATAAATTTAATGTGTGTCAAAACTAAAGAAAAAACTTTTTAAAAAAGGTTGTGTGAAAACCACCGCCCCCTTAAGTGACCGTTTATTTGGATATCCGCGTGAGCTAGAGGTGTAGGGTTTACAAAAGGAATAGACATTTTTTATTTCTTAATATGACTTTATTAAGAATGAAACTTAAATGTCTAACAATTTAGATAATATTATTTAAGCGAGAATCTACGATGAACAAACACACAGTAATAGTTAACCCGAATCGCGTAACTTAGACCATTATAAATACTTAATCCGCCTACTCTCCCTTCTAATAATATTATAAGTCCTAATAACAAATAATCAATTCTACCTTAATCCAATTTTAGTTTCAATCTCTTATGAAGAGGCGTCTGGGCGCGCGTGCAATGGTATGCACCTTGACTTAATTGCTTAATCTTCAAGGTAACTTCTCAATTGGCTGTCAATTCTCGCTTGTATTACTTTCACACATAACATTCCCCAAATTGCCATTAGACTTACTGAAACTTCTGTTATTTAAAAGCTATCTTATTCGCATTTCTTCTTCACATTTCGCTTCTTGGGTTTTGGTTGGAAAAGAGTTGCCATTAATCTTGGCCCCCAAAGAACCCAGAGGTCATGTTAAAGAAAAGACGCGTGGGCCCGTCACAAGGTCTATAAAAAGATGTTGGAACGAATACTAGTAAATTAGCGTAAATAAATTCTTCCATTTTTTTATTTGAGTGCTATTTGAAGTCGGGGACGAACAAAAAAAGAAAGAAAGAAAGAAAAAGGTTTCTAGGTGCACATGCACAAAAAGGTTCCAATCTAAGGCTTAGGACTGTTCTATTATTTTCCTAACCTATAATTAAACTACTTCTTGGGCAATAAAAATCGGGGAACCATCCAATCGACCCATAGCTTTTCCGACGAATATGCTCTGCCGGATTATCCGGCTGAAGAAATCACAACGAATGTTTGCTTCCTCCTGGAAGTTTTCCACAGAATCCAATATATTATATTTCCTCCTTATACGAGAATCGATCGAAAAATGTCTTTGGAAACTTCATGTATCTTGATATAAATCGATTTTGATTGGCATCTGTGAAATCATCGATATTTTACACTAGATGTTTTCAAACACTTTTCTTTAAACCACTTTGGTAGTATTAGTTTCACAGTATCACCATTTTGACGAAACCAAATTTAGATTTATTCTTAGATGAATATAGTTAATATTATCAGTGGATATTTTTTGTTCATCACATAAGGCATCCCTGAGTGTTTTGGAAAGACTTCTAGATTTAAATTTATTTTCAGTTCATTAGATTAAGAAGAATTGACTTTCCTGCCGAACTCTTACTTTCGACTATGGCCAATTTTGCTTATTATTTGTTGCTTTAATTAAAGTTTTGTCTTATTTGTTTATTTGATTTAAAGTATTTTCAATTAACGAAAAGCATGCTTGCGTGGAAAATGATTACTTGATTTGTATATCAGGTGTTTCTGTGATTTATAATTGTTAATCATTTGCTCATACAAAATGTCGCAATGCTCAACTAACTACTTAAGTAAATTATTGCTTTTTTTTTAATTCCTCTACTATTAGGTCACACTCTCTATATATTTATTTATTTATTTATCTTGGTGGGATTTTCAATCGTTAATAAAATACATTTTAAGGCGCTCAATTGAGCTGAAATTTTATATCATGATTATTTTGGATGACAATACAATAATTTAATTATAATTAATAAAAATCAATTGCTTAAAACTAATTATTTAAAGAATTACAAATAAAGCCACGTTGGCATCATTTTGGCGACTTGTGTCAAAAACTTGAAAAGGTTTTTTCTCACGTTTAAAGCATTCAGTTAAACGAAATTTTTTACACTTGTTTTGTGACAAAATGTCTTTAATTAATAAAAATTATTTACCCCTAATTTGGATTCTGTCTATGTAAAACATATTTATAAAAATTTTAACTATTTAAAAAAAAGTAGCTAAAATAAAAATTTTCTTTTTTATCTAAGTGGGAAATTTTGTTTAAAAAAAATTTCTTTTATATTATTTGTTTTAAAAACGTTTCTATAGGTATGGTAAAAAAATTTCGAAATAAATATATAATTGTTGGGTTTTTTCCCATGAAAATTTGGCAGCATCAAAATGGTTGGACGAACAAAAATTAAAATTATAAATCTGAAAAAAAAATAGGAAAAATTTTTTAAAAATTTTTTAAGAAAACATTGAAAAGATATCTATAGAAATATATGTAAGTAAATTTAGAATTATTTGAGGTTTGGTAATAAATAATCCCGTTTTTTCTTGGATATGATCTCTTGAGAAATCAAATTTATCACAATTTATAAAACAACGTCAGCTAATCTGCTGCAGAAAATTTGGATATTTGAAAGTCCCACAAAATTTTCATGAAAAGCTGAGCCCAGGGTCCCCAACCCTTTTTTTTCGCTGGGCCCCCTGCATATGTCGTTTTTAGGGGGCCGCTACTATGTTGTTATTTCACGCGGCCGCAAATAGGGGATAAAGGGGGGAGGAGGGGAGAAATATTTATGACCAAGATAACATTAAAATTTTAAAAAGGGGAAAATTGATAAAAAATATTTTAACCCTGTTTTTTTTTTTTTTAAATTATTTTTTTTTTATTTTTTATTTTGTTACTAACAAAATTAGAAGCATTTAAGAAACTTCCTTACAATTTCTGACAAAAAACTTTTTTAAATTGATTACCAAAATATAACAAACTTATAGGATGTCTTTTTCCCGCTATGATATAACCCCCCACAAAACATTTTTGTTGCTGTTGAAAGATTACAGTTAAAAAAAAAGAATCAAAATTATTGCCTATTTTCATTTCTTGAAAGAGATTTTCGAGAAAAGTATCATTGAGGGGTTCCCTTTTACTGGTATTTTTTTTAAAAAAACACTTTCGTAACAAATCAAACATTTAACGATCCATGTCGTTTTTCACTACAAATAGTAATCCTACTTTAAAAACGTTTTTTTTCCCGGGAATTTTTTTCGCTTGCAAATAGAAAGCTATTTAAAAAAATTAATCCCACCCATAAAATTGTCGCTACTCCACAAGTCATCATTAACCGTAATCTTTCCCCAATGAAAAAATAATTGCCCCGTCGACACCGACACAAAAGCAAATGATTATTTGATTTTTTGACAAAAATTTTCCCAACCAATTTTTTTAAATGTTAATTTCTCAAAAGCAATGGGCAATGCCCGCCACTCAAGGGCTGGGGGAAATCCCCAATTTCCCAGGTTGAGATCGTTGTAACATTGGGAAATGGTCAAAATTTTGAAGTACGAACCTGCCCAAAAAACATCCGATATTGCCTCATACTCGTAAACTTAAAATTTTAGCCTTTATTCCAATGATGAGTTTTAAGGCATGGACCAACGGGACCTTTGTTTTGGGGTTCTTTTCGTTCGGGACTCACCTCAATAACAGTATGATCGGGGATATCAATCAGCAAATATTAACCCAGAGATTTTTTCGAAAAGTAAGGAATTTCTCAAACTGTCCAACTGGCTACAGTCTACCTTTTATGAATGTCCTTTGTCCATGTGTCTAGATAGAACTGCCCAAATACGATCTTTCCATTTAGTTAAAGGCGACAGTCGTTTGGATTTTTGCTTAAATTGTGGGAGTCGTACTTTATTTTTGGAGTTACCATTTACAAAATTTTGAAAACGTATATTGTCTTTTTAAAAAAGTCACAAGTGGGGCATTTTTTGTTAGGACCCCAAGGGCCTAAAACGTAGAATGAGTTCCCAGCAACAACTCATGCTACCAACCCCTTACTCCCGGTGGGTTTCTCTGATGATACAGAAACCCTTTTTTATGACCCCGACTTTTAGCAAATTTGAAGTCGTCAAGAAAAAATCTTTGACGTTTTTGTAAAGGCTTTATTGGCTAGGCTTCGGGAAACTGCAATGTTGCCATTGAAAGGAAGTGAACACTTAAGTTGTTACCATTTTTTGCAACCCAGCGGGAGAGGAAAGCTGTGTTTGGACGATCTTAAAACGGGTTTTTTTTTTTTTTGGAATTTTGATGGAAAAAATTTTTTCATAAAAAAATTTTTAGATACAGATTTTTTTTATGGTTGTTCGGGGTTTTAAATTTTTAAAAAATTTGTTAAAAAAGAATGCAATTTTTTCATTTAAGATCTGTTGGTATTTAGGCTATATAAATGAACTATTATTCGACTTTCAAAACCCCCACAGAATTGTCTGCTTTATCCCTTTTAGAATTTAAAATGTACTATCACCATTTTTTTTTTAAATTTTGTTGAAATAAGTGTGAATTCTTTTTTTTTCCGCATCATTTGTTTTAGTCTTAGAGCCATAAAGAACTATTATTCAAATTTTTTAAAAGTTCCAAAAATTGTCTGCCTTATCCCTTTTGAATTTAAAATTTACTGGCCCATTGCGTCGAGTTGAGATTTAAATCTGAGCTTGAAATATTTTATTTTTATACCTTCATTTTCACCCAAAGAAACCTGCACTTGGCTGTCCTTTTTTTTCTTTTTTTTATTATTATTTTTTCACGAATGGGTCTGGAAAGATGGATGACTTCCTGAATATTTTATCTCAACTTTCGCCACGATTTCTCCAGAGAAGCTACGACTGAGAACATCCTTTTTTTAAAAAAGGGGAGTTCTGTTGTTGTTTTGTTCAGTTTTCTTTAAAGAAAATTCTTGTTAACGGCTTATTTGTTCAAAATGCATTCCATCTAAAAAAAATCATCAATAAATATGAATAAATTCAAAACAAATTTAATGGAATGTCTGATAGCCATATTTTTAGCAAAACACAAAAATGTGAATTACCTCATTGTATAAAAAAATTTTATCAAAGGGTTTAAAAAAAAGTACAAATTCAAACATGCAAAAACTAAAAAGAAAGTTCTTTTTAATTTTGTTAAAACGTATATTTTTTATCGAATAAAAGTATCTTTACTATTTTAAGTTCTTTTGCTACGTATCGAAATAAGATTTTTCGTTGCAATGGATTGGTATGATTAAAAAAAATTGATTTAAATAAGGTGCCCAACTTGGGCCAAACAAATAAGATTTAACTTTAGGTGGACCGCAAAAAAAACAATATTCATTGAAATATGGATTTCGAATAATACATTATAACATTATTTCTAAGTTTCCTATTCCGGGCCCAATATTCAATCATCATTTTCATCGCACCCTCATACAAAAAAATGTATTGAAATTAATAATACTATACTTTGATGCTAAAACTACGATAGGTTTAACCTCTCGGCTAGGGGACATAAACCTTTACTCAGCCAAAGGTTTAATTTTTTCCGGGCTTATATAAAAGTCTTTTTTGATGTACGATATTTCGTGCACTGCAAACCATAAAAATTTTTCCGCTTGGAATGCAAGAAAAAAAAATTAACAATGTTTGCGAAGGATTTATTATTTCAGATTACGAAAATCCGGGGATAACCCACTTTTAACACAAAAAATAACACGAAATTTAACGGTTGCTATACCGGAGTATAAAATGGGGCTTTAAAAAAAAAAATAAAAAAGAGCATAAAAAAAAATTAGACTACAAAGATCGGAATTCTGATTATTTAAAATAAATACATTTTTAATGAACTTAAAGTGTTTAGTTCAGAAGTATATTATTTTTTTTATATTCCCGGAGATAATATCTCGAATAAATGACTTCAAAGCATAAAAAAAAAGCATTTCAGGTATCTTCCCAAAAAAGGGGGGTTTAGGGAATATACCTAAAAATCAAAAATGCAGCTTGAAAATATGGGGGGCGTTATACACCGGTGCGCGTAATACGCCGGATTTTTAGGTATTTGTTTCTTTATTCCCCATACATCAATAGCACACTACATGGAAAACGGGTGGCTTTAAGGAATGGGGTAAATTTTTAAACCCGGGAGTTAAAGTTTATTATAAAAAAGCAAATTATCTTATAAACGTTAATTTTTTTTTTATAATTTTTATGTGACAACCCCTGGGGCCACTGGTAATTATTAAACTTCTCTTAACTTTTAATTTTTAAATTAATTTTAAAATACATTTGGAAAAGATACATTTTTAAAAAAAGTGTAAATATGTATTTTATTTTTTATTATTGCAGATGAATTTTGTTTGTTTTCTTCCAGTAAATTAATAATTTTTATAAATAATCATTTGTTTTCGACTTTTCAATAAGCTCGCGCCTCTCTCGAAAAATTATAATACAGTTTGAGAAAATCACTTGAAATTTTAAAAAAACATCTATAAAAAAAAAAAAGTTTTAAAGTTTTCGTCCGCCTTGATATCTCTTCCCCCAACTATTTCCTATTTCGGGAAAATTTTTAAATTTAATAAAATAGGTGGGGATATAGGGGCCCGGGGCCCCAAAAAAAGTTTTTTTGGGGGAGTTTTACCCCCTGCTCTAAATGAATAAAAAAGAATAATACTTGAAAAAACAGGGTTTTTAATTTTGGGTTGTTAAATGGGGGTTGGAAATGATTTTAAAAAATTAAATGTAATATTTTTAAATTTTGTGACTTGAATGAAAAGTAATTTTTTTAAGAAAAGATTCAATTTTTTGGGTTTTTTTTGCAAAAATGAATATAAAGAAACCATTTTTAAAATATTCCTTCTTTTTGTGAAAACTTTTATTATATAATAATATTTTTGCTTTTAAGTTTGGGACCCTTGGGCAGAGGGCCAAAAAGAATTTTGAAAATATTAATTAAAGGGGGGTTATTATTTTTAAAAAAGAAAAATTTTTAAGAAAAAACACCAAATTATTTAAATTTTTTAATTGAAAAAAGTAATTTTTTAAAAAAAGGAGTTGACAGGAAGTTATATATGGAAAATTTTTTAGAAACATTTTTCCAAAAAGGAGAAAAAATTAAAAGGGATTCAAGTTTTTTGTAAAAAATTGATTTAAAATTTTTTTTTGAAAATGTCCTAAAAAATTTTTATATTTTATTTAATCTAATGAACTAAAAAATATGAAAATTAATTTTTAATGTTTTAAAATCAAAGGGGAAAATATCCTTTTAAAAGGAAAAATTGGTACTTTATACCAGACCAATCCAAACAAAAATCCGTATAAAAAAGTAAGGTAGAAACCGTTCCCCCGCACGTTAAAAAAAATTTTTTAAAAATCAATTTGGGGAATTTTTTTTCAAAATTTTTCCCAGGGATAAACGTAAATATTTCTGGTAATTAAACCGTAATATAATTTTAAAAATTATATGTTTAATTAAAAGTCATATAATAATTTTTCTAAACTGCATTCAAATAGCACCTTGTACCGTAAAACTGGGCAGATGAAATTTTGGGGAAAATTAAATGTATTTTCAAATCTTTATTTTTCCACAAAAGATTAAAAGATTTGTAAAACAATTTTCAGCCAGAAGAGTCTTATTTTACGACTTTTTGTCCTCAATAAAAAAACCGATTTAAGAAAATTGTAGGGGATGACACGGAAAAGTTTAATAATGAAGTGAATTTTTTTTCCCAAAACATGTTTCCAATATGTCAAGATCTTCAACAAATATCACAGGACATTTTTTTAATGGTTTTTTTTGACTTCACCACAAGTAAATCGCGATGTAGAAAAGGTTTATTAAAAGAAATATCTGAAAAAAATTTGAAGACGGGATGTATATTTAAATTCTGATAAATTAGAACTAAGGGGAACGAGTTAAAATAGATAAAGATGGGGGGTATTTAAAAATTTCCCCAAAATAACATATTCCATAAGAAAATTTAGTTATTCTGTTGTTCTACCTAGAACTAATGCAGCGGAAAAGATTTTTTAAACGGTAATGATTTTGAACAAGAAAGGGGAATCAAGATTCCCGTTGATATTTTAACTATAGTACTTACCATAAAAAGTTCAGTATAAAGGGATTGTCTGCTTCAAGTTTTCCCTATATTTAAAAAATGATTTATTGTTTAAAAAAATTCATTCAAGGAAAAATACCTTTCAGTAAAAAATTTAAAAAAGGGATGTAAAAAAATTAGTGTATTTTGTTTTAATTAAAAAAATTTTTCATATATTTAGTTGTAATTTTTTTTTTAAATTTTTTTGTACTTTTCATTGTAAAAAAATTTAAAACCTTGTATATTCGGGATCACATCAGATGACCAGGTCGACATCTGAAGTGGTATCATACTCTTTTGATTTTCTACACTTAAGGATTAAAAGCTATAACATTTTGAGAAAAATCCCCCCCCAAACCCCGGGGTTTTTTTGATATTGATGTAGTCGTTATCCTATCAACAAAACGATCTCTCCTTTTTGTTCTTTTTTTCAACTGAAGTGATGAGAATTCGATAAATAAGTCTGCACAGCCCATTTGCTTAGTGGCAATGTATCACACTTCCACGCCACAGGTCCGGGGTTCAAATCCTAGGTTGGGGGGTTTACTAGCCTTTTATTCCCCAGGGGTTGAAAAAAGGGGTCAACTTGCTTGGGGTCTGAACACAGGAGTTTCGCGTCAGATTGACCACTTGACCGAAACATCTGCACATGAACCCCAGGGATAAGGTCACGTATACTGAGATAGGCATAGTAGGGCCCTTTGGGCCCCATGGGCTCTAAAGGTCAATGAGTTCAGTTAGTTCATCTTATTTTTAACTTTTATTTTTTTTTTATAAATCTTTTAAAACTGACTACAAATTTTTATATCTAAGTAATTTTAATTTCATAAAATGGTGTATGAATGCTACAGAAGATAAAGTTGCCCGAGGCTTATATTTTAATTAATATATTATTAACAAGTAACATAAAAATAGTTTTTTAAACCCAAATTTCCCACTTAGATCAACAACGAAAAATTTTATTTTAGCTACTTTTTTTTAAATAGTTACAATTAATATAAATATGTATATGCATAAGGAATCACAAATTAAGTGGTAATTAGTTTTTTTAAATTTTCATTAAATTATCGTATTGTCCTTTTTAAATTTTAGTCCAACTGAATGCTTTAACACGTGAGAAAAAAAACCTTTTTAAATTTTGACACAAGTCGCCAAAAAAGGGGCCTAAGTCGCTAACGTGGCTGTATTTGTAACTTCAAATAATTAGTTTTTAACAAAATTTTTATTAATTATGATAAATTATTGTATTGTCATTCAAAAAAAGATCCCTTTTATAAAATTTCAGCTCAATTCAAACTTTTAAAATGTATTTTTTTAACGATTGAAAATTCCACCAAGATAAATAAATATACAAATATATAAATAAATAAATATATAGAACAGTGTGAGCTAATAATAGGAATTAAAAAATAGATTTTACTTTGCACGTATGCGAAATATTTCAATCAGAAGTAAGAATGGCAGAAACAAAAAGCTTTCATTATTTTTCCTACAACACACAACAGAGTGAATTTCAATTCAAATCTCTTTCGAACTATGAATAGAAGCATCAATGCATTG
>BMAV01004971.1:0-13312 GCA_019973955.1 Trichonephila inaurata madagascariensis
TAAATACGATACGACCAACCTCTTAAGCCCCCCCTGTGTATATAAACGTCTCTCTAAGCCAAACATTATTTCCCCAGACGTATATATACGTCTTTCCGAGTACGATTTTTTCTGTGCACTGCTATCCGTAAAATTATTCCAAGACTTTGGAATGCAATAAAAGGACTTTGACTATGTTTGCGAAGGATTTACTTATTCCAGATTATTTTTGCCCCTTTTTCCCTTCCCCCCTCCCCAATACTCACATACGCGTGCCTACGTGGAAAAACAGTTGGCATTGGGAAGTGGATCGCGAAACTTATGATCGGTGGGACAAGGTTTAATATAAACCGTACAAAAAATTATCAAGATAAGTGTTAATTTTGTTATAGTTATATATAGACAAACCCATAGGGGCACTGGTAATTATTATTAAACTTGTTTTAACTTAAAATAGTTAAATTAATTATAAAATACATTATTATCACTGATATATTTAAAAAGTGTATTGTATCAGAGTGTAAATGTGTATTTTATTTTTTATCATGTCAGAATGTATTTTGTTTGTTTACTTTCGGTAAATTAATAATTTTTTTAAAATAATCTTTTGTTCTCGACTTTTCAATAGGCTCGCACCCCCCTTGTAGAGTTGTCACGCCCCACAGTTTGAGAAACACTGACTTAAGGTATATTGAAAGCTTGACACCTTTGGGAAATGGAACGCGAAACGTTCCTCCATCCCACATCGAAATGTATTTGGGCCTTAAAGTGGAGAGGCCTGGATTGAGAGGGAGCTTCCTGATTAGTGGACTAAACCAGTGTTTCTCAAACTTTCAATACTGGCCCCCCTTTTCAATCACAATTTTTATCGCGCCCTTATACATTAATATACTGAATGCAATAATAATGCCCTTTGACGCAAAAAGCTACAATACACGATCTTAATTATAAACCGTACAAATTAATAACACAAGTATTAAATTTTGTATATGTTATTTTAAGCAAAAAAAATAATAATAATAATAATAGGAAAAAAATTATTATGTTATTTTCCTTTCTCTGATTTTTAAATTGGAACATATTGCAAAATGCGGTTTGGGTGTTTGAAGACAAAATATAGATATCAGCTAAATATAGAAAAAGAACTCAGAGGATCAATTTCAAAAAAAATTTGCTCTGCAAGACAAGCCCATGGAAGTCCCTAATACTTTTTAAACTTGTTCTTAATTCAGTATTAATAAGATAAGTATTAAATTTTTATATATGTTACTCTTAAGTAATATATATTAAGTAAATACTTTAAGTAATAGGTTAATTATTTTTTTTCTCTCTCTAATTTTTAAATTGAAACAGATTGAGAAATAATATTTAATTAAAATTTATTTCCTTCAAGATCCATTTCTAAAAGTACAAATTTCATTAAAAAGCCTAATCTATGTTCTCTTTATCATATCCATTACATCTGGCATTCTCGCGAACGTACATGTGAATCTAGGCAACCTAACAAACGTTTTGCACAAAACATGTAAAATGCTGTACTTCGTACAATTCCCAGTCAGTCTTGCCGAATCGAGAATTAGCTAAAATCTCTCTTGAATGTACATTTCATAATTCACGCGTTAATTATAATTCACGGTATTAAGTATTTCGGCGGGGGATTAAAAACAAAATCATAGATATATTTTTAAATCACAGCGAGCATTCGACGATAATAAAAGCACCAACAAGTTTTACACAGACGAGGGGCAAATTGATAGCAAGATACGAATGGGTTAGGGATCCATTTCAAAATACTTCAGAAGGGCTCTCAACTGCCGAAAAGAGATCTTCATATATTTCACATCCAGTGACGAATTAAGGGCAATTTTGTAATAAATCACTCTTTGAATTCTGGATAGAGGTGGATGCTGAATTTTCTGCACTGAAAACAAAAGCAGTTCGTATACTATTACCATTTTTAACAGCATACCTTTGAATGAATTTTCTGCAATGGCTTTTTGAAGACAAAATATAGATCTGAGCTAAATATCAAAAATAACTCTGAGTGTCAATATCTAATTTTTGCCTTCCTTCGAAAAATTTTTGCTCTGCAAGACAAGCCCATAGAAAGCCACTGATAATTATTAAACTTGTTCTTATACTGGCTAAAAGTACCCACTCTTAACACGAGTTTTTTTTTTTAAAAATAATAATATATTATTCTTGATATAAGTTTATTGTAAGGAGAGTAAAACCAAGTGCATGACAATGTATACAAAAATGTAAAATGATTTATTCAAATGAATACTCATATTATAAACGGTTTTGAATGAACTGTAACTTTAAGCCTCGCAGAATTAGCATTTAGAATAAATGTTAAGTAATAAAAAGAATATAAAATTCTAATGAATAACAATTGTGTTATTTTTTTAATATTTAAAGCGAGAAAACCCGGGATCAGGTGTGCACTCGATACTAACGTTAATGGTCGCGGGGGTGATGCACCTCAATTCTTTATTTTAATTATTTTCAATATACAAGATAAAAATCACAATTTCAGTGAATAATTTAACTAGAGAAAATATACTTACCTATTTCAAGGATTTTCTATTTGTCTTTCATTTTGAGAAAATATCCAATAAAACTGAACTAAATTGTTTTCCCAAAAGTGCGTGACCTTACAAAGGACACAAATCACAGACACTTTGCTAACATTACAGGAAAGATATTTGCAAGCAAAACTGTCACATTTTGTTCACGTTTTTGTAATTTTAATGTCCTTTGATGATCGACAAATATCCTGTTGAACTTTCTTGCTTGTGTCTTTTGACAGGGGGGAAGTGCATTTTGCGGTACAGTTATGGCTTATATTTTCTTGATAAAGTTCTTAATGTAGCTATTGAAAATTTTCCTTTCGTTTCATGTTTATTGCTTTTCTCAAATTTACCTTCTTAACATGATTAGCATGCATTATTTCAAAGTGTTTCCCTTGTTTGATCAGCTTCAATTTCCTTTCAGAGATCACAGATGACCAATTCTTTTTTATATTCTGCTCATTTACATTTATAAACCATAATCAGTCGTACAACATCACAATTAAAACCACTAAGTTATTCATAGGGGAAAATGCAGCATGTTCAAGAAAATATTTTTGAAAAATAGTGGTCGTGCCGGGAACTCGGTCTAAACAAGTGCCTTAAGATTCTAAAAAAACGTTTTCCACTCCCAAAAAAGGAGATATGTTATCAATTCATTTTAGATCCCATTAAGACTGTCATATTAGAGGATTCTTTGTCAAGGTCATTGGTAACAAATAAACAGTTTTCCCAGAATTAACGATTTTTGTATTATATGTTTCAGTATACTCATAAAAATAAATCTTGGCCAATTAATCCTTCAAAGTGCTCAATATGCTTATCCATGTATCAAAAAACTTTTTCACATTGTGAAAAAAAAGCGCAACAGAATTATATAATTTACAACTTCCCTAAAAGAAAGGGATGCAGAGGTAACTATAACAGTAAGTTCGAAAGCCAGCAAAAGTAATATTTTAAGTTAAAAGAAACGTAATAAAAAATCTCTCATCGTAGGATTACAGCAAAGCAAACAAAATATTTTTTTTATTTAGCTATAGGATCAATGATAGCTAATGAGCGTTCAAAGTAGAATCTTTTATTTTTGATGACCTTTCTTCACCAGATGATATATATAAATCATATCAATGTAAATCTGTATTTTTTTATTATATCAGAAAGTATTTTGTTTTTTTTTCATTCAAGTAAATTAATTTTTTTTAATCTTTTATTTTCGATATGCTCGCGCCCCCCTTGAAAGGTTATCGCTCCCCCCTAGGGGGGCGCGCCCCACAGTTTGAGAAACACTGGACTAAACCAATCAGTGAGTTAGCACTCTCTTAGGGAATATTTAACGTTTCTTCATGTCACAGGGACATGGATCTGCAATAGATCCTCCATCCCCCGTCTGATAATTATTTTGGTTCTGACAAGTGGAAAACCTGAGTGGGAAAAACAAAGTTCACTGAGTTTGGTAGGGTAATGTAGGCGAATGACGTCACAGTCTGGGGGTAGTAGTCTTCTGATTTCGGTGGGAGAAAAGTCCTGAGAATTTTGACACTCAACTGGGAGCTGTAGCGTAAACACTGTCATTAGTTGATAGTAATAAGTGAGAAAGCTCTCTAATGGCTTCCCTGAAGTTGGGGAAATTGAATCTTAGGGAATATTTTAAGTTTATCCACATTTATACAATACTGCTTTATTAAAAATAGTGGTAGCAATTTAAAGTATATCAGTATGCAAATTGATCCTGTTTACAAATTTAGTTGTAAATGACTGGTAATGTCACATGTCTCCTCTGATGTAATTTATACGTCCTAGAATTTATACGTGACTTGTTTTGTAAAACACGCTTTTAAAATTAAAGGAAATTGTATTAAATAACTAAGTTATATATTAAAACTACAAAATAAGAAAATTCAAATTCATCAAAGAATTAGATACTGGAATATTACCCTACTGCTACTGTGACGTCTCTCGCGTCTTTCTGCTAACATAACTCCTATGTTCTTTGACGGCCACGATTAATGGCAAAACTTTTCCAACCCAATACCAAGAAGATAAACGAAGATAATATGTAAATGAGATATACTATAAAAGGATAGAAGCTTTGATGATAAGATATAGCGCGGCAAACTTAGAGATAGTAGTGTGGAATCATTCTGATCAATAGTGCGGCAAGTTTAAAGATAGCTTAGTGTGGAATCTTGCAGATCAAGAGTTAGCAGTCCGATAGTTTTAGAAGGAATAGAAGCCTAATATAAAGAAGTTGAATCGTCTTATAAAAAATTTGAATTATAAAATCTCTATAGAAGAAGGAAGGAGATCTGCAAAAGGTAATATTTGACATAGGTATTTAGATGAATCGATTTATTAACTATAATTAAGATAAAAGATCTAGTTGCGTGATCTGACTTAAATACACGGTTTAATTGGGTGTTAGCTCTCACTTTATTTAAAATTGTCAAATTAGAATTTAAGTAATATAAGTTATTCTTAAAAGTTGATAGACACTATGTCTCATCTTTTAGAATCCCACACCTCTAGCTTACGCGGAACCGGAACGACATAGTCAAAAGGACGGCTATGTCGCAATGGCGCCCGAACTTATATAATTCTGGGTTAGGTAATGAGGTGGAATGCGGTTCTACCTGAAAATGTACTTTGGTCAGAGAACATTGCAGAGTTTATCGAGTGTATTGATAATAACATACGTTACTTGAAATCCCAAGTAATCTGTCATGTGCTTACTTAAAAAGTCATCTCAGGGAAGGGCTCAAGATTGGTATTCGATATTTGGGTTTGTTGTTAGTGCAAAATAAAGCCACGGATTTTGCAACAGCTCAAAAACTGAATTAGGGGGGTTTCCCGGGTCAAAATAAGAAAGAACTACAGTCGCAATTCTACGCATCCAGCAGGGAAGAAATCCCGGATCCTACTGATTTCGTGTATAGATTACTAAAAATAGAGAGAAGTTTAGAATTAGGAATGTCCCAAGCAGAGTTAGTGGATCATATTTTTGTTCGACTCGAACCACAGATCCAAGACTATGTGGAGGTGCGCAATCCACAAAACACGATACAACTTTTAGAAGTCTTGGCTAAATTCGAAGAGAGATATTCTTGCAAATTACAAAGGGGTTATCAGAAGATAATATAGAAAGACGAGGTCAAATGCGCATAGGATGCCTAATTTTAATGCTAATGGGAGAAACTGGAGGAATTCTGAAATAGACGTAGACCAAATAACAGTAGAAATGAATTTTACGAGAATAGCCGTCAAAGCAATAGAGGGTCTGAGAGGAATAGGTTTCAGAACAATGATCAGAGATTCAACAACAGGGGCTACTCATTCTCGAAATGAGCGAAATGATAATTTTAATAGAGGGACCTGTAGAAATAGGGTCTTGAGTGAAAATTTCTAATCGAGGCGATAGGGACGCAAATGGGACGATTAAACACTTTAAAGGTTAAAGATCAACCTCAAGGTGTCGACAAGAGAAATACCGTTTTCTCCGATATGTATATATCACCCGCAGAACTTCCACACGTTCCTATTTTATTAAATAACACATTTTGAAAGCGCTATGTACACCGGAGCAGATAAATCATTTATATCGGAAGAAGTATATAGAAAATATTTTTTCTATAAGCTAATTAAAAATCGCGAGCCTCCAGGTAATGCAACAGCACAGGGTGCGAAATGCCAAAACATGGGGATTGTAGAATTGAATATTCGGATCAGACACCCGAAAGGAATTGGTCATTTACGTAAGTTGAAAGATTTAGAATACCCATGTATTCTAGGTATCGATTTCCAAGGCGGGTCAAGAATCGTATTAGATTTGATCAGAAATCGTTGAAAATCCAACCACCGGTTGAAGATACAAGGTAAATAAAGGGAATTTACACCGCCAATGGGTCAGAACAATACCGCAGAAATGAAGTTAAATATGTAGGCTACTGCCTACCGAAAAAGCATGGGAAAAATATAATTGAGATAAAATTAATTGTGCTATAATCAGGGATTTAGTACTTACGTCGCGGAATTAATAACAGAATGAAATGATCTGCAGGAATGAAACCCTGGAAACAGCACCCGATGGAATGGTCCCAGCCTGCTTATCGTTTTGCTGTCGTTGAAGAAATGCCCTGCCAGCCCAAAATGGTAGTGTGTCAAAACGTGCCGTTGCTTTCCACGGAAATGCCCATTGATCAATATATTCTATGCCATATGCTGCCAGCAATCAAGTTTGCCAAAACCAACATCCTGAACAGTTTTTTTGTTTCAAGCCCCGCAGCAAATGTTTTGCCAAAAGTTTTGCATGTCCCCAAAGTTCGGTGTACCATGTCTCATCTCGGGGTAGCTGTAATAGCGGGATATTTTTTCGATAACTTTATATGGCGTTATGGAGCTCCAATATAATTAATATGATAATGGTCCCAATTTATATCCGAGATTTTGAGCACTTAAGGAAAGATTAGGCATAAGTATGTGAAGACTGCTGCATATCGACCACAAGCAAAATCGGACTGAAAGAGTTAATCGAGATATAGTGCAAAAGGGATTGCAAATTATGTTAATGATCAACACGATACTTGGGATCAATTTACGTGAAAGTTTGCTTACGCTATTCGTACGGCGGTGAATGAAACAACGGGAAAAACACCGGCTGGAATTATTTTTAGGTCGAAAAATTGATTACAATTCATTTCAAAAACTAGTTATGATATCGGAAAGTTCAAAATTCAAAAATTCAAAATATAGAGAAAAACTTTAAAGAAGCTAGACTACTAAGTACGAAAATTAAACAGGAAAGGTGGAAAAATATTATAATAGACGTAGAAAAGACATGCTAAAAATAAAAGCAAATGATTGGGTCTTATTAGAAAACACACCCGGTAAGTTCAGCAGCTAACAAAGGCAAGCAATTTAAAAACCGAAAAATTTGAGGGACCTTATAGAGTCTTTAGAAGTTAAGAATTATAATAATACGTAATATGAAACAAAAAAGTGATTAAATGTGCTAATGAAAGAGGATCAAATAAGAATATATCGTCATAGGAAATGACGAGGTTGAATTAGGAACAGGTATCCCAAATAGTATAAGATCAAGTCAGGAAACTCGTACTTCGGAAAAGTACATCAAAGATTAAATGAGTCACAATATGGGAAAGAAAAATTCGGTGGTAAACGTAAGTTAGAGGCAAAAGGGTTTGGTAACCCTAAATTCAAATCAATATAAAAAAATACAGAGAGGACCCATAAAACAAATCACTGTCAGATCACTACCTAGTTCATTTGGGAATGAAAATAAAAACAAAAGGTTAAAGAATAATAGTATTAAAAAGCAGGTAAGTCAGGAACAAGTGGACCACAAAGAAAGTGGCAAAGAAAGGGGACCAATAATACTAAAAGACAAATGTCATCCAGTACTATTTCTGTAGCTAAGGAAAAGAACAAAAGAGAATGCACAGGAAGTTCCAGATGAATCAAGATACAACTTCTAAGGCCACGACGGAGAACAGAAGCGAACCCCGACCAGCCAAGGAGACAATAGGGAGTCAAGGAAAGGACGACAAGGAGACATAAAGCCCCACAACAAGGAAATTCCAGTACAACAGAGGAAAGAAGAGTGGTAGCACCTCATCGTTGACGATGGTTGGAGAAAACATATAAAAATCAGGTTGTATTGTTTAATTTTTATGATCTTCCAACAAGTGGTCGAAGAATTATTGCAAAGAAGGAAGTCTTCAAGCGATGCTGTTATGGCCAAGTCAAACACTACAATGAGTGTTTATTTAATTTTGGAACTTTTAATTTGTTAAAAATTTTTTCTGAAGAAAACATTTGTAATCACACATTTGTTTGCTTCTGACAAGCGACTTCGTGAGATGCGAAAATTCCTTTGGTTATTTGTTATAATAGTTTATTGAAAAATGTTTGTAATTGTATAATATGTGTATATATATATGTTGTTGTATTGTTATGTATTTATGAGGCATCTGGTTCAGGGAAACGCGGCGTAGTCAGGGCACCAACAATAATAATAAACGGAGGCTGCGCGCTCATTGGGAGTTTTTTGTTGAAAGTCCAGATGTGGGGATGGAGATGAAAATTTATTGTATATGATGAAATAAATATATACACAATTGTGAAATTGATTGATATGAAATATAGACTCAAAGTTACTGTGGAGACCACCCTGAAAATCCTGAAAAGTAAGGAAATTTATAGTTTTCAACAGTTGTGCGAGCGGGAAGTTCCAGCTCCATATGCAGTGTTAGATTCAAAGATTGGCCTGCGCACCCAGAATGTTTTTTAGAAAATTTAAGTGTATAAATATTTTAAGTAATTGAATGTTAAAAAAGTGAGAGGTACAAATTAAAACAGTAATTATTAATGTTGGCCTAGTTATTGAGCAAAATTTATTATCACGAGTTTAAATTTAAATTGAATATTAAAATTTAATTCTAAGATGGCAATGAAAAATTAAAGTCAAGATAAATAATATTAAAACATAAAGTTAAAATTAAGATTAAAATCTTCAGTAATGAAAATTAAAAAGTCAAGATAAATACTGAAATTATAAAAGTTAAAATGAGGATTTAAGGATTAAAATTCTAAAACCTAGAAAGGAAAGAATTTAGTAAATAGAGATTTAGACACGTACCATTAAGGGCAATGAGAAACCTCTGAGGGGGCTTCAGGACGTCTCTCGCGTCTTTCTGCTAACATAACCTCTATGTTCTTGACGGCCACGATTAATGGCAAAACTTTTCCAACCCAATACCAAGAAGATAAACGAAGATACGGCGTAAAATGAGATATACTATAAAAAGGATAGAAGCTTTAATAGATAAGAGATATAGCAAACTTAGAGATAGTAGTGTGTGGAATCATTCTGATCAATAGTGCGGCAAGTTTATAGTTATTAGAAGCGAAAGTGAATCTGTGACTAAGAGTTAAAGCAGTCCGATAGTTTTGTGAAGGAAATAGAAGCCTAATATAAAGAAGTTGGAATCGTCTTTATATAAAGTGAATTATAAATATCTCTCTATAGAAGAAGGAAGGAGATCTGCAAAAGGTAATATTTGACATAGGTATTTAGATGAATCGATTTATTAACTATAATTAAGATAAAAGATCTAGTTGCGTGATCTGGACTTTAAATACACGGTTTAATTGTTAGCTCTCACCTTATTTAAAATTGTCAAATAGGAATTTAAGTAATATAAGTTATTCACAAAGCTTGTATTAAGAACTACTATGTCTCATCATTTTGATAATCCCACAATCTCTAGCTTACGTAAGTGGAACTGAACGACATAGTCATCACAGGATCTGCTATGTCGAAGTAACTACGTACCTCGATAAATGTTTCTTCCCATTCTAACTAATTTTAAAAAAAACGGATTTTTTTAAGCAAACAGAGTGAACATATATTCTCAAACATTGTAATAAAATACTTACTTCAGAATACTTTTAAGGGATGTGAATGCCGTAAGCAGTCTGGATTTTTTTCTCTTTTATTTCTTTCACAAGTTAGATCAACCTTATTATATACTGAATAATTTCATGTGTAGATGACGAAATATAATTTTTCTAAATCAATTTAACTTTTATCTGATTTTAGGTAATGTTATGTAATTGACTAAACACGGAAAATTTTGAGGTATCACGTTCTGTAAGTGCTCTAATATTTTTTATGAATATAAAATGTCGTTCGTAAGCGTTTATAATGATTTATTCAACATAAAACTTCCTGAAAATTAATAATTTGTAGCTTGTAATTTAAATAATTTAATAAAGTTAAGCAAAATTAACATTGAGGGTACGTGTGTTCATTATACCCTGAAGAGGGAAGCAATATGAAGATAGTCAATGAATAATTTTATTTTAATTTTGAAAACATTCACCTAAGGTTTTGTTTTACTTACATTTATATTTCATTGAAGAAGCAAATTTTAAAATGTCATTTTTTTTCTGAAGCTAACAAATTATTGCTTTCTTAAATAGCTGATTTAATTAAACTTAGGATAGCCTCTTTTACTTTAAAATGATCTTGTTCATTGATTCAATTTATTTGATGTTTGATGAACTTCGCATTCTAGAGCAGAGGTAGCCAAAGTGGTGGTCCGTGAGGAAATTTCGATGGTCCCTAGCAAAATGTGGAATACACTTACTCATCACGTCAAGTTATGTTTTAAGAAAAACAGTTAAAAACACTTGGAATCACTTACAGAATCTTTTGCTCATTCTCACCCAAAAAATGAAGATCCCAGACATGGATAAAAAATCCGCTTGCAGCAAAAATTCAGAATAACAATTTAAGTTATCCTACAACTTCCGGAACCGTGATTTTATAAAAGCGTATAAATGGATAATTTTCATGATATTTAGCGTCACTCAGATTAGAATACATGCATAAAATTGTTTTAAGGACATTTTGATAAAAAGAAAACACGAATAGTTGCATTATTTCCTGCAAAATTAACTTAAATAATCTTTTTTCAAAATGTTCTCTTTTGTGAAAAATGCTTCTATTATAATAATATTTTGCCTGTATATAGCCCAGACCCCTGTACAGAGGCTCAACTAGAATTTTTGAAAAATTCATATTATTTTCAGAGTTACCACCAATTGAAATAATTATTGGCGTTATTTTCTTAAAATTGGTCCTTTCTGTTGTCGTAAAATATGGATAAACCCACTTCTAATTTATATATTTCAAAAATTATAGTTCAGCCTCTGTACAGAGGTCTGAGCTATATACAGGTAAAATATTATTATAATAGAAGTATTTTTCACAAAAAGGAGAACATTTTGAAAAAAGATGATTCTAAGTTAATTTTTTGCCGAAATATTGTATTTAAATAATTGTGAGAAGTACTTTCAAAAATATCCGGAAAAAAAAAATTATAAAAATATTAAAACTTCCATTTGTATATTTTTTGCGATATTTTCTCATTGCAATGTTTACAAAAAATTAAAATTTAAAGCAATTGTCTGTTTAAAAATGTTTTTCTCCAAAAATATATCTTTCGTGCATGTTTAAACATGATACATCTAAACATTTTCATATAAATATAGAAGTAAAAAAAATATATATGTATAGGGTACATTGCCCCCTTAAAAATGGAAATTTTGATACCGTAGTCACATTTCTTCAATAGAAAACTCATAATGTTTACTTAGTTAAAATTTTGAAATTTATTCCATTTGATGGTATTTAAGGTATCCGACTACGTTCGGAACCGTAATTTTGCAAAAGCGTACAAATGGATAATATTTATGATATTTAGTGTCACTTAGATTAGAAAATGTATATAAAATTGATTTAAGAATACTATTACAATAAAAAATTATGTAAGTACACTATTTTGACAAAAAATGAACATAGAATGACCTATTTTAAAAATGTTCTTCTTTTGTGAAAAATCCTTCTATTATAATAATATTTTGTTAGAAGTCAGACCTCCTGTAAGAGGTTCAACTAAATTTTACAAATATATAACTTAGAAGTGGGTTATCCATGTTTTAAGACAACAGGGGGGAAAATTTTAAGAAAAACGCCGATAATTATTTCAAATGGTTGTAAGCCCTGAAAATAATGTGAATTTTGAAAAATCATAGTTGAGCCTCTGAAACAGAAGTCTGAGCTATATACAGACAAAAATAATATTATAATAGATGCTTTTTTAAAAAGAGAACCAAAAAAAGGTTATTTTAAGTTCATTTTATGCCGAAATATTGTATTTAAATAATTTTTTTTGTCAAAATGTACTTAAAGCAATTTATGTATGTATTGTAATCTAAGTGACACTAAATATCATGAAAACTATCGATTTATGCTCTTTTGCAAAATCACGGTTCCGAAGGTATTCGGATACCTTAAAGAGCAAACACAAAAGAGAATGTTATTTAACTTATCTCTTATATAGCATTTATCACGCAAAGATTTCAAATTTGTTCTCAAAAGTATACTTTATTTTTTTCAAACTTCTATTTTTTTTTTTTCTTTGTTCAGAAAAAATAGCAAAATACGTATAAGTTTTGTTCATTTTTGAAAGAAAATTCTAGTTATTCCTTAATGTTTCGTAAATTTTACTCAAAACTGACTGCATTTTCTGAGTAAATATGCTTTTCTGCTGACAAGGTGAAATAAATTACTGTGTCTTATCGCTGAAGATGAATGATTAATATATTCAATCTCAGTGACAAAGGTAATAAGCCTAAACAAATTTTCTAGGATACGCTTATTAAATTTTGATGAACAGAATCAGAACAGTAACTTCAAAAACTCTTATTAAGGTTTTTTTCCTTTGCTATATGATGATGCCACATAAATTAACTGGCTTATCACTTGTATTTTGAATTAATGTGATATTTATTTTTTTTCAAATGTAATGTGTTCTTTAAATATGTTGTTGCTGCTGGTGCTTACCCGATGGACGATTTCAACAGATAGATACCAATAAATCTTGGCAAGTAGTCAATTTTTATATCTGTCGTTAGCCGCAGTTTTGCGCACCATACAGGTGATATTACGATTTGGCATGGCCCCCCGCCCAATTTGAGGAAGAACACCCTGGGGAGTGTTCAGAGGTCTTTCACTTTTCTTCCCCTTTTACCAACCTCTTGAGGACTTTTCCCAGAACATTCAATGACCCCATACCGTACGACCATACATTTACAAACATCCCTGGTTTCAGGGGGTTTGACGAGGGTTCGGGACGCTTTTAGCGTCACGATGTCACAAACAAATGACGACATACAAA
>BMAV01004972.1:0-12104 GCA_019973955.1 Trichonephila inaurata madagascariensis
TTAAAAGATATACCTGATATTTATCCCGAATTATGGAACATCTTAAGAAATTTTTTAATTTAATTGATTAAAGTTTCAGAGCGGTTGTCAATCTCCAAAATAAAAATAGAAAGAAAAAAGAAAGATTGGACACCACTAATCGAGGAGATTTAGGGTTAAATTTGAAAAGATTAAAGCCAAATGTTGAAAACTTGTGTTATTGAAGCAAGATAGATTCATACCACCCATTAAAAACATTTGTTTGTTGCTCAGATATTTTATGTAACAATTTTATTTGAAATATTACGTAAATTTTAATTTAATTAATTCATCCGCGCGCGCGTATTTCCTAATTTTTAAACACTCTACTTAACTACAGTTAGAAACACATAACGCTTTTAGAGTAAGAAGTGCTACACCAGCTGTAAAAAGACATTTGATTTGATAAATTTGCAAAAATTTATTATTAGACTAGTGGTGGTCTACACAAAACCGAAAAACATGGCAAGGGGTCTATGAGACAAAACGTTTGAGAAACCTCTGCTTTAGAGAGTCCAAAGTTTTGTGCGGTTTAGTGCTGACCCTGGACTCTAAAATGAACCATACACTGTAATTCATGGGATTGAGAGCCGGCAAGTATAGGTGGTCTTTCTTCAGATGATATGTCTGGAAAATTCGCCTTTTGTGCTTTTTTGGCTTTGCAAACTGGTGCAGAGTCTTGTTGAAGAGTCCAATTTGCATTTCCGAAATGCTTTTGGTCCCACAGAAGTACAACAGCTTCAATAATGTCACTCCAGTACACTTTCTGATTGATTTCCACAAAAACCAAAGGTGTTTTGCCACTTGCACAAATTCCGCCCCAGACCATGACCGACTTTGGATATTGGCGATGTTCAACAATTACCGAGGTGCTTGGGGCGTCCACACACCAGATTCTATCGTTTTGGGAGTTATAAACTTGTTGAACCGCAAAGAACTTCTAATCAGTGAAAAGGAATCTCTCCCAGCGCTGACTTGCGGTCCGTCTCAAAAGTTTTAGGCATCTTCGGAGCCGTACGAGTTTGATTTTTTCAGTGAGAAGCTGAACTTTTCGCAACTTGTAAGGCTTCAGTCCTAGCTCCATTTTTGCTATTCGCCTTACTGATGTCTCATGGAAACCCTCGGATTTCTCTGGACTCGCTTTTCGATGGCCTTACGATTCCTTGCAGTGTTTACAGTGCGTTTTCACCCACTTCCTGAACTTCGACCATCATTGCTAAGCTCTTTGAAACGGCTGATTGCATCTGACAGTGTTTGCCGAGGTACATTCAGCAAACGAACTGTCGTTTTCCTTGCTGAAACAACTCTAAAATAGCAGATCTTTTGCTCGACATTATCAAAAACACATAAATCTAAGTAAATACTAAGAAATACATTTAAAGATATTTTATTATTAAAGTGTTAGATAAAAAACATGAAAACATTAATTAAAAGGAAATTCGTTAACTATTCTAGTAGGCAAGAAATTTGTCCGAGTTTTTTTGCCACACCTTGTACATGTGAATTTCTTAAAAAAATTAACTTTCAATATGGCAGTTAAATATTAAAATAATTTTTTAAAAAATGTTTTGTATTAAGTTTTCATCTGTTTTCTCTAAAACGAAGTTGACTCTGCAATGGAAAATTTTAATTAGAATAAAAATATTACATTCATTTTTTTTTACTTATTTTGCAGGCAAATGGACAATAATGAAATCACCTGTGTTGATGATATATCTATAAGAATGCTCAAGGATATGGAAATCTTGTAAGTAAAATTCAAATTGAAACCTTACATTGAAATTAAAATAAAACGAATCGTTTTTGTTTTGTTTTTTAATTTTAAAAAAAAATAAACAAAAAATAAGAAAACCCCAAATAAAAATTTTATTTTTGTTGGATAAAAAATTTTTGACACTTTTGATTTGTTCATTATACAAGATGGGTGGTTTTGGGGGGGAAACCCGTAAAAAGGGGGAAAAAATTTTAAAAAACTTTAAAAGTAAATTTTTTAAAATTTTTTTAAAAATTTTTAAAAAAGGGTTTTCACTGTTTTCTTTGTCTGCTGAAAATAAACAAAGAAATTAGAAATTAATTTTTGAGAATGAATAATGGAACCCCCTTATGTTTTTAAAAAATTTTCTCGTTATGCCCCTGTAAAAAAATAAAAAACCTTTTTGATTAATAACATGTTTAAAAATTGGAAAAAAATAAACCAAAAGAAAAAAAACCCTTCATTATTTTATACGTTTGTTGTTTTTATCCCTATTTTAAATCAAAAATTGTTTTAATTAAAATAATTAATAAATAAATATTTATTAAAAATTTTTAATTTTAATGAATTTTCGTTTATTTTTGAATAAATTTTTTGTAAAATAAAAAAGGGAATTTTTTAAGGGGGGGAGGGGGTTGAAATTTACCTTTTTTTCTGCCCCTTGATTTTTCTTTTTGGGGAACAAAAAAAAGAAAAAAAACTTTTTGAATAAATAATAGCAAAATTAAAAAATTTAACTTAACAAAAAATTTTAATTAAATTTTCCGCACTTTACTTAATTAAATCAATGTAAAAAATCAATTTGGGGGAAGGACCTTTTTTATGGTATATTATACATAAAAAATTATAAGAATATAGGTGTGTGAACTGGATATGTCTAATTTAATCAAAACGCTTTTAGATAAACATTATTCAGTTTTATTTAGGAAGGAAATTGAAATTTAAATAACTTTTATTAAAGCTGTTCCGCATAGAATATTGGCTTTTAATTTATTTACAGAATTATTTTTTTTTCCAGCACAGAACTAGAAATTGCAAAATATTCTTACTTATCACAATGATGTTTAGTATACAATTACTATCTTTTTAATTCGATTTATTTAAGGTATCCGATTATGTTAGGAATCGTTTTTTCCAAAACATAAATGAATAATTTTTTTGATATTTAGTCACTTGAATTAAAATATACATATATATATATAAATTGTTTTAGGAATATTATTAAAAGAAAAAAATTATTTAAATGCATTTTATTGAACATGAAGTGAAGAAACAATTGCACATTTTCAAAAATTCTCCTTAAATAAAAAAAGGTTCTATAGCAATAGTATTTTTCCTATACAGTAGAACGTCGTTTATCCGAATCAATTGGGACCGGGTCCTTTTGATAACCGCCGAACATCCATGCAGTATAGAAACCCGGGCAATCGGGAAACGTTTGAAGAAAAAACAAAATAGTGCAAAAAAGCCCAATTTTTTCCTTTATTGTGGAAATAATTTATTTTTGCTGTACCATTTAACCTTTCGTTTATTGCTGCAAGGTCTCGATTCTCTTTGAGCAGTGGTAGTTGGTGAAACCTTGATTGTTCTTCCTACCACCCATAGCTGTTCTAACGCAGAAAACGCTTCAGCATTTAAGAATCTTCTACTTTCGTTGTTTCTTCGTCTTCATCCTTTCATCGTTGAACGGGTTCTTCTTGCACGGAAGTCCCAATACTTCATCATTTAGCATTTGAAACCCAAGCTTCTGCATCGCATGCCATCCAGGTTTCTGCATCTTTTTCATCGCATTCTGAAATCCTGGTATCGATAACAAAATGGTAATTTTCCCCCCCTGTGGTCGTCGAAAGGGCTTTTTCCTTCTAAATCTGGCCAGCTTTTTCCATGCATTTTTTGGTCTGTCCTAATATTCCACGCAGAGGTTTACCAAATCACACAACGAAATTCCCCAAATATCCCTGACCTTGAGTTTTCCCGTCACTTTTGGCCTCACCGCAAATGTGAGCATTGCACTGTTCGAAAACGTATTCATAACAGTCAGAAGTTGACAAAAAAAAAAAAAAATTTGGGCCCGGGTAATAAACGTTCGGGTAAAAGACGTTCTACTTTTATATAAGACTTTTTTTTAGAGTCTGAACTGAAGCTTTTGAAATATATCATTCACGATTGTGGATTTATTTATATTTTAATACATCAGAGAGTAGATCAATTTTAACAAACAACACCCGTTATTTTATTTTAGTGAATCGTCAATAATTTTATTTTTTTAAAAAAAAAATCCTAGTACTGGCGCTGTAGAGAAGTCTTAGCTATATATAAGTAAAAATATTTTTATGATACAGGCATTTTCCGTAAAAGGAGAATGTTTTGAAAATATCTCATTCTTTCTTTATTTTTGCCAAAAAAATTGCATTTAAATAATTTTATTGTAAAAATGTTCTTTTAAAAGTTTTTTATTACATTTAATTAAGTGACACTAAATATCAAAAAAAAAAATTTTTCTTTTTCCCTTTCAAAAAATTTCCCGTTCCCAATGTAGTCAGGACCTTATTAAAAGATGAAAACATAATTTAAATTCATTTCTATGAATCGGAATGTAAGTCCCCAACCCGGGAAGTGGTTACGACGCTGACTGCGATCCGTAGGGACTGGGGCGAATCCCCGGGGAAGACATGAAAGTTTGTAAAGTATAGGCCTTTGCGGCAGGGGGGGATTAAATGCCTCGGCCGCAAAATCCTCCGTGTGGTTGGTGGAAGGGGGAGAGTTTGGGGGGCCGACCCCCCCCAGGTTTCCTCCCTCAAATTTGGGGGGAAAAAGGCAAAGTACTGTCACCAGTATGGTGTTAAGCTACGGTAACGACAGGCGTCCTTTGCCCTTTTTCCCTTATGAATTTCGTGGCTCGATCCGGTCTTTGCCTATCAGGGGAAATGAAACAACAACAGAATAGAATATTAAAATAAAACAAGTATCAAATTATTAGTCAAAACCGATTGATTCCATGTTAGAAAATCCTTCTTATTTTTCGTAAAAAGAAAGAAAAATAAAATAATGAATGTTTTGCTATTGTCTTGTTCCAAAACCCTTTTTTTTAAAAAAAAAATTTTAAAAAAAACAAATATCCCCCACAAAACCCCGTCTAAAATCAAAAAAAGGGCACCGAAAAAACAGAATCTTCCTTTTTTAGAAACAAAAAGTACCGACCCCCAAAGTAATTTCTTACTGTATTCAATCCATTTTTTGGGGAATGTAAAACATACACATACAATAACGAGTGGGGTATTACGAACAAAACATTTCGAAACGGGGGAAAAAATACCCCCTTTTTTTTTTTCTGTTTTTCCTTTTGGGATTTTGATCACGTAGTTTTACGGGAGATGACCATGAATTATTTATAGTGGTGTTTCAGTTCGGTTCGGGTATCTTCTGCGTGTCCCAGTCTTTTTCTTTTTCGGTTCAAAGAGATTCCTTCGTTTTAATGTTCCGCGTAAAAACCCCTGTTTTTGTAAAAGCTATGATTTATCAATTTCTACAGATTATATGACACATTTAAAGTACAGTATTGAAAAATCTGATGAGGCAGTGAGATTGTAAAGGAAAAAAATTTGTACAAAATTTGTGTTGGAAAAAATGACTGACGTATGTTTTCATGTAAATTGTATTGTAATTTACTCAAGTTATCGGTTCAAACATCTGTAATATTTTTTTTTATATTCTGATTTAGTGTGTTATACTAGAAGAGTTTACAGTTTAAAAGATATTCTTCCTTGTGACTTTACATTCGAGAAATGAGAATATAATAACATTAATACGAGGGTTGGGGCAAAAGTCATGGCAACTATTTTTTTTCTTGAAATACCAGTCCGGTTGGAAAATGTGACATATACAGACGAGGACAAGGTGTTAACTTCATGTGTGGACAATGAATAGCACTGAAATATCGTAACACACTAATTAATTACGGTAGTATATATATACAGGGCAATATGGCCTTCTTGATGCAAAAGAATGACAACACAGTACACATAAAGTTGACATGACAAACCTAGGCTTAAAGACCTTCAATGTAGTCCCCTGGTACTGTCACCACACACTGCCAACGATGTGGGACGCTCTGAATACCATCAGCCTCAGCATTTGCTCCAATATGTGTGAATCGTCCCGAACGTTGCTCATCGCAGGTTGACACAGGTTGCACATCACAGATTTTTTTTCAAACTTCCGTTTTGTTTTTATTTATTCACATATTTATTCATTATTAAGAATAGCTGATCTGTATAAAATCTATCTATTCCTTTACTTTAACTTTAAAAAAGTTCCAAAATTATCGGCTTATATACGGAAACATAAGACATAACTACAAATTACACAAAAAAGTTCTATAGTCGTCTCTGTAGCTACGCATCTCACACTAGATTTTATTTTGCCCATTCTCGTTGAAAGATTACTTTCTCTCTCTTTCTCTCTCTAATATTCTGTTTAAATGCTTTTAAATTTGTTCACTAAAAATCCACATTTATTCTGAGTATTTATAATTAAATTTAATTTGTTACTCATAAGTTTATTAGGATTGACATATGCTCCAAGCATCTTCATAGAAATGAAGCTATAAATTACAGTTCAAAGGTTCTTTTGATGTTCTTGGTTGATGTTTTATAATTATATTTTCACACAGCAAAATAAACGTTTTTGTATTAGATTCTTTGATGCAATCAGCGTATTTAATGATTTCAAATATGCATTATTACTGTTATTTGTCAGTATTTGTGACTTTAGAAGGGTTTATCAATTTTATCAAAGGATTATAAATATGACATCGTATTGCATCACGTATTTTAATTCATTAGTTATTTTTTGCTATTAAAATTTATTTTAACGTATTGGCCATAAATCAGTTATTTAAGAATAGTTTTTCTTTCCAAATTTTGTCAGAAGATTTTTGTAGTTTATTTTTATTTTTTGATTTATATCCAGAGACACATAAATAGCTATAGCTAAGACAGAGAAATATAAATAGCTATTTTATGACACTTACACTCATATTCGACTAATGCGGTTATATATATATATATATATATATATATATATATATATATATATATTTAATGTATTTCTTGAGTTTCTTTTCAATTCCTACTAATAGCTCACACTCTCTATATATTTATTTATTTATCTTGGTGGAATTTTCAATCGTTAATAAAATACATTTTAAAGCGCTCAATTGAGCTGAAATTTTATATACATGATTATTTTGGATGACAATACAATAATTTAATTAATAAATTAATTGATTAAAACTAATTATTTAAAGAATTACAAATACACACAGCCCCGTTGTCATCATTTTTGGCGAATTAGCGACCCTTTTGGCGACTTGTGTCAAAACATGAAAAGGTTTTTTTCTCACGTTTTAAAGAATTCAGTTGAACAGAAATTTTATATACACGATTGTTTTGGATGACAATACCATACTTTAATGATAATGAATAAAAATTAATTACCACTTAATGTTGTGATTCTGTCCTATGTATATACATATTTATATTAATTGTAACTATTTAATAAAAAGTAGCTAAAATAAAATTTTTCTTTGTTGATCTAAGTAGGAATTGACTTAAAAATTTTTTTTTATATTACTTGTTTAAATTTTTCTTATAAAAGTATATATTTTGTAATGAACATAGCCTCTTATACTGTTGAGTCTTATATTGTTATCTTTATACGACTGTTTAGGACTTTGAACAAGAACAACATCACAAGTCTTGGCAAAGATCTCTTTGAAGGAATGAAGAAACTCAGAGTGTTGTAAGTATTTATTTTTCTGTATTATTATTTAAAAATGTGCTTGAAAGTCCTTCCTTATAGTTATTGAATATATTTATAATTAATTAACCCGAACTAACCTGCTTAAATATTCAAATTAGGTTCTACAAATAATGCTCAAATTTTAAGGCGTGTACTATTAGGATTGACTTGTTCTCATCCCGAATGAATGGGATAAATTCATGTTACGTCATAATCACATATGATAAAAGCAATCACCTTTTCAAACCATCAAGTAATGTGCCTCACTAATGCTAACGTTTGCGCGCGTTTTATATAAACTTTATTTTGTTAAGTATACAAAATAAACTCAGTGGCGCATTAGCCCATATAGGAGCAAGACTTACTGTGCACATATTAGTTTACGTGGCCTTTGCGCTGAGGTCGATGAGCAAATGCTTCGCTCAGTTGGTCAGTCTGAAGCAAAACCCCCAGTGTTTAGTTCCTAAGTACAAGCTTGGTGCTCATTTATCGACCCACTGAAGGGTTGAAAGGCTTAGATCGATCCGGCCCAGCCCGGAGTTTAAACATCGGACTTGTAACGTGGAAGCGCGATGCGCTATCACTCAGCCACTGGGCTTAGATTTTTGTAAAGTATATATTTGTTGATAATGATGTGCATAGTAAACAAAACAGACTTGTTTTTAAAGTATCCCGTATAATAAAGTAATTTTTTTTTTATTTTGAAAATCGTCTTGAAGAGTTTAAATACTTGGACATCTTTACTCAAATATTGAGTTTGAAATTATACCTGGGTTTTATACATGAAAGTCTTATCCAACGGAAAACACGTGATTGTATTTATCTCGTGACCTTCAGGAAGTTAGCCAATCGGAATTGAGTATGTTTTGCTGTGTTAACACATAACGTGTTAACACATAAAATGTTTATTATGATTCAAGTTTTAATATGAACCTTTTAAAGTATTATATAAGGTGTTCTTCAGCGCTCTTTAGTGTTACATTAACTGCTTGGTGATTGTGACAATTAACGCATAATAATATTCAGCATACTTGTTCCTGGTTATTGAATCGGAAAGTTGATGTATTTTAACATTTTTTCCAGGTCGGATTATTAACTAATTAACGCTAAGCGTTCTGTTTTTTATTATTATTATTTTCTTTCCGTGCATTGAGTAGTAAACTTGGTTTTTTTAGTGGAAATGATATAAAACTTAGAAAATTCTTTTTTTTTTGTAACATTTTAAATTTACTGTAAGAATGTTTTGTTTGAATTCAAATTTTAAATGATTTAGGTGTGTTAACAAATTAATAGTAGATAATACATATTTCTTCGATTTAAAGACAAGTATGTACTTAATTATTGTCTATTTGATATGACTATTTATCATATATTGTCATGATAAAACGCAATAAAGGTGCCAGATAGATAAGAAACTTAAGTTTATTAAACGGAACACAGTAGCACGAGCGTGCTTTACAACAAAACATCCCATACTCAGGGAAAAGAGGCAAGTCAAGTGGGTTCCAGAAACACTTTCTGGAATAACCAAAGAATCTATCAGAACATGGAAACAAACAAAGAATAAATTAACATAAAATTTTTGAGTGCAACCCCATCTTTATAATTTACTAGAATCTACTGGAATCTTCTTTTCGACTCCAGTTGAAGAGACTGTCTCGAAGCCACATAGGCAGTGGCGCACAGGAATTTTTCAAGGGTCGAAAGTCCATCATTCTCCAATACGCCGCCCAACATATTCTTTTGACTTTGTCGATTTTCTTAAACAAAAAACAGTAAAAAATTAATTATTGAATTAAAAAAATTATCATTAATTAGTAAAATTAATTATTAATAACAAATACTTAGTTAAATTTTACGTTTTTATAATTGATCGAAAAAAATCAAGGGCTTTGGTGGTGGTGTCCAGACCTGCCTCCCCCCTTCTCTGCCTTGTGTGCGCCACTGCACAGAGGTCTGTTTACTTCGCGGCATAATTGCTGTAATACTTATCCACTTACTTGCTATCGGGACCCCAATTGTCAGAGTTATGGGTTTAGACAAAGCTTTGTCAATTTTAGTAAAATCATACCACTAAATAACATAAACGTGTTTTTATTGTAGAAAAGAAAATGGAAAAAATTAAATATATGATATAAACATCCTAAGACCGTTTGTATAGATATTTGTTGTACAGTTTATGTGACAAGGGTTAATCAACTCTAGTACGTCACGTCATGACCTAGCTAAAATTACGTGGTCTGTCGCTAAAAGCCCTTGTGTAGCTGAACAGTGAAACGTTAATATTCACTCACTCACTTATCCACTTACTTTTGCAATTATAGATCTACTTTAATCCTATTTATTTAGAGTTATGATTCAAAAATTAACCTTTTTTTTTTTCTTAATTTAAGTGAAATCTATAAATTTCAAAATAACATAAACTGTGGATTTAATTGTATGAAAAGAGAGTGAAAAAATATAAGACTGTTTGTATCAAGATATTTTTTTGTACAGTTTTTATGTGACATATTCTAATTTTACATTCTTAATTAACTGCAATCATTCATCATCCTTTCTCAAAATTTCTTTCATAATTATTCAGATGACAATTAGAACTGAAATTTAGTGCAGTACAATGTTATAGTTATTTATGAAGATAACATCAGTTGTGGCATTGTTTTTTTTCCTTTCATGAAAAAGATAGGAAATTGCATGTGTATCTTCTTAGTTTCGTAAAATAAAATTTATTTTCAATTTCAGTTAGTTCTCAGTTTCTCTAGTTAATTCATTAAACACTAGTTTTTATATACAACGTATTATTTGTTTAACTATGTAGTAAATCTTTATGGATATATTTGCTAACTATTACTGCTAATAAAACTTGCTAATTATAACTACTAATAAAACACTAATATAAGATTAAGTAAAATACTTGCTTTTAAGTGACAAAAATGAAATATTTAAGGACGTTATTTAAATTATAATCCTTAAGAAAAGTCTGATAATAAAATATATTTATAACAATACAAGATTTATTTAATGCAACAAATGAATTACTTTAAAAATTTCAAGAATTCGAAACATTAATTGAATAATTAACTGTGAAACGCGAAAAAAATTGTAAATTTTCACCAATTTTTTCATTCTTTCTACATAACGTATCGTCCCGACGATTCAACGAAAAATAAAAATAAGACAAAGGAATAAATTATTTTTAAATGAAACGCAATGATAATAAACAGAAATTGAATTAAAAAAAGCAAACTTGAACAAATTAATATGAATTCATTAAAGAAATACGCATAATAACCAGACGTTAAATTAATTTTTAATTGGAAAAGTAGAATCTGTCATCATTTTTAAAAATAGACTTAATTCTACACGATATAACATCCATTACCAATCGGAGAAAAGACTAAAAAATTAACAAATCCTATTTTCAAAAGCAATTCCCACGAGTTTAAAGAAACGGAACGATTTTATCGGTTTACGAAAACACAACGTTTCTGAAATAAAATATTCAAATCACTTCCCCTGCTTGTTGTAGGAGAAATAAAAAAAGCAGGAAGCTCTCAACTCGGGAATCCATGTATTTGTCTAATGTTTGCGAGTCTTGTAATCAAACAAAATGTATTCTCCGGAAAACAATGCAGAGAGAGAAAATCCGATGTCGGAATATTTTGCCTAATGGAATTTTCTGAAAATGGCAAAGTGTACAAATCTGATCAGGGATTTTGTTGAAAGAGCTGAGAAAATAAGAGTTTTTTTGTTTGTTTCTCAATGAACATTAAAAGCCAGATTGAAAATCTAGTTTAGATTAAATTTAAAAATATTGAAGGCATGATAGAAACTTTTTTTCCCAATGATATTTAGTTGTTATATTGTCTCACAAAAAACTTATTTTTCTTATTTTTAAAATTAAAAAAAAGCTTTCTTTACTTAAGTTTAACTAATGTTACACTAGAAGTCTTCGTGGCCGAATAAGATGAACTTTACTATCAAATGAGGACTTATATGCTAAAATTAATAACTAATTTATACCCAGCTACGACCAGTAGGAACTTGATAGCCTGGTTATAGTTGTATTTATTTCAAATTGTTATTTTTGAGGGAATTAGTCTGGAATTGTCTATTTCTTTCTACTATGCTAAAATTAATAAAAAGATTGCAAAATATAAAATTATAAAGACAGATATTCAAAAATTTACTTTTTCTACGAACCATAAATAAGTAACTTAGAATCAGTTTTAGTGATTTTTTTTGTAACCTAAAGCTTTTGTTTGCATCGTTAAATTTAAACACCAAAGCAATATCCAATCAATATCGATTCTCTTGACGCGGGGATCAATTACATAATTGCATACTTATTAAGCCGTACGCGTCATTCAACGTGAAGAAAATTTAACTGCACACAAATAATTTCTATTTTCTTGAATTTTTTAATTATTTAAAAGCTGTTCTAATGAGTCATATCACCAAAAATATGGATCCCAGGTACCCTGTGGCTCAGGCAGTAGCATCATGACCCGTGGTTCAAGATCTGTCAAAA
>BMAV01004973.1:0-37485 GCA_019973955.1 Trichonephila inaurata madagascariensis
CTTTTTTAAAAAAAACGGCATCCGAAAGCCAAGCCGATTTAAAGGGAAAAAAGTCGGAAAAAACGGCCCCAAAACGCGCTGAAGCCGGGTTTTTTCGATTCTCTGGGATCAGCTACATATCTTTTTCGTCGGGATACCCCCCACGGGGGTCTGGCCGGACCGAAAAACCCCCCCGGGGACGATAACCGTTTTCCAAAAAATTTATTTTTGCCTTTTTGCAACGTAATTATAAAATTTCTTTCGGAGGGCAAAAACAAATTAAAAATATGAAATGCGACTGTGAGCAGCTTCAATGGACCTAGACTTCCACGCTTGTGTAAAAACACACACACATACGCTCTTGTTACTAAATATAATACAAGGGGTGAAATGATACCTATTGCGCGAATTAATGCTATAAATGCAGCGTTTCTCAAACTGTGGGGTGCTCCCCCAAGGGAGGGAGGTAATGACTCCTAGAGGGGGGCGCATGCATATTGAAAAGTTGAAAACAAAGAATTACTTTTAAAAAAAATATTAATTTACTGAAAGTAAACAGACAAAATACTTTCTGACGTAATAAAAAACTAAAATACACAATTACATCGATATAATAAGCTTATAAATGCATCAGTACTACACAATGTATTTTATAATTAATTTAACAATACTAAGTTATGAACAAGTTTAATAATGGGCTTGTCATACATAAAATTATATAAAAAATTAACACTTTTCTTGATAATTTGTACGGTTTATAATTAATCCCTTAAAAAAAACTGGTTTAAAAGTTACGCGGTTCGCTCCCCATTGCCACCGTTTTCCACGTAGGCGCTCGAATGGGATGTATTAGGGAAAGGGGAAGAAAAGGAATAAATAAGCAAATCCTCTGAAATAAGTAAATTCTTCGCAAACACTGTCACGGTCCTTTTATTGCATTCCAAGGCCTTCGGAATAATTTTATGGATAGCAGTGCACAGAAAAGATCGTACTTTGGAAAGACGTATTTATACGTTCCGGGAAGTTAACGCTTTGGCTGAGTGATACGTTTATAAACGCCAGTGGCACTTAAGAGGTTTGAATCGCATTGTATCTTTAACGTCAAAGTATAATATTATTAAATTCAATACATTGTTATTGAATGGTGGGAAGGGGGTGGCGATGAAAATTATGATTAAATATTGGGTCGCAAATATTGAAAGTTTGAGAAGCACTGGGCTAAGTAGACAAGATCACATGAAATTATTCTTCAACTAGGAATTGGGGTATACATATAAGCGGGCAGATCTATGTGCAGTGAAAATCGTTTGTCACGAAACTGAGAGAACTGAAATATTTTTTCGTGTTAAAGGATATAGCGAAAAAAAAAAGAAAGAAAAAATATACTAAAAAAAAATTAAAACCATAAGTAAAAAAATCACTTCTTTCCTCTATTTTGTTTTTCTAAATTGTAAGGCATTTAGAAAAACTAAGTAAACATTAAGTAAACATTCCTATATCTTAGGTAATATTAACCATATTAGATATTTTCGTAAAGCAGCTTTCACTGAAATCAATTTTGAGACGCCTTTGTTGAGTATCAATCCACAGTGCATTGCCAGTGTCCCTGATAAGCAAAAAACCCTATATATTGCGATATAGACAGCTCTGCCATGATCTTTGCTATTAAATGAAAAATGTACGTAAAAAATAGACATTAATGGACAAAGTGTGGGAAACAACACACTGTTCACTAACATTCTGTTTTTCTTAAACTATGCTATGCTATCGGGAAATCGAGACAGCTTGATTTTTCAATAGCTATTTAAAATTCAGCATATTTATTCGACTTATAAGTTTTAATTTGAGAAATTGTGCAAAATTTTGCTTGATTGATAGAACTGTATGCGGCCGCCAGTGGCATAACGGAGAACTATTTACCTGCAAAGCCAGGATTTGGGCCCCAAGTTGGATTTTACAAAGGGCAGGTACTTGGAGACAGTCAGGCTTTGGGTTCCCTGGAATCCTGGGCCCCTCCTGCAATGCGGGGGTGTACGTTACGCCACTGGTGGCTTCTTTTCGCAACCTTCTTGCGGTGCATGAGCTGCACATTTGCTAGGATCGGCCCTCGATATCGGTGAAGTCGTAAGAACGTTGCAAGAGAGCTGACAAGTGCAGAAGGTCTGGCTTCTACGAATTGAGTTGCCAACGGAGATCGTAGAGATAGTGTAGGGGCAAAAAACGCAGAGCAACAGCAAGGGATAGCAAACACAATGCATCTTGCATTTGTCCTGTTTGTGGTGCTAACTATTATGATGAAAATCAAGGACAGGAATGGATTCAATTTTGGGACTCTTGTTCCTCCTGGTTCCATGAGGAATGTGTTGAGATCAAGGCCGATCCTAGGGTATCGGCCGCCCTCGTGCAAACACTTAATGTGCCGCCCCCAGAGAACTTTTCATATTCTGACTAATACTTAACGTTGACGTTAAAAACTCATCTACTTATATAAGAATAAAGAATAAAACACATTAATAATAACTCAAATAAAATTTGAAGTGCAGAACTTCATTTTTTTGACAGGTAATAAGTTATAATAGCGACAAAATGCTTCAACAAAATAATAAACTCAAACAAAAATTATAACCTTTAAAATAAAAATAAACATTTTATAATTATAAATGCAAAACAACAGAATTTACTAAAAAATACAACCTAAAAAAAAAAATCTCTAAGGCACAAATTCTGGTAAATTTTTTATAAGAGTAAGTAATAAATTTCCCCCGTAAAACCGGTGTATAACGCCCCCAAACTAAAAAAATAAGATCGAAATTTACGTTTGCGCGTTATACACCGGGTATAAAATGAACTTTAAAAATAAAAAAGATAACATAGAAAAGATGCTTTACATACTATATGAAATACTGTTTTGTGAAAATAACTTTCCCTTATGAATTTTTGCGACATACCACCTTGGACATGTCGTGCCTTTCCCCCTAAGCTAGAGGTGTGGGATTATCAAAATGTGAGACATAATAATTTTAATACAACTTTTTTTAAAGAATAACTTATATTCAAATTTAATTTGAAATTTTAATTAAATGAAGTCAAACCCCAAAATTTAAAACACGTATTCAAGTCAGATCACCAATAGATCCTTTATCTCAATTTTCATTAATAATCCTAGCATCTAATTACTTATATCTAATATTACCTTTTTCAGTTCTCCTTCCTTTACCAAAATGGTATCTATAAACATAAAAGATGATTCCAACTTCTTTATCTTAGCTTATTCTTTCCCAAAACTATCGGACTGCTAATTCTTGATCTTTAAAAATTTAAGTTTTCACGCTATCGATCAGAATGCTTCCCACAATATATCTCTGAGCCTCCCCCTTTATATCTAACTTGCTCCCTCCCCCTTATCATCAAAGCTTTATTTTTATAGTATATCTCATTTACATATTATGATCGTTTATCTTCTTGGTAGGGTTGGAAAAGTTTTCCATTAATCGGGCCCCCCAAGAACATAGGAGTTATAACAGAAAGACGCGAGAGACGTCACAACTTAAAGGGTTGTAATTCTGAAAGTCCCCTATTTTTAGTAAAGCTTGGAATAATTTTTGAAAAAAAGGACTTCAAAACAAAGATCATTGCGCACATGCATTTCAGGATTCTTCTTAAGAAAGGGTGTGCGTGTTATACGGCGAATATGTGTAGGGACACGTTATACGCCAGATTTTACTGTAACTCTAAAATAACTTTTCTGGCTTTCTGAGAAGTAAATTTGTTAATAGTTTCGGTTAAATAAGTTTTTTCTGAGATTTCGGATTCAATTGAGACTATGGCCAAATCTGAAAGCCTTTCTTGTGTCATATTATTCCTCAAGTAATTTTTAATGATTTTTAATTTACTGAAACTTCTTTCATCGGAAGCTAGAGAAACAGGTTTGGTTAAAAAAATTCTTAATGCTAGAGAAATTGGGAAAACAGGGAATAAGATCATTTTTCACTATAATTTCTAATATCTCAGTTGGCTGTTTTTTACCAGGAAAAATATCTTTGAATGAAGTTATTTTATTGAAAAGCTATATACCGTCTATATCTTATTTTGGAATTTCTTTTTTATTTTCTCTTATTGTTCCAGCAATAGGTTTTTTCTTTTCTTTTCAAAAATTCATCTGAAAGTGGATGTATGCCAGTTGTCTCCTTTAAAGTCACGTTCTTCCCAAATGTTTATGTGTCTATACATATAAAACATGTATTTCTAACTGTGAATCCCTCTTCTTAATCTGGACCGATTTCAGTGGAGGAATCCTACTTGCTGTTATACTCTTCATCATTTGATTCTTCCTCATCATAATCACGAACAGAATTTCTTCATCCGAAAATACTGTTGTACTATATCTATTAAATACTGTATCTATTAAATTACTTAAATATCACATTTCTTCATCATAACTACAATAATACGCCATAGTATAAGGAAGATTTAAAACGTGCTCATGCATTCAGAACTGTAACGGCGATTCACGCGCAAGGTATGACATACCGAAGAGGCGGTATCCAAAAAATATATATTTAGAATTCGCCTACAAGCTAAGGCCCCTCAAAGGATATGACCTCAAAGTCAGCTACACGAGAAACTATCAATTTTCCAAAAAAGGCTTAGAAGGAGCGTTGAAAAAAGGTAGACGGTGGGTATGACATAACCCTGCGCGGGAAGTGCCGGGTTAAAATTGAGAAGATCTCTGACCTGATGCATTCTATATCGGTATAGTTAAAAATATTTTTAAAAGTATCTCTACATTAGGGAAAGTCGAGACCATTTCTTTTGCAACTTCGATGCTTGCACAAAGCCTCGGGTCTTCCCGAGGGACGATTTCCGATTCCGAGTCATATAATTTATTTCTCTGTAGCAGTGTGGAAGGAATTTCTGTGAATGCTTGAAAATAAAGTTATAAATTTTGATTAAAAAATAACTAAATTCTTTTTTAATCGAATCTAAAACCCAAACTCTTCAAAGTTTTCTATTTTTATAGCAAACTGTAAATTTTTTCCCAATGAAATATTTAAAAATTAAAATAATAATCTTAAGTTTTTTTAATTTTTTTTCAAAATCTCAAAAATTACATTTTAATCTTTTTTCAAATTTTTTGAAAGGGGAAAATTTCTGATTTAATACAAACATACTTTTTTTTTAATTGTTTGTTTTTTTTAAACAAAATTGGTTTCACTTCTAGAAACAAAACGAAACTTGACCTCAGATTCCTTATTAAAAAATTATTAAAATATCCCCAAAAAGGAAAAACTTTAAAAAATTCAAAGGGTTTTTTTTAAAAACTAAAGACACAACCCACAATCTCTGAATTTGTATTTTCCCTTTTTAAAAGGTTTCTAAATATAAGTTAATAAAACATTAATATTATTATTATACTTATTTTTTTTGTTTTCAAAAAATCTTAATATTTTGAGACTAAACAGAACAATAAAACATTTCTAGAATAATTCGAGATTTCTGATAACTAAAAACGACAAAACAATATCACAAGAAATCAAAAAATTTTTAACTAAATTTGTATCTTAATTACATTAAAATACTAAAGATTATACAACCTTACTACTTTTTAAAAATTTTTTCACATTTCTGTTTTTTTTTGGAGGAGAAGAAAAAAAAATTTCTTTTTTCTCTCTTGTCTACTTTAAAAATTTTTTTTTATTATTTTTTTTGTTTCTGTTCTTTTTGCTATACTTTAATTAAATAGTTTTATACCTAAAAACAAAAAAAAATATTCCCCTATTTTTTTCAACTTTTGTTTTGTTCGAAAAAAAACCTTTTCCATTAAATGCTTTTATAAAAATTTCTGCAATATTTTCTAACATTCTTAGTTTTTTTTTAAAAGTTTTTAAAATTTATAGATTTTTTAAGATAAATTTTTTGATTAACTTTTTTAGAAGCATACAGAATGCTAAAACAATTTTTTTAAAGAAAGTTACGTTTTTTATGTATTTTATAATTAATTATACATTTTAAATTATTAGTTTTATTAAATATTTTTTTAAATTCTCTGTGCAAAACTTTTGATTAGAAGGTTTGTGCAAATCACTCTTAAAATAGCAACAATTAGAAAAAAAAAAAAAGAATTTGTGCTTTTCAAATTCAATTTTAAATAAAGGTTCTTTTTTGAGTCTTAAGTATATTAAAAAAATTATATATATTTTTTATTTCAATTTACCTCAATAAAAAAAACAAAAATTTTATTTATCTTTACCAAAATAAATAAACTTTTTCATACTTTTTTTTCTTTTTAAAATTCTTTTTACTGTTTTTTAAAAAAAATTTTAAAATTTAAAAATTTAGAAATTATAGATTGTTTCATTTTTTTCTAAACAAATTTTGTTTTACGTTATTACAACCCAAAAGAAAATACAAATAAATATAACTATCTTTATTTTCCCAAATTTTCCCCATTGTTAGGATCCTTTAAAAAGTATGGGAAATAAATAAATGAATTATAAGGGGCTCATTGGGAAGTCAAATTGACCCAAAAAATTTTCCCCAGTTTTTTTTTTGAAAAAGGGGTTTTTTTTTTTTGGGGGGTTCCTTCCCCCTTCTTTTCATTCGTCCTAAGCATGTCATAAATCTTGTCATGCTTTTCATTACTTTTTCCCCCCATGTGTCGGGGGGGGGTCTTTCCCAAGCCCCTCCCCCTTCCCCAGGGGGGCCGGGGTTTTTAACTAAATTTAATACTCGCTAAAAAATAAATTAAATTTTTAGACTTGGGGGGGGGACAGAAGATTTTTCCCGGCGCATGGGCCGATCTTTCTCAGAACGGGGAAAACAGATCCCCTTTCTGACTGAATCACATTAGGTCTTTTTTGGGTTTTTACAGGGAAAAAAAAAGGCCGGAAAAATAAAAAAACTAATATTCCCCTTTTTACTTTTGGGCCACTTCTGAAAAAAAATTTTTACCTTGCAAACCTTCCCTTTTAACTTCTTAGGGGCGACGTTTATTTTCAGGGTTAAAAAAATCAACAGACAAAAGGGGGATTTTTTACAAGTAAAAAACATTCTGAATTTTTTTTCCCCTCCCAAGTGTTATCTTAATTTCACTTCAAACGATCTTTGTGTGGAACCGCTTTGAATGAGAAGTTTTTCCCCTTTCTGACCCATACCACTCCCCCTTTTTTTCTGAAGGTAACTTTCCCAACTTGTAAAAAATTTTTTTTAGTAGGATCTGAGATTCCCGAATTCACACGGGGAAAATTTTATATCGTTTTTAAGCCAATGGCATACTATTTTTTTAAAAATAAAAAAGGAAAAACCTTTCTTTTTAATTTTTAAAATAAAAGGGGGGGGTTAAGGCCCAAAGCCCACACCCCTGAAGAGAGGGAATATTCCTAAAAATTTTAAATCCCAATTTTTGAACTATCTTATGCTATCGGGAAATCGGGACTTATTTTGATTTTTCAATAACTATTTAAAATTTAGCATATTTATTCAACTTATTATAAATTTTATTTTGAGAAATTCACAAAAAATTTTGCTTGATCGAAAGAATTTTAGGCGGCTTGCGGCCGCCCTTCCTTGGCCGCCCGCGTGCGGTGCACGCTCTGCACACCTGCTAGGATCGGCCCTGGTTGAGATAGAGGGTGGCTCCTTCTATGGTAATGAGTGTAGCGTATGATACAAATGTAAGGCCTCATTAAGTGTTGTTTTTCTTTGAGTTTATAACAATTTGCGTTAATTTAATAGTTTATCTGATTTCCACCATTCAATCATTTTTTGATTTATAGATATAAACTTGGATATTTTTTTCTGATACAATTTGTTGAATAACAAAGATTTTAATTTTATTTCTCATCATCTGCCAAACATGTAATTTGTGTCAAAATCTATTTCTGTTCGGAAAAAGTTAAATGTAGAGATGAGGTTTCTCTTATCTTTTTTTTATAATACAACTTGCCCATATTTCCGGTACAATTGTGCCTACATTACCGAAAGTATGAGTCAAATATGGGCAGTTACAGAGTTTGTTGCGAAACTTCTTTGTGCACGTGGCAACAAGAAGTAGAGTTTTGCTCAGAAACCATTAAAAAAACCATACTCTAAAGTTTGATATATCTTAATTTAAAAAAAAAATGGAAAATGTTACTGTAGTATACAGTAGCGCACACAGGAATTTTTCAAGGGGGTGGGGGGTACGGGATCGAAAGTTCACCATTCTTGTATTAAGCTCCTTTTGATTTTGTCAATTTTTGGGAACAAAACACAATAAAAACTAATTATTGAATAGATAATTAGCATTAATTAATAAAATTAATCATTAATAACAAATATTTAATTAAATTTTATGTTCTATATACTTAGAATTATAGTCAATCGGAAAAAAATCAAGGGTTTTGATGGGGGTCCGGACCCCCAGGACTCCTCCCTTGTGTGCGCCACTGGTAGTATATAATCAATTAAGTGATTTGATGCCTATATTTGACAACTTTACCCTATATACACTAGCTTAGCTAGTCCTAAGTGGGCCATGTATCAAAATTCCTTGAGGGTCCCCTTTTTGGGAATGGGAGCTTTGTTAGTAGGAATATTGATAACATTTTACGATTATGAACTTACACATATTGGGGCCCCTATAGCTTTATACGGCTGATACGGCGATAACTACGCCCCTGACTATATATATATATATATATATATATATATATATATATAAATTGTGTCACGCGTCTTTTCTTTAATATGACCTCTGGGTTCTTTGGGGGTCAAGATTAATGGCAACTATTTCCAACCAAAACCCAAGAAGCGAAACGTGAAGCTGAAATGCAAATGAGATAGCTTTTAAATAACCGAAGTTTCAGTAAGTCGTATAGCAATTTGGGAAATGTTATATGCGAGAGTGATACAAGCGTGAATTGACAGCCCGTTGAAGTTACCTTGAAGATTAAGCCATTAGGTTAAGGTGCATACCATTGCACGCGCGCCCAGACGTCTCTTCATAGTATTGAAGCTACGATCAAATTAAGGTAGGATTGACTATTTGATATTAGGACGTAATATTATTAGAAGTGAGATTAGGTGGTTTAGATATAGATAGTGGTCCAAGTTACGCGGTTCGGTATTACTATTATTGTGTGTTTGTTCGTCGTAGAGATTTTCTCTTAAATATAATTATCTAATCTGTTAGAAGCGTAAGTAATCTTCTTAATAAAGTCATATTAAGAATGCAAAAATGTCTGTTCCTTTTGTAAACCCTACACCTCTAGCTCACGCGGATAATCAAAGAAACGGTCACCTTAGGGAGGCGGTTTCACACTGTTAGTGTTTTTTTTATTTCACACCATTGCCTAAAGCAACACAATGTGAGGAAAAGAAAAAGCAAAAGCAAAAAAGTGAGCTCAAGCATTGTTTCAAGCACACCCATCAAAGAAATGTTAGAACAAAGGGAAAAGCAGAAGGAAGAACAGGAAACAAAAAAAACAGAGAAGAGAAGCCCGTGAATCCAAAAAGGGACTAAGGGGGGCGGTTTCACGAAATGACTAGCCGTTATCCACCCGCTTCACTGGGTATTTCACGATGTTGCACAAACATATACTGTTTACATATATATATAAATTATTGATATCTAGCATTAAGGATTCGATTGTACTGAAAAATATATTTTTAACTGTAACTCTCGCCTCTTGATAAAAAGGACAGAACTTATAATTTATAATAAAATATAAAATAGAAGTAGAAAGATTTTTTGAGCTCACTTAACCCAATAATCAAGTGGATTTCCGCAAAAGCAACATTCAGTGGATCTCTACTCCGTAAAATAAACATGCTAAATTTAAAATCTAAATCTAATAGAGCAAAAACGGAATTTTTATCATCAAAACGCCCTGTAACCCCATTGAGAGAATTTTTAGCGGGTTTCAATTCAACAAAAGAAACATGCCAACCAAATTTTATTATAATCCTAGTAGTTCGAAAACAGGGATTTTGTACATCAATACACCCCAGTAACTCCCCTGCTTCACCCAGGAGTTGATTTCTGTAAAATCTATTCTTAGTGGAACTCTATTCAACTAAAGAAACGTTGCGACATAGCCATCTGTCGATAGCTATGTCTTGGGGTTTCCACGTAAGTTAGAGGTGTGGGATTATCTCGGAAGGATGAGACATTCTATATTCTTAATATGACTTTTATTAAGAATTTAACTTAAATTACTTAGATATTGAACAAACTTATATTAAGTGAGAATAAACCAAAGTACTCAGATCGCGCAATTAGATCACTTATCAATATAACTAATTAGATCCGCCTAATCTCGATTCAATAATATACTAGCGTTCTGAATACAATCTTCCTACCTTGGAGGAATACTCAACAGTCCAATTACTTTCAGGTAGACTGATGGGCTCGTGTGCAATAGTAGGCACCTTCTATAGATTAGCGGGGTGGGCGTCTTGATTCTTAACCTTCGATCCACACTTTTTCATCTCCGAACTAAGCTTTCTCTAAATTGCCATCCTTGCTCACCAAACCCTCTATCCTTTTAAAGGTTATCTTATTTGCATTTTTGCTTCGTTTTTACTTCTTGGATTTGGGTTGGAAAAGTTTTGCCATTAATCGTGGCCGTCAAAGAACGTAGGAGTTATGTTAGAAGAAGAACGCGAGAGATGTCACAACGTGCTTAACAAATTTGAAGTAAGTGGGTTAAACAATTCAAAAACAAGTATTTTTCTAGAACTTTCATTGACCTCTCACAATCCCCCTTTCTTGGGGATCGGTTTTCACAAAACTCTTTGTTAGAGAAACACTCCATGAAAGAAACACACCTTCTAATTTTCAAGCAGGTGGGTTTAATAGTTTAAAAACGGAAATTTTTATCTTTTACATCCTTAATACCCCTTAGGGCCCCATAGGGGTCAATTTTCCCGAAACCTATTTTGTAGCGGATCTCTACTCCATGAAAAGAATCTGCTTATAAAATTTCAAGACTGTACGCATAATAGTTTAAAAATGGAAATAATTATCTATAACGACCCTTGGGGTCCATTGGACCGAATTGAGAATTTGAACCATTCTCGAATACATTTGAACAGACACAAAAATTTCAGCAAAATCGGTCCAGCCGCTTAGGAGGAGTTTAGTCACACACACATGCACAGAAGATTTATATATATATATAAAGATATAGAGAGAGTGAGCTAATAGTAGGAATTGAAAAAAGCAAGTAATATAAAAAATTTTTCTTTTTTAGTCAATTGCTACTTATGTCAAGAAAGAAAAATTATATTGTAGTTGCTTTTTTCCATGATTCCAGTTAATATAAATATGTATATTCATATGACAAAACCACAATATTAAGTGGCAATTAATTTTTGATAATTATCATTAAGGTATATTGTCATCCAAAACAATCGTGCATATAAAATTTCAGTTTAACTGAATGCTTTAAGACGTGAGGAAAAAAAAAATCTTTTAAAGTTTTGACCCAAGTCGCTAAAAGTGAAACCAATATTTGTTTCAGTCAATTAATTTTAATTAATTTTGATTAAATTATTGTATTGTCACCCAAAACAATTGTGCATAGAAAATTTCAGTTCAAATGAGAATTTTAAAATGTGAGGAAAAAACTTTTAAAATTTTGATTTAATTTGCCAAAATGGTCGCTTAGTTACCAAAAATGATGCTAATGTGGGCGCATTTGAATTCTTTTAATAATTAGTTTTAATCAATTAATTTTTATTAGTTTTGTTAAATTTCTGTATTGTTATCCAAAATAGTCGTGTATATAAGATTTCAGCTCAACTGAGCGCATTGAATGTATTTTATTTACGATTGAAAATTTGAACAAGATTCAGGGAGATTGTGAGCTAATAGTAGGAATTGAAAAAGATGGTCTCTCTCAATTCTTGATTTTTCAAAATAAAATTCAGACTAAAATTAATATTTGTTGAACATATCCCCAGCACTGTTTCAGTTTAACCAAGAATTATCAATATGGTATTAATGACACTAATAAGTCCATACGAGAAGTCCTAAAGTACTTTGAAAGGGAAGAATAATTTAACGGCAGCTGTAACTGTTAGGGCTAAAAAAAATATTTCAACTTAAGCGTCGTCGTTGGTTAAATCCTATGGTTCTTTTTAATCGCCGGTAAAGATTATTATTTGCCTAAAGATGTGGTCTTGTGTAACTCAAATGTTTGAGCAGAACTTATCCATTGATGATTCAATAATGTTCCTTCATTTAATAAGCAAGTCACACAACTTTAAATTAGAGGTGAGTTAATATTCTCTTTCATTCCTCCATATAAACCCATGTGGTATTTCACTACGTTGAAAAGAATTTATTTACCATGCTCTTTTCTTTTTGTATTTCTTTAATTGTAAATTTTTGATGATTGACATATTTCATCCTCTTGATTGAAAACCGATTTGTCATATATTATAAATCGAAATCAAAATATTTGTGTATGCCATTCTTGTATTCCATTCACTGAACAAGAAATCAATCTTTTTTTTTTTACAAATTTGCCGAAATCCTTTATCTATTTTTCATCTTTGTTATCAAGATAAGCAATTTTTGACAATTAATAAATTATACTATTTCAATTTAATAAAATAATCGTAGAATTTAACAATATAATTCTCATTTCGGAAACTTAATGCATAGACGGTTTCTTTAAAAATAAAATATCATGAGAACTTTACAATGACACTTATTGCAATAAGTTTTCAATGCTCTTTTACATAATAAAATGAATTGTATTCTTAAACAATTGATTACAACTCAATTAAATTTTCATTAGTATTTTGTTCATACATTTTGTATTATTACTCATCTATCTAATCTTTTTGAATTAGCTTTAGCAAAAGATTTTCTGTGGACATTTATAATGTGATTTCAAATAGGAAACTTGATTAATCATGAAGTTTCTTTTTGAAAATGGAGTTGTATTTAAAAATGAATAGTATTATGTTTATGTGAATTATTTTAAATGTTTATGTAAATGTTCTAGTTAATTTTCTGAATATTTGGATTCTTGAGGATCTTTCCCATTTTTTTTTTTTAAGAATTAGTAAGGTGACCAACAGTCCTTCTTTTGTAGGTTCTGTCCTTCTTCGAAAAATGTCCTCCTTTTCAATATTTTGAAACTGATCTGTTAATCTCTGTATTCAGAGAGGAATCAAGCATGTTTCCAAAATGTTGAAGAATAGTCTGAAACAAATATCACAGGAAATAACAGTTTTCAATGGTATTTTGATATTGAAATGCTTTAAGACCCAAGATAACATTGGAAATCTAAAATATTGAAAATTGATCAAAATATTATAAATCGTGTTTTGCTTTTTTTATTTATTGTGTTAGGTATTTTTTTTTTGTCACTAACACTAAATTAGAAGCGTTTAAGAAACACTCCTTCACAATATTTCTCATCAGTAAATGGTTTCATATGATTACCAATAATATAACAAACTTTATAGGATGTCTTTATTACTGGTGTGATATTACCACTGACAAAACACTTTGATGCTCTTGAAAGAGATCTTCTAGGAAAAGTGTCATTGAATGATTCCTGTTTAATGGAATTTTTTAAATACAGCGTTTCGTAACAAATCAAACAGTTACTAATCCATGTTTGTTTTTCACTACAAAACAGTCTACCTCCCACTGTTCTTGAAACGATATATTTTTTGCTTGCAAGATATGAAAGATAGTTAAAAATTAGATTCAACCATAAAATTGTTGCTACCCCACTGTTGTCTGTTATCACTAACCGTAACCATTCCAAATAGAAAAGGAATACCAATTTGTACCGACAGCAAAACCAAAATTGATATATTTGATTTTATGACAAAGAATTTCCCACCAAATTTTTAATACAATGTTCTTAAATAAGTGAACTTCTCAGAGAGCAATGAGAGAGCCATCACCGGGCCACTTAAAAAGGCTCTGTGGGCCGCAGGTTGAGTATCGCTGATCTAGTCCCTCCTTTGCAAGAGTGTTGGCCAATTAATTTTTGTAGATATTGATATGGGACGGGATCCATTGAAAATGTACTTTGTTATCTTGGGAGATGAGCTTTACTTTTCATAAAATAGATAAACTGACTTTATTTCCTGTGTGGGCCCAGTGTTTTAGTTTTTAAATTGAACTTCGGCTTTCAGATAAAATCCAATTATCTTCAGTAGTTACTTTTGCTCATAATTTTCTGTAGTCCAATATCAATTACAATTAATTTGCTTTGAAAAACAGAACAGAAATCTGGGTTACGTTGTTTTATGGAGTGTTTCTCTTGAGATGTTTTAAAATGTTCCACTGTCTGCCTGTATATCTATTTTTATTGTCATTGGTATAGATTGTGATGTCATTTGGAGGAATTTTATTGATGATCTCCTGGGCTAAGTGATTAAATAGGCCAGGAACACTTGTCTTTTTTAGAAAGTGTGGTAAAGAGGCTATATATCATGAAAATCAACATTGGAGAGTTCTTTACAAGTATTAAGATTACAGTGAAGATAATGGGGCTCTACATTTTTTGCAATTAACTGCATTGATTTAATCTGACTGAAAGGGCTGTTTTTCTTTGGTCTTTGATTGCATGTCCATTATTTAGGTAACTAGCAGTTTTGTTACATTGTTCCATGCCGGAAAGCTTATTGAAATATTTAACTACCATTAGCCCACCTTCTGATAGAAAGAGGTTGTAAATCTGGCTTGTAGAGGACAATCTCTGAAGGACTGCTTTGTTTTAACCAGTGATAATGTGGGCGGTGCTCAGCTGGACTCTTTCCAATTTGTTGAAATTAGTTTCAGAGACATATTCTGGGATAGGTCTGATGAGTAACTGATAGGAAGTTTTAAACATAGTCGCATCTGTACCCCAGTCTCTACCTGCAGTATACTTAATAATTAAGTGTTTCCTGGCCTTCAGGGAAATATAATCTATATCAGCGATGTTCAACCTGTGGCCTACCGAACCTTTCTGAGTGGCCCGGTCATGAGTTGTTGGACTAACAAAATCAATTATTTAAGAACAATGCATTAAAAATTCATTGAAAAATTCTATGAAGCAAGCAATCTAATATATTAATTTTGCTATCCATGTGGTGCTGGCATGAATTGTGGGGTGCCTTTCTTTTTCCGTATTGTAATGGTCAGTGATAAATAACAGTGGAGTAGTGATCATTTTATGGATGAAACTAATTTTTTATTAACCCTCATGTCTTCAAAGCGAAAAATATTCAAAGAAAATAGGTTGTTTCAAGATGATTAAGATCTTGACTATTTCGTAGAGAAAAACAAATATGGATCAACAACTTGTTTGACTGTCATTAGAATGCTGTATTTAAAAATTATAATTTCTTAAAACAAATCTTTTCAACTCAACAAAATAATTTATTGATAGTTCTGTCACAAAATGTAAAAATAATAAGGGCATTCTATAAAGTTTGTTACGTTATATATATTGATAAACATATGAAATTGTTTAGGATAAACATATGATCTGATCAGAAATAGTGTTTCTTAAATGCTTCCAATGTTTTATTTTTTAACAAATTCAGTTATTTGTCCAGATATTTTTTTTTATTAAAATCAAAAAGCAAGCAACACTAGCAAGTCTGAACCATTTTTAAACAAATACTGATTTCAGTCTGGAATTCAGTAAAAACTCCTTACTACCATTCTGATAAGTTAATATCTGAAATAAAAATAAGTGAGGCTTTGTCAAAAGAAAATCAAATTATCGAAGTACATGGTAGTATAATGTAAATATGAAGCTTGGGATCACATTGATGAAAGGAAATTACCCTATAGCTGGGTTAAAAATGCATAAAACCTATTTTTGTGAGTTGAGTTGGGTACAGTTTAAAACAGTTTTAAAAGAAAATTCAAAATTATGATTTTTGATATTTTGATCAATTTTCCCCCTTTGATATATCCTTGATCTTATAACGTCCCCCTCCCTCCATTAATTCTCATGTTGCGGCCCTTGTGAAATAGTTGTTACATGTATGTGGCCTGGCGGAAAAAAAGGTTGAGTAACTCTAATCTATATGTTTATTAGACATAAATTCCGCATCGAAAATGAAACCCAGATATTTGGATGTTTCTCATAATTGAGTTTCTGGTTCTTAAGCATCTAGGATAGTTGGTAATTATAGAGGTGCTTATTGGTGGTAAAGAAAGTGGTTATTGATTTGATTGAGTTGAAACACATTTTAAGTTCATCTGCAAACTTGGATATGGTCTTCAAAGAGCTGTTGAGCTCTGATTCAATTTCATTAATAACATTTCCAAAGAGTAATATCATCTGCAAACATTCTGATGCTAGTTGCAGGAAAGACAGTTTTCTCAATTCCAGCCGTATACAAAGTAAAAAGGATCGGGCTTTGAACTCTTTACTGGGAAATACCCTGGCTAAGGGGATAAGTATCAGAGAAGGTACTATTTGAGCTTGACTTTAATAAATCTCAGTTTCAGATAGTCAGAAATCTATGCTAAAGTATTACCAAGGATTTTGAAATTATCATGAAGTTTTATAATGAGTTTATCTTTCCACACAATGTTGAAAGCTTTTGTAAGGTCCAGTAGAGCTGCAACACTGTAATGGGTTGGCCTGCGATATTGTGCATCCCTTGTAGTTTAGGCAAAGAACAGTACTTGATCTATCTTGCTGTGGTCTCCATGAACACCAAATTGCTCTCTAGGGAGAAAGTTATTCTTGTCAAGGAAGAATTGGAGTCTGATCAAAACCATATTTTCCAATATTTTGCTTGTGGTATTTGTCAATGCTATAGGTCTGTAATCACTAGGTGAGCAATTATTTTTATTTGGCTTCTTAATTGGTATGGTTGTGGCTTTTTTCCATTCTTGAGGTAAATGCCTTTTTCTCCAAGAAAGGCTAAACAAGTGTAGCAGTCTTTGTTTTCCGACACATCCAAGATTTTGAAGCATAAAACCATGAATACCATCTGGACCTGGAGATTTGCAGAGATCCAGAAAAGCCAATGCACGTATCAAATTTAGTTACCAGAGTAGGATCTCCATGGTCAGGGGTGCAACATCCATTAACATTATTTCTTGCTTTATGCAACATTGGTTTGTCTTTTGTGAAGTTTAGTCTGCTAATTTGTTGATAGTGAGTTGCAAGGCCATTGGCCATCATCATTTATCATCTGTAATTATTTGACCATTGTCATCTTTAATTGTGTTGCATTCTGCAGTTGGGGATTGTTTTTTATTGATGCCTTTATTAGTTTCCATAGCTTTGCGTCTGGTGTCCTTGGGTCTATTTTACTGTAAATTTTGTTCCATCTATTTCATTTAAGCTGGGTGTAAGCTAATCTAATTTTTACATTAAGTTTACTGATCTCAGATCTTAAGTTGTCCTCTGAGAACATGGCAGAATCTATAAGATGTTTTCTTTTCTGAAGATGGGGTGCTTGGGTGGTGGTATATTGGGTGTAATGTGGGACAAAACGTTTATTATATTCCCTCTAGGGCTGGATGCTCCATCATGCTTAAGTATGATTTTCTCAGAAGATCGTCAACATTGGTTCCCATCCTCCATGAGTGATTGTTCTTTATTGATGGCTTTAAGTAATTTCCATAGCTTTGAGTCTGTTGACCTTATGTCTATTTGTCCACATCCTCCATGAGTGGCAACAAGGCCAGTTTTTTATCTACATATTCTCGGAAATTAGCCCAATTATTCTTCTTGAAATTCCAAAATTTTTCACTAGGGCTTGATATCTTTTGTGTTTTCTTGAATTCTATGGTAATTGGGAGATGGCCATTTCCAATGTTGTCCTGTACTGTCCAAGAGTACTGAGAAAACAACTCGGAGCTGATTGTAGCAATATCTAAAGCCTTGGAAGTATTCTAACTGAAGGAGGTATATGTGTGAATGTTCCATTATTAAGTACCATCAAGTCGTTGTCATCAGCAAATTGAAGATTGGAGCCTCTATCATTATCATTGCAACAACCCCAGGCAGGATGAATGTTTGACGTTAAGTTTATAGAGTATAAGTGTTTTTGTCCATGTAATATGGGAAATGATCAGGCAAGGGTTTTCCTCTATAGTTAATTTTAATACCTTGAATTTCAAGGTCTGAATTTTCATCTGATGGGATGTCTATACTTTGCTAGCTGAGGTCACAGGCAAAGAAGGCCAAGCCTCCTCCTTCCCTATTGGTAGGTCTATCTTTCCTATAAGTAGTGTAGCCTCTCTGGTATTATAGCCTAAGGATAGTTTTTATCTTTAACTTAGTTTCCTGTATAGCTATCACTTGGACTAATGTTTGAACTACTTGGAATTACTATATAAAACAATGCGTTAAATGCTTAGAAGTATTTTTAGCACATATGTTACAAAAAGAGGAATAAGCACTAGCAGTAAATCTTAGGTTCAGACAAAGTGGAATTTTCAGTAAAACCTACCTTGATTAAACATTTGTGGTATATTTTTTTAAAGTCAGAAAATGTACATTTTTGGTTTTATATTTGTAATTAATTCAAAGTAAGAAAAATAATTTTTTTTTCTTTATTTGTAGAAGGGAAATGAAGAAGACTTTGTGAAAGCAAAGATTCAAGAACTCATATCATTTCCAATGAAAAGGTACAATAAGTTTTTCTTGCAGTTTTGTGATTTTTTTTAAATTCTATTTACAATTATTACAGTTGTCATGACTTTGGTCACACATATTTGAGTAAAACTTTCACAATTTTTACTTCAAAAATAGTCATTGTAGACATAAAATCATTTTTAGCATTGTTTCTGTCATATTGGGGGTTCAAATCCTGAATGTACTGAAGACCCGCTGTGTAGATGAAGTGATGCACATTAAATTTATTTAAGTACAAAGTTCTTGCATTGGCACAATGTGAAAGTTTGGACTTTGCGTTGCCCAGTTTAGATGTCCCTTGATCATGGTTCAAAATTTAGAGGTTCATTGCTAATAGCCCTCATATTGCTTCAAAAGTCAATGTTAATACTTAATCAATATAAAATTGTATTTTCTCATGATCAGTGTTGATATTTTTCACATATCTGATGTTAGAATCTTAATATTAGAATCCAATTATTAGTTCTTGTAATATTCTACCAAAGCTGCTTGAAAGATGTGTGCTGAATTAGTTTTATGTAAATTATTCATATTTTTCCCATTTTTAACCTTTTGTGGATAGTACACCAATAAAAATTCTAAATGTGATCCTTTAAGGTTCAGTGTTTTGGCAGTCGTAATTTCAAAATTGAATACAGTAAAATACATTTAACAAGTAAATGCTTTAGACAAAATATTGATTAACACAAAATAATACAACAGCCCTGACAATTGCTATGCATTTTCATGCATTCCCCCACCTCTTTACAGGAAACAAAAATCGCTTAACACAAAAAGATTTCCCTCCTGGGAATGAACAAAATACAGAGAACACCAGCCAGATTGGATTGTCCTACTGTATCATCTGAAGAATCCGTTGCAGTAGATGATGTGTGTACAGCCTCATTTATGGCAGGCAAAGACATTTTGGAGTTTTTTCAAAGCTCAAAGAATATCGTTGATTCAAATTCCTATGGCAAAATGAAATGAATAATGCAGTTCCAACTCCCCCATCGTCTGAAATGAGGGACATCATGAAAAATGTGTTCAGTTATTTAGACGCACATTCCAATTTAGAAATGAATAACTAAATAGACAACATCAAACAATTTGCTGACAATTTGATGCTAAGAAAAGAATATTAAAAGAATTTAAAGGAAGAATTTTGAAATGTGAACTTTTATTGTTTAAACTTGGAATGATTTGGATGATTGGAATGACTCTTTGATTTTTATTTTGTCTGTATAAAAGTAGGAAGCTAAATAAATAATCCAGGTTAAAACTGCCACAAATTAATCTCTATTTTCTTCAAAAAAGCACTTTTTTTTTCAGGGGCCACTTCTAATTCTTTTTATTTGTTCTCAACCCTGTGAAAAAAGTACATTCATGTTTGTGGCGTGCCTCGGCACCCACCTAATTCCTCTTAACTGGAACCAACCGGCGAGCAGGAGAAGTGAACTGATATGAACGGACACTCGCTCTAACTTCTCTCTCTGACTCGCACGCAGGAAAGAGCGGTTTTCCCTTTATTCAATTTCCATGTTTCAACTAAGTAATTCGTAATTCTTATAATATTTTATAATGCTGTAAATTAAAAATATGTTTAACCTTTTTTATCATTCATGTTTACTATTTATATGGCATGGAATAACCCTTAAATAGATTCTCACTTCATGCCATAATTGGTGACCTGAACACGCGGGAACGCAATCCGTTAACATCCAGTTCATTTTAAAGATAATAACGTTAACTTTTTAATTTTCTAATTTTAACTCATCCTCGGATTCTTCCTTTCCACCATCAATTTATGATCATTTCATGCTTGGAGCTGTTGCTGGAAAACAGTAAAGCTTTTATACTTTCTTTTTCATTTATGTGTGCTGTATGTTTTTCAAAATTTCTTGTTGCACTCAATGCTAACATACACGCCGAATATTTTTCTAAAACTGTTTCGCCCATTTCGCCATATTGAAATACTCTCGTATCGCATGCATGTAAGATTTTAATCCTGTATTCATATTTTATGTAAATATAATTTCATTTTCCTAACGCTATTTTTCAACTTAAGATATACTTATGTAAAAAAGATTTTATTTTTACCTCCAAATATGCCTAATGAATGCGATAGTAACCACATCCCCACGCGCGGCAGTCAAACCACACCTTGGAAACATACTGTGCTATGGTTTGTGCCATTGAGGCGCCAGTTCTGACAGCGCAAAATTTTAAATGACCACTCAAATTTTTAATTATGTTCTGTCTGCTGTTGAGTCAGACATTTTGTAAATTTGTTAGCCGGTAATTTCGGTTCTAAAACCACCTGAAAAACTGAAAATATGAAGCTTTAAAAAATGTTTAATCGGCGCATTCAGAGTGGGATTCTAAAATTCTAATCCTCACTAGGGGACAACGCTATCACGCTCCTTGACACGCCAAGATGTGCCTGCAGGCTTATAATACGTTACGGAAGCCACTCTGCAAAAATCGCTGTGGTTGACGCTTGCCTAACGAACCCGTAAACACCTGCTGCTCTCAACTAAAACTTAGATCAGCTTCGTTACCGTTAAGCGATAAAAATCAATGACCCGATCTCCCAAGGCGAATTCAATTCAGTTGCAATCAAATTATTCGACAAAAACGCGTACAATTAGAATCGCTCAACTTACGCAGCAAGTGTTTAACCAATCAGTTTCTTAGCGCTCCGTAGCTCCGCCCTCAACTCAAACCACATTTCCGCACTGCAGTACCGTCAAATCGTATTAAAATACCAAGAACCCAATGGATATTGTTTTTACCATACAAATTTTGGCAAAAAGCCGCTACCCATGCTTTCGCTCGGGAAAATCCAGAGTGGTGGATCGCCTCCGGCCTCTACACGCCTCGCTTAAATCGATTTTATTGGTCGCATTATTCCTCTTAGATAACTTTTTGATCGTATAGAGCGATATTTTGTCTTGAAATCTTCGGGCTACCATGCTAAAGTTCAACAAGACTTAACTTTTGTAATGCTGCAGAAGGCACAAAATACAGATCTCTTATGGTAATGTAAAACTAATTTTTACTGATTTAGGGTTTCATTTGCACGCCAATTTGGCCTGGTCTTTCATGATCGCGAGATGTACCAACCAATCATTGGGGTTTCATAAAACATTTTTAATTTGCTTTGTCGATGCTAAACATCATAGAGTTTCCACGCCAACACTAAACTTTCTTCTAATGGCCAACTTCCCCAAAAATTAAGTCTGTAAGCATCTAACCCAGCAATATTAGTCGCAATACTAAGTTCGGGATTGCTGTTTTAAAACAATATCCTGAACACTAACCTCACAACTGATAAATGTTGATACTTTGAATCACTTATCATCACATGGCTAGCAACTAAAGCCTCTGCTAGTATTTCGCTAAAAACCTCGCCGCCGCACCACAATTTTAAAAGCGCCAAGAAAGAGTTCGGTCATCCGGCACAAATAAGGTGCACTGCCTGTCTAAGAGCCCTGGCAAGCCTACACTTCGCATGTTAAAAATCTAATGGAGAGTATCGAATTCTGTGGTGATTACCGTGAGACTTCTTCAGTTACTGTGCTCGCAGTCCTCACATCCAAGACCGTACTCAAAAATCTGTGTATGGAAAACTATATTCACTACTTTCCTTTGAATTTGGCCCGAAAGTGTATTATCAAATAGCAATAACCACCCAATATTCCTAAAACAGTTGTAAGTAACTCATTTTTGTCTATTCGGAAAGTATACCGGTTATGCCTTGACTCGGAATTTGGTCATACATTTCCAGGAGACACAGACATGCATCAGCCTTAGCTCATCTAGAATTTCAGGGCCCATATTTTGAGATGACTGGCCGCAGTATACCTTCCTCCCAGGATGAACACCCGTATCACTGCATCAGTTCTCAAGTATATAGACACGTCTCAAGTTAAACCCCCTGATAAATGTGTGTTTTAGGTAAAACATCTGTAAAATTTCTGTTGTTCAACACCTGAGTGGTGTTCAACCACTCCCGACAAAAGTCGGCTACTGCAAAATCTTCCCAAGCCAGATACTCATATTTCGGCCGCCACCCGCACATGCCCTTTATAGATTTTACCCCATGCAGCCGGGCAATGCTACCCCACCAAGTTGCCACAATTGTAAAAACGATAAACGCCCCGCTGCTCCTTGGAAGTAGAGTGAAGCAGAGACCATGATTTATGCAATGCAAATCCTCTCGCTGGCTAACGCGGGCAACCCTAAATTATTCTACCGTATCAATCAGCGTTACGGTTTGAAAGCGTGGATACCACAACTGCCAGCTGAGGTGCATTAAATTAAGCTTGGACGGATAATGGTCTCCTCAACCTATCGCTGTTTCATCGAAATCCCCGAGTGCAACAGAAACAAATACAGCATGTATGACAGAGAACTTCTTGCTATATAATTAGCAATAAAAACATTTTAGGCACCAGCTGGAAGCGCTGACATGAGTAATATTCACAGATCATCGCCCTTAACTTCGCGCTAATGTAAATCTCGACTGCGGGTTCTCTTCCCCAAGGCCAATCAGTATCTTGATTTCATATTGCAGTTCAGCACAGCAGTCAGATATGTTTCAGGATTCGATAATCCTGTGACAGATGCCCTCTCGCTAAGAATTAACACGCCCTTAATCTTTCACACAACCACTGATCTCCAACATTGGCTGATAGTCAAACTTTCAAAGATGAGGAACTTAAAACCTTAAATTCCTCCAATGACTTAATATCCATTAAATTAAACCTTTAAAAATAGGAAATGCTCTTGAAATCTTTCTGTGTGAGGCTAATAGAGTAGGTGTGCACGGGCTCTTTAGTGTGCCGGTGAGTAACTGCTGTGCGCGCCGCTTCTCCGCGTAATCTCTCCATCCGTATTTTCCTGTGCTGGCGAAAGCTATCCAAGACCGCCTTACTCCGGTCAGCCCATAAAAGTTGAAGGACATTGCAAAATGGACACGACATGCTGCATTCCATGCCAACGATGCAAAGTCCAGAGGCATACCGTGAGCCCCATACAAATCTTTTGCTCCAACTGTTTAGAGATTTCAGCACGCCCATGTTAATTTAAGCTGGACCATTTCACCGCATCTGATGGTTTCACCCTCTCCTCTTCGTTGACATACATGCATAGCGACCATGGCCTATTGTCATTCTCCTCGCTGGGTGATGTTTCCTCGCTGAATATGGGAAAAAGCTTCATCGCCAACTCGATATAAGGCTCGTGTACCCGCTATCATAAACGCATACCGTAAGGAGCGTCAGTTCCAGTCTCGCTCTTCTGCTGTGCCCGAAACAAATGTTTTTGAAATACAATGTATTCGGAATTGCATCACCCTTCTTCAATGGTATGTTAAACATCTTCATCGCACTCCTCGGGGCAAGCTATTCGTGTCACGCATACAAAATGGACAGAGTCGCCACTGCGGTCCTTCCGTACATGCATCGCGACCTCAATGTCCTGGCGCCGAAATGGCATTTGAAAACCATTTCCAGAGTAATTCCTCCTTTGAACTTTCAAAGATCTCAACTGATCCCTCCTAGTTTTCTTCTAAGGCTGAGAGAACATTTCGACTCTGCCAACTCCTGCTTCCTGTCGTTCATCTACCTCATATGTTTCGCGTAACACAGCTCCCTCAAAACCTGCTCTCATATTTTTGTTAGGGTCGAGGGATTTGAAACCTTCATTGACAGCACCCTATCAAGGACCATTTGAAGTTTTGCAGAGTAGGACCAACAAGCACTTACAATCAAAATAAATGACAGGACCTCCACCTATCAGCATGATCGACTTAAGCCAGCTTTTCTGTTGAATGACACAGACTCAAATGTAAAGTGCCATTCCCAGTACAGCAGAAAAGTAACTATCCGTTACCTCCTTAAACTTCGATCGTAAAATGCCCATATACCAGCAACCGTCACCGCCAGAAAGGTCAGATTCAACCCTAAGTACTTGTGAATTACGACTGCAGAACCAAAAGACCTTCACTGTATGAAAAACTCTTAAAGATTGCATCTTCGGGTATTTCAGTACTGTATGTAAGGCTCTCGCACCCACCTAATTCCTCTTAAGGCTACAGTGGACAAAGTTAAAGGTGGAAAATTGACTAAAATAAAAATTTTTGACTTTATTTTTAATACTATGTTGGTCTTCTATCAAACTAAAAATTTTTGTGGTTTCATGCATTTTTACTGAGTTATGTACCTTGTCATCCATGACCACGCCTTTTGTTTACATTCTCCTGACGTCATGCTAACAAAGTTGCCGCGTACTTTGATAGTGCTGTAATTTTATATAAGCACCGTAGACATAGCCTCTAATTTTTATTTTGGCGATAATTTATCAAGGTCTGGATGGCAACAATTTGTTTTAACTTCGTATCTTAAGACCCAAATTATTTGCTTATAATTCGCTCGAACTTCTGCTGTACATTTTTCGCTCTCCACACTTATTATTCAAAACTTTATTGATTTTATAAAAACAAAAAAGTTTTCAGAGCTTTCAAAGTTCAACGTTTCTTGTTGTTTAAAAACTATTAGTGGGCGGGATTCATATCGAGATATAGAAAAACCTAAAGGTCGCTCTACCAAAAGGAGAAAAGATGTTGGCTGAAAATAGCAAGAAAGCTTATGGGTGTAAGTAAAAGTTCTTAACCTGTTATAAAACAGTATTAGTGGCAAGTATTTGCAAAGAGGGATCCATTATTCGAACTCTAGCAATATCTTTTACCAACCTGAGGGTAAGTTTTTTGCTATATTTTCAATTCACAAGGTTGTGTTTTCTGAACTATTATTGCAGAAAGTTCCTTGTAAATGTACAAATCTGTACCTCTTGTTATAAAACAACAACACCATTCCATGTGGGTACTCTACAAAGATGGAACTTTGGTGAATCAGTGTCATGAAAAGCTAGTTATGGAAGTGTTTTTCTGCTTCCAAGAAGAGGCCAAAATTACATGATATAAACAGCAAGTTGATGAGTAATACCTTCCTATCCATAAGCAGAGGCAGCGTTTGGAAACTTTTCATTCAGCTCAACATGCCAACAATGATCCCGAAAAACATTTGCCAAATGCATGCACAACTTATCCTGAAAAACAAAAGAGGTGAAGAAAAAATGCTCTAAATGTCAAGCAGAAGCAGAGTATTCACGAAAAGTTGATGTTCACTAAAAAGTCAGAAATATCAATTGATGGAGTGTGCCCAGCAGATGGTATTCTTGGCAAAAGCTTAGGACATACATCTTTAACCTAGGATTGGGAATGAATTCCATCGATGTCCTTAGTGGACTTGTCTCCTTGAAGTGTGTTGTCAAAATACCGTCAGAATTGTGCAGTTACTGGTCGAGTGTATGGAGTTAATATGCAGAAGCTTCACATATAAGTATGGCAAAAAGCGACACGCGGATGAGTGTGACAAAAAAATTTTTGATGGAAACCTCTCTGAAGCTATGAGATGCATGCTGTCTGTGTGTGCACTGATTATGTGGAGACGGCCAATTATTGATAATAAATGATTCGTCGCGTTTATGATGACTCCAAAAACTTTTCACTTTTGTCGCATTAACAAATATATGGTTCTGATATATAAAAACGTAAAAGCGAAGTGCCTGAATCATTGGCGGTAATAGAGGCTAAGCACATCGCTACGCCAACAAAGCAGAAAAGAATGAAGGTGAAAAGTATTCCGGTGGGGCTTAGCAGTGGAAGCCTTACAGATGTAAAACCTCCGCACAAAATACGAAGTAGAAGGCAATAAAAGATAATGTTCTGGAGGCCTTAATGTAAAACAGTGCCATATATGCTGCCAGCTCGATGCATTGCTCGTCAACTGGGTCAAAAAAGCTCATATGGGTGCGTCCTGAAGGGGAATCATCGGTAAGCTTCTATGTAAAAGAGCTATAGCCAAAGGTGAAACCCCAGGGTCACACACAGTTCCATGAAAACTTTACTTTGCTCGCGGCACAAGTAGTGGAGAAAATTATGCGCTAGCTTCAGACACCTATTCTTGAAAAGATGCGAGGCAGGCAAGACGCCAGGTAAAATTCCAATGAAAGTCTGCATAGCTGCATTTGGCAAAAATGTCCAAAAGAGGTATCGGTTCTCCAAAAGGAGCTGGAAAACAGCGTAAATGATGCCATCGAAAAGTCATTCTTGGGCTATGTGAATATTCCTCGACACCAAAGGACTGCCTAAATGACAGTTTTCCTTTGACTATTGCTGAAAGACAAGAAGATAGCCCATTTATTTCAAAAAATATTTCCCTCGTGCCAGAAAAGTTACAGCCAAATGCCGTACCAATACAGATGCAGTCATAGTGCCTGTGCTTTAAATTCTTTTTTTTTTACTTCCTAATTTCAGCAAGCAGGTTTTCTTGTTAAAAAGTTTGTTATTTTTTTGAATTTTGTAATTTAATCAATATATTGAAATACTTTTATTTTTTACTTCCTCATTGTGATTAATGAAATATACAAATTTACCTGTTAATGAAATAATAATGAAATCTCATTCTGCTAATTTATATTAGAATGTTCTTGCTTTCTTCAATTTTACTGTATATATTACGCGTCAATGTGACTGTTACATGAAATATTGGAGAATCTATATATATATATATAGCCTCTGCATCATCTTATATTGTATGATATTAGTGTTTTTCAATTTCAAATTTATATTTATGTCTTTTACTTTTAAAAAAAATATTCAAGTTATTTTCCTTTTTAGAATAAAATAGTTGGTGTTTTTCTAAAAATCAATTTTCCACCTAAAATGTTGAATTTTTGTAATTTAATCATATTGAAATACTTTATTTTGCATTCTCATTGTTAATGAAATGTATAATATACTATGTGTTGAGATGAAACAATAATGAAATATTAGCTATTCTGCTAATTTACTTCAAATATTATAAAAAGTTCCAGCTTACTCAATTTTACCACTGTATATGTACCACTAAGCCACTATTTCAGCATACGTAAATACAGAACTTTATATATATTCTCCTGCATCTATCTTATATTTGTATGATATATAGTTGTGCCAATTTCAAATTTATAGAGCTTATATCCCTACTTAAAAAAACTAAGTTAATTTCCCTTAAAAATAAAAGTTGTTTTTTCAGAATCAAAATTTGCCTCGAAACCAAATTCGTATGTTTCATGCTAGTAAATTTTTGTCAATTATAACAAAAACTTTCACCATCTAATGTATAGTCATAAATTCTGATGCCTTGTAGTAATAGTGATAGGTGAAAAGAAGAAACACAAGTGCTTTATGTAGGAAATCATTATAAAATTGAAATTTTCATATAAAAATTTGCTTTTTAACCATATTTTGTGGGGTATCATATAAAAACATCATTACATCAGATGCATACATTTGTAAAAAATTGCCAATCCTAGTTAAATAAGTTGTACGAATTTAATTTTGAAAAACAAAACGCAAGATGGAACGCTTTTGAAATTTTGTTAAATTTTTTTTTTTTAACCCTCTAAAAACTACTCATTTTTCTCTCACTGCCCTTTTATATGGTTTTAGTTCTAAGTTACATACAATAGTAAAAAATTAGCATGTTTGTAAAAATTAAAAAAAATTTTACTGTCCATCAGGTACTTTAGACCAAACCAACCTGGCAGCAGGAGAAGTGAACTGATATGAACGACAATTGCTCTTTCAACTTCTTCTTATCTTAATGCAGGAAAAGATAAAGTTTTCTCCCTTTATTCAATTTTACAGCCTTCAACCTAAGTAATTAGTAATTCTTATAATATTTTATAATGCTGTAAATTAAAAATATGTTTAACCTTTTTTATCATTCATTTTTAATATTTATATGGCATGGAATAACCCTTAAATAGATTCTCACTTCACGCCATAATGTTTTTATCACTTTTCTTAGGCTAATCTATGCCTTTTTGTATCTCTTGTAATGGCTCTTGAGTTTATGTATGCAAAAAAAAAGTGAAAGTTACAGGAAATTACTTTAAAAAAAAGATTTTCGATTGCCATATTTTCCCCTGTGGGACGTGCATCCTGCATTGGAAAATACGACTTTAGATACTCATGATCATAAAAACTCCTAAGAGAACATGAATATATTTGAATACACATTTCTATTTATTTTCAAATTTTTATTTTGACTGAAGGAATCTCTGGTTTTGATTCATGGTACACAGTTTGAAACCATAGAGTTTGATCAATTTTTATTCTGTGACATTTGTATATGTATCACAATTATTCTGGAATACAATTCTTTAACTACTGCTTTGCAATTGATACTTTGAAGCTATTTTTTCTTGTTTCAAACTTTTTTTAACAAGTAAAGAATATTTTGTGAATTTATAAATATTTTTTATGTAGATAATATAAACTGCGTAGTATTTCTTTAGTAAATAAAAATGAAAGATTTTAAGAAACAATATTTTGCAGTTTAAAATTATCAGTTAGTGACTCCTTGTTACATTAGGATTTTTTTGTACTTAGCTATTAGTGTAAGGCACTATTAGTGTTAGGGATTATTGGAAGCTCAGTGGCTGAGTGGTTAGTTTATCGCGCTTCCACACCACAGGTCCGAGGTTCAAATCCCGGGCTGGTAAGGTTGACTCAGCCTTTCATCCATTGAATGGGTCGATAAAATGAGTACCAAGCTTGCTTGGGAACTTAACACTGGGGGTTTTCACGTCAGATTAACCACCTGACCAGAACATCTGCTCATGCACCTCGGGGCCCAAGGTCGCGTCTACTGAGTTGGGCACAGTAGGTCTTGTCCCTCATGGGATGTCATGCCACTGAGTTAAGTTTAACTATTAGTGTCACTGCAGCAAAATTGGCACTACATGAATTGCGCCTTGATATCAAAATAGTAAAGATTCTAACAAATTTTATACGAAAAATACCCAATCAGCCAGTTTTTGGTTGAAAATGATATCATTCGTGTGGTACCAATTTAGTTGCAGTGAAGCAAATTAGTAAGTACCAATTTTTTTTTTAAATTACACATTCATTGTTTTGAAAATGTGTTCTTCCTCAATTTGTTTGACAACCATAAAAATGTTTACAAGTAGTGAGTTTATTTCAGAAAGATTTTGCTGAACTAATGATCTGCTTTTTGAAACAACATGCATTGCTATTCAAAGCATTGCATTGTAATTTATTTTTTTTGAGATTTTAAATTTGACAAAATCTAAAAATATGTATGAATTCTGAGGTGCACAACCTTTTTAGGATGAGGGGTCAAAAAATTTAATTGGATCATATCGAGGGCTTCAGTATTACGTGATGGCAAATATGTTATAAACGTATAAACACTGTTTTATGACAATGTGCATTTATCACAATTATTACTTTACTTATTTTACTCGTGTATACATTATACAGAGGATGAATGGATGAAACACAAACACTTTTGGAATGATTAAAATACTTTAGCTAAAAAAAAGATTCCTGCTAAAAAGTGTCAAACTTGAAATTACATAACAAAGGAAAAGTTTTGCTAATTATACAGAGAATACAATTTAAATTTTGAAAAAAAAATTAATACTTAAAATTTGTAAGATTTAATGAGATATCTGGGACTGAATATTTGAAGTTATTTATTTTACGTTGGGCTTAAGACTTGTGGCAATATGTAGAACAGAAGAAAAGTTCTCATCTGCTATTCTATTTCTTATTTTTGATTTGTTTTAATTCATCAGTGAGAAAATTTGCTTACAAATGTAAATGATGCCAAAGAAAGTGGCACATGCAGTTGCATTTTGCTTTAAGCACGAAAAATCCTTGGGTAAGTTTTTATAAATCAGATTTTGAGCTCTATTGATCGTATAAAGAATCTGACATTGTTAACTTCATTAAAATTAAACAAATTAAATGGGCAGGTCATGTTATCAGAATGAACGAAGACCGCACCACTAAAAAAGTCTTCAATGCTCAACCAATTGGCACACGAAGAAAGGGCAGGCCAAATCTCAGATGGATTGATGACCTAGAAAAAGATCTGCTGGTTTTAAGAACATTAGGAATTGGAAAACACTAGCAGGAAGAAGGCTGGCCTGGAAAAGACTTCTTGATAAGGCCAATGTTCACCCTGGGCTGTCATGCCACTGAGGAAGGAAGGAAGTTTTTATAAAATTCTAATATTGTTTTTTTTTAATTGATTTTTGATAACATCTAACTTCTGTAAATCAATTAAGGCTATCTACATACTCTCATCCACTAGATTTATATCAACAGAAAATGGAGAAGAAAAGACACCAATTTTTGTTTGACACTTTTTTAAATCTAAAAACCCGATCAAATGCACTGCGCAAGATTTGAATTTGTTCCTCGTATACTGCATCTTCATGTGTGGAAATTTTTCATGCATTTTTCGGCAGTAGGGAAAGTGCAAAATTTGTAGTTTTCATCTGGGTTTGAAATAAACATAATTTTTGTTTAAATGCTTGTACGTTATTTATCAATTGAAAAATGAATTGATTCTTTCCTTGTAGCTTTGTGTTTAAGTCATTCAAATGGTCTGAGAGATAAACCAAATCACACTGGAAACTTGCTTCTTTTAAACCTTCTAGTATTTCTACCACAGTCACTTAGAAATGTAACAATTTCATCAAATAGTTCCATAAAACGCTTAAGGGAACTCCTCATAACTTCTTTGTAATAGAGAATATCAGAAGGCAGATCATCAAAATCTTTTAAAAATTCTTTAAATTGCCTGTTTGAGGGCATTACTACGAATAAAGTTAATTGCTTCAGATACACACTGCATTAAGGTTGCAAATCCTAATTCTTTAACACATAAATGCTCTTGATGAATAATGCAATGAAGCTGCAATAGTTCTACACCACAATTGACAAGGCGTTTTTTTAGCAGCCTAACCATTCCAATTTTCATGCCAATCATTGATTTTGCTCCATCTGTGGTAACACTCTAACACAATTATTCATGTTTAGGAAGCTGCATCACACAAATGTATCAAACTGGAAAGAAATTCACTACCAGTTGTTTGCCCCTTCATGGGAAACATTCCAAGAAGTTCCTCCGTAGCTCAAATTTTTATCAATGCCACAAACAAACCCCCACACACAGCTAACTGATGTTCGATCTGTAGATTCATCAACTAACGAAAGATATACAAAGTTTGAAGCGGTTAGTTTTACTTGATTTTCAGTGTCCTCATTCAACTGTTGAATTCTTCTTTGAATAATCATTCTATTTAAGCGCAATTAACAAACACTTTTTAACAAAATAACCATCTGTGTGAATGGCCGACCTTTTTTAGTGATAAATTTAACGACACCTGAGCTCACTTCCACGTATGAATTTGAGTTAACTGTACATTTTTGAAAAAAATTTACTTGACTACTAAAAGTTTTTTTGAGTTTGATTTTTTGAGATCGTTTATATCCTTTCATAGATGCAAAATGTTTGATTTGTTTCATAATGCTGCTTTATGTTATACTCTTTTGCAACAAGTCTAAAGTTGCGACTACATGTTAAGCATGTGACAGTATCATTGTAATAGACAAAACAGTATTTATCTGTCCATGCATCTTGAAATTTTCGATTTTGAAAATCACCTTTTTTCTCCCTCATTATCTAAAATATTTTATATGGCTTTATAAATAAATGATACTAGACTAAAAATGCGAAATCAAAAAAGAATATCGGATCCGTTCTGTTAAGATTTCAACATTCCTGATCTACTAGCAAAACCACATTCCTGATCTACTAGCAAAACCACGGGGTTTGTTTAAAAGAATGATCATTGTTGCTAAGTAGAAGTTAAAGTTATTATTGGTAATGCTCACCATGAAGAAAACCGCGAGTTCGATAAGTAGTTTTGATTGGCTCAGCATAATTTCGAATCAAGACTTCTTGCACGTGTGCAGGAATATGCATTTGTTCTTCGACCTTCTCTGTATCCAGACCATGCGATGGAAGAAATAGTAGCTTCTGGTGATCACGTCCGCGAGCTTCTCCTATATGAAAACTCGTACTCGCAGATAACCATCAAGGAAACATATTGAAAAGCTGTGTAATAAATTGGAAAAATGGACAACTGTAAAACAATTATTTGCTGTAATACTGTTTTCGTGTTCAATTTTTCCCTGTTTAACTAACTAAGGTCAATTCCATTTTAGATTACTCTTCTTTTATAATAGACATTTGCGGGCCACTTTAAAGGCTTTGCGGGCCAAAATTGGCCAGCGGGCCTTAGGTTGTGCATCCCTGAATTAATTGAACGTGACTTAGGATATTTTTAACTTGTAATATGACATTTTGGGATGGAATTCATTTGTTGCAATCGTTTACGTATGAGGTACTTTAAAAAATCTACATTTTATCAAACACTAACAAATAAAGTGGCAGAAAAGTACAACACAAACAGGCAAATATCTAAGACAGTCACAAAGCTATTTTTTATTTGTTCCTGAGATCTCGACCGTTTATAAGCTTGGTTAACTGGAAGTTGTTAGAATCATATGATTTTCTTTAAAGGATTTTTGATTGGTTTTAATATGTTAGTAATGCAGGATTGCATCATGCTGTTTTAAAAAGTCTAATGTTTCAGTTTTTCACGAAATAAAGTTGTGGTTATTTCCCTTTAGGCGGATAAAATAAAAACTTAATTATCACATAAAGTCTTGGAAGGTTCAAAACTATTATGAATTAAAATCCCTCTAGAAAAAATTCTAGTGATGTATGTTTTAAGCTGGATAAAATATAAATATAAATATTTTAAACTTTTTGTTTTATAAAAAACTATAAAAATGAATGCTGTAAAAATTAAAGATTTTAATTTTTAGAAAGGAAGGATTGGTGCTGATGCATACTGCTATGAAACAGGATTCAAAATTATATATAGAAAATTGGGGCCCAATTATCATTGGAAGTCTTAAGGTAATTATATCATTAACTTTTTCTTACAAAAATTTTCATATGTATCTCTGAAGTGCTTCTTAAACTTATAACTGTTGTTAGAAAGAAATAAAAAAAAATAATTTATTTAAAATAATTATGTGTAGAGTTATTACAAAGGAAGGTGATATTTTGCTTATCTTAAAGTAAAGTAGGCTATCATTGTTTAATATATATTTTTTTAAAGATGTTTTGTAAATCTTATTAATTTACTCTTTAGCAAAAACATCAAAGCATAAACCTTTTTCTATGTTCCTGTGGACAGGAAAAGGAGACGTTACATCATTTGCACATTCTAGCTTTGTTTCAGAATGATAAAAATCTTTTATATATTACCTTTCTTATAATTATTATAGTATTCAAACTTTTAACATCTAAGAAAATTCTTTAGGTTGATTTTCATACAATCATATGTTTAATTATATATGAATTTACAAACTTGTGTCAAATGGGAAAATTTATTAAATTGGTATGAAAAGGAAAATATTCTTATAGATTTTAAGAGTTTTTTGTTTTTAGTACTAAAGTTACTTTCTCCATTCTTCTAGACATAGCTTGGAAATTAATTTGCTTATATTTTTGTAAATCATAGAGATATTTCTAATAATTTTTGTCTCCTTTTTTTTTATAGTGCCATGATTCTTATATTCCAAAGAAACTTGTGCTGAAAATTTTAAATGTGATAGTGGAAAATTTCAGTCAAGAATCAGTTTATAATGATGCTTTTCAAAGATTTATACCAGAGATTTTACCACTTCTTTTGAATGTGGATGATGAGGTAAGAGTTCCAATTCAAGTGAGATTTTACGAAAAAATTTTTGGAATTTATTTAAACCAGAGGTTCCCAAACTTTTTTGTCTCATAGTCTCTTTTTTGTCCTTGCCATGTTTTTCACTTTCGGGTAGACCCCTGCTTACCTAATATGGAATTTTTCCAATTTTATCAACTTAAATGTCTTTCTGAAAGCTGATACTACTACATACTTTAAAAAAATTAAATTTTTAATTGTAGTGAAGTATAGCGTTTAAAACTTAAGAAGCACATGTTTATGAATTAAATTAAAATAAAATTTATACATAAAATAACTGAACAACAAGCAAATGCTTTTAATGAGAGGGATGAATTTAGTGCTTCAATAACTAATTTTCAACATTTAATATCAATCTAGTCAGGGTTAACCCTAAATCTCCTTTGTTAGCAAGTGTCCAGGTCCCCCCCCCCTCCCCCGTTTTTGAGATTGGCAAACTCATTGAAACATCATCTAACAAGGAAAAGTAATTAAAAACTTTCTCTCTATATTCCATAATTGTGACAAAATAGGTTTTTTAAGGCCAAAATTGCTGACATCCATTTCTAAACTTTATTTTAAGATTTTCGTTAGGGCTTGTTCTGATCAGCTCCTATTGTAATATGACATTTTTTTTTCAGTGTGACTATATGAATTCATTGTCTACTATGGTATTATAATAAAGCAATCTCAAGCCTAGTTTCAAAATCTGAGTAAAGGGCATTTAAATGTTGAACGTAGGTTAAAATGTCCTAACAGATTGTCTGTGACAAACTGAGAAAATTCATGACGACTAATATTATACTTCTTTAGCTTAATTCTGGAAAGAAATGCTGAAATGGTCCTTGTCTCGATAAAATTTATACAGTCACCTAGTAACCACAAATTAACCTCACTCTAAATTTAGTAAATAAATCAGTTAATTTGGTAAAATTCGGTTTTTCCACTAGATCATTTTTTTTAAAGACTTAAGTCATGTTCTGGTTTAATGAGAACCTCTATGATAGACCCCCATTTACACATCACGGATCCCCAAATTATTTTTCGCTGTCGTGGACCCCTTGCAGGTCGTCATAGACCCCTGGGGGTCTATATAGACCACTTTGGGAATCACTGATTTAAACCTACATACTTAAACATTCTGTTTTAATGCATGTCTGTTTTAAATAATTTCTTTAAGAAATTATTTTCTATGCCAAATATTTAGTGGTTTTAAAATTAAATGATAAATTTGATTTAAAAAACAGATTTTGTTATGCAATAATGAAAATCAACAATTTCTTATAACAATTTCATTAAATGTAACCTTATACCCTCATTGATGTCATTCACAGAAAGTTAAAAATTTGATTGTATTTAAAAAATTCTAATTTTAATTTCTCTTTGCAGTGATTTTTATATTTGTAATCCGTTGCTGTTCTTGTAATAAATTATTAATTTATTCTTGTTTTGTTAAGTTAAATTTTAGTTTTTCAAGAAAAAAAAAGTGCGTAAGCAGTTATATTTCTTTGGCGTAACGAGATAAAATCTTGGGAGGGCAACTGACCAGGCAAAGGCAGTCAGGAGCAGAGTTGGCGATACCAACCTAAGTCAATGAACAGCCAAACCCAAAAGAATCAGGATTTCAATAAAATTTAAACCCCCTGCACAGGACAATGGAATTAACATGGGATTTTTCAAGACTGTATCTGGAGATGAGGTGACGATCAGACTCCAGACATTGAATGTCGGCAGGAAGAATCAATCTCGGAAAATTAAGACATCCGCCTGGGGGGCCCCCTGAGTTATGGTCTTTTTTAAAATAATTAAAAATTTCAAACAATTAAAAAAAAAATGAAGCGGGGGCACCCAGCAACTAAAACTTACCGGTTTTGGGGAAACAAACAGGAATCCATTCAACAAGTCTGTAGTTGCAAATGGGGCTCGGAAGGAAAAATGAAACTAATTTCCCTGGGGGGGAAGCAACTTGCGAAATGGTCACATACACCCCAATGATACAAGTGTAGGTAACCCCAAAAGTTTCACCCTTTTATCTCTGAATATCTTTTCGCATCAAAAGATAACCCCAGGGGAAAACGGGGACTAATTTTTAGTGATGGTCCCCTGGGGCCACTATCTACCCCAATTATAACGTTGAAAGGCTCCAAAAGAAGAACCAATGGTCAAAAGTTTCATTAACAAACCCAAAAAAATCCTCAAAGCATGGGGGTTTAAAATTTTAAAAACTTTTAAAAAATTTTAAAAATGTTAAAATGGGAAAAAAAAAAAGGGGCTATTGTCTGGGAAAAATTCTAAAAGGGCTCATAGGAAATAATCTAATCCATTTTTGGGCCTTTGAAGGTAGCATATTTATTTGGTTATTTCTGGGGGAACCTGTGGGGAGCACCCGGGGGCCAACCCCGATAGCTCCCTAAACAAAATATGGCGGGTCCAAAATCAAGTACCAAGCTCAATTCCTTGAGGGGGGGAATTTTTCCCCGTCCCCCATGGTTTGGGGGAAGTTTTTTGGTGCAACCCTCTAAGCCAGAGGCGCAAACTAGGGGCCCCCAAAGTTTTTGGGGGGTTTCCCAAAATTTTATAAAAACATTATGCCTGCATGCTGCATACCATACGTGTACACATAAAGAGTGGGCACTTTCTGTTTAAGAACCGGCCTCCTTTTCGAAGTATGTGGGTGAAGGCGGTTTTCACCCGGTGATGCGCCCCCCGGGTAATTCTTCCCCGTTTTCCGGTGCCTCTTTGTCCGGGATTGATGGCGTACTTGGGGAAAAACCTAGCGAATGGGGTGGGAATCAAGGGCTGGGGGCATCTTTTGAAAATCGAGCCCAAGGGCCCACCAAAAAACCAAAATTTGCTGAATGTTTTTCCCGGCGTTTCCATGTAAAGGTTGAGCATGTAAAATTGACCCCCGCTTTGTTTTGTTTTTCCTAATTTATCTGGGGGTTTGTAATTAGATTTTTTAAAATTTTTTTTTTTTGGGGTTTGCTGCTCTTTTTATCAGGTATGGCTATTATTGGAAAAAACTCGTTAATTTTTTTAATTTTGGGAAAAAAAAAAATTTTTTTATTTTTTTTTTGTTAAAAAATTTAACCCCATATTCATAAGGATAAATGGGGTATTTACACCAGGTCTCTTCATAAAACCCAAAAAAACTGATGAGGGGGTCTCAAAAAAACTGAACTAAATCCCCATC